>JAJIBD010002701.1:0-42607 GCA_021461705.1 Cryptotis parvus
AAATAGTGCTGACAAAAGTGGACATTATTTTGCAAAAAAATTGAATAGTATCAGTGTCTCACCCCTTATGCAAAGTCAAATCAATGACTGCAGCTCAAAGAAGCTGATCTCAAGGCGTTTGAAACAAACGCCTTGAGATCAGAACAAAGCAATAAAAATACTGAGGAAAACATGGGCAGAACACTCAAAAATCAGGATTTTTGTGCTGTCTTCAATGAAGCAAAGCCACTGGAGAAACAATAGAATAAAAATAAACAAATGGGACTACATCAAATGAAAGAGTTTTTGCATGGCCAAAGAAAACTGAATAGGAGAATATATTTGCAGTCAACACACCAGATAAAGGATTGATATCCAAGATATATAAAGTACTGAACAATTATCAACAACAAAAAAAATCGAACACAAAAAATGGAGGAAATGAACAGAAATGTCTCTGAAGAAGACCAGCAGACTGCTAACATGCACATGCCAAAAGTGCTCAACATCAGTTATTATAATCCAAATCAAGACAACAGTGAGATACCTTCTTACACCAGTGAGGATGGTACATATAAAAATAATAGAAACAATCTCTTTTGGCGGGAACGCTGTAGAATAGGAACTCTCATCCACTGTTGGTAGGAATGTTGTCAGCCCTTCTGGAAATCAGTATGCAGCATTTTTACTAAACTTAAATTTGAGCTGCCATATGACTGAGCAATTCCAATAGGGAGTTTATCCCTTGGACAGAAAAACTATTCATTCAAAAAAGATGTATATATGCCATTATTTGTTGCAGCACTCAGTACAATAGCCAAGATTTGGAGTCAATCCAAATGTCTGAGAGCAGATCAATGGCTCATGAAGATGTGTTATATATATCCACAATGGAATATGCAGCAGTAAGAAATGATGAAATCATGCAATTTGATTCAATATGGATTGAACTGAAAGATATCATCCAGAATAAGAATAAATACAGGATGATATCATTTTATGTTGTATTTAGAGTGATTAGATGAGTACTTAAAGGGGGATGCTTAGAAACTCTTGGTCACAAAGTATAGAAAAGAGAAGGAATCACAATGAGCAGAGGGTGGGGTTGTGTGAAGAAAAGACAGATAAGAAGCAACAGGGGAAAAGCTCAATGTACATTGGTGGAGTTAAGGAATGAGCAAGTTAAATGTCATCCACAGAGTCAAGATTGCTGAAACTCTGAGACTAGAACTTAAATAAACTATAAAAGGTGATTGTTGAGATGGCAGGCTGGGATGGGGTTAAAGTGGGAGAGGAAATCTGGGAATACTGGAAGAGGGAAGATAACCCTGATGGTGGGATTAGTGATCTAACATCGAATGTCTAAAATGCAATTATGAATAACTTTTGGGCCTGGAGCGATAGCCCAGAGGGTAGGGCGTTTACCTTGCACACTTCCGGCCTGAGCTGGCCTGGGACCCCAGCATCCCATATGGTCCCCTGAGCACCGCCAGGAGTAATTCCTGAGTGCAGAGCCAGGAGAAACCCCTGAGCATTGCCGAGTGTGACCCAAAAAAGCAAAAACAAAAAAAGATAAAAATAAAAAAATAAAATGCAATTATGAATAACTCTAAATCATGGGTGTGTTCACAAAACAAAATGAAGGAAATAATTGAAAAACCCAACTAAATACTAATTATGATAGAAAAATACATAAGCACTAACTCCAGTATTATGCATCACAAATAAGATATCAAACACTTTAAATACTTTTCTAAAATCTCTTTAAAAGTGATAAAATGAAAAATAAATGTGCAGAATCGTCAAGATAATATGGGGTGGCAGTTTGTACGAACAGTTTGTATGATTCATAGCCTATAATTTTATCATTTACTTCTCAAGTCATTACTTTTATTGCCTATCTAAAATCTTTTTAGTGGTCACATCCAAAAAAGGGCTTACTCTGGACATTGTGCTCTGACATGACTCACAGCAGGCTTGGGGGAGCCATATGGAGCACCTGAGGATCAAATCTTGGTCAGTGGCATAAAATGCAAGTGCTATATGCCCTTGGCTGATCTAGGTCTCCAACAGAAAGCATGCTGGAATCTTTTAGGTGTCTTTCTGGAGTTTAAGAGGCCAAGGACCGTGAGTGGAGGAAAGGCTCAAGTGGTTCTTGAGGCCACACAGCAATTTTCACCCAAGTGAACTCGCGATTGACTGCAATACCTAAAGGACACTGTACTGCTCAGTGGTGCTTGGGAGACCATATGGTGCTGAAAATTGAACTGATATCCCAAGGTAGGGCAAATTTCTTTAACTCATGGGTTATCTCTCAATCACCAATTAAATAAATAGAATCAAAAGACCAACAAAAGGAGCCCAACCCAGGCAGAAAGAAAGAAATAATAAAACTTATAAAGGAAATCAATGAGCTGAATGCCCAAAAACAAATCAAAAAGATTAATGGAATCAAGAGCTGGTTCTTTGAAAAACAAAACAAGATCAGCAAACAACTTGCAAGACTCACAAAGAAAGGGAAAGAGAGAACACAAATAAATAGAATGAGAAATAAAAAGGGGGGACATCATAACAGAAACTACAGAAATTCAAAAGATATTCAGAGATTACTTCGAGAGTAAGTATGCCACTAAACAAGAGAACCTAGAAGAAATGGACAAATTCCTGAAGCCCTATAGCCTCCCAAGGCTGAAACAAGGAGAACTGCAGTAAGTGAATAAGCCTATCACCATCAAGGAAATTGAAATAGTTATTAAAAGTCTGCCCAAACACAAAAGTCCAGGTACAGATGGATTCACTAGTGAATTCTTCCAAACATTTAAGGAGACCCTACTCCCAGTCCTCTTCAAGCTCTTCAGGAAATGGTAAAAACAGGAACACTCCCAACAGCTTCTATAAGGCACATATAACCCTGATACCCAAAAAGAGAAAGAGACATAACAAAAAAAGAAAATTATAGACCATTCACCCTGATGAACACAGATGGTAAGATCTTCAACAAATACTAGCAACAGAATCCAAAGATTCAAGAAAAAGATTATACATCATGACTAAGTAGGATTCATCCCTGGAATGCAAGGATGGTTCAAAATTCTCAAAAAGGGAATTGAAGAAAGTTAACTCAATATAGTCAAAACTATATACCCAAGCCCACAACAAGTATCATTCTCAATGGGGAAAAAACTGGAAAGTCTTCCCTCTAATTGGGGACAAGACAAGGTTGCCCACTCTCATCACTTCTATTCAGTGTACTACTGGAAAGTGCTTGCCATAGCAATCAGGGAAGAAAAGGACATTGAGGGCATCAAGATAGGCAAAGAAGAAGTCAAACTATCACTATTTTCAGATGACATGATATCATACTATAAAACCCTAGAAAAAGCTCCTAGAAATAATACATACCTATAGTAGAGTAGCAGGGAGCAAAATCAATACCCAAAAGTCAAATGCTTTCCTATATACAAATAACAAAAAGAGAAGAAAGGGATTAAGGAAAAATCCCATTCACAATTGTGCCACAGAAAATCAAATACATAGGAATCAGCTTAATTAAGAATGTAAAGGACCTGTACAGAGAAAACTGCAAAACACTGCTTCAAGAAATAAATGAAGCCGTGGGGAAATGGAAACCAATATTTGTTCATGGATTGGGAGAATTAACATTGTCGATATGGTAATAATCCCTAGAGCTGTATACAGGTTCAATGCAGTCCCTTAAGGATACCCAAAGAAATTGACCAAGCACACCTGAAATTTGCATGGAATAGTAAATCCCCACTGATAGCAAAAGGTATCCTTAGGGAAAAAAAAGAAGAGAAGCATCACCTTACCTAACTTCAGATTGTACTACAAAGTGATAATAATTAGGGGCTGGAGTGATAGATCAGCAAGTAGGGTGTTTGCCTTGCACGCAACCAACCCAGGTTTGATTCCCCGTATCCTATATGGTTCGAAGGGCATCACAGTTGTGAAGAGCTAGGAATATCCCCTGAGCATTGCCGGATGTGACCCAAAAAAGCAGAAAAATGTGGTAAAAATTAACACAGCATGGTATTCCATAGGTATTGGACTATGGAATACAGTTGAGTATCCTGGCACACATCTTCAAATACATGATCATTGAATCCTTCATAAAGGAGCAAAAAGTACAAATGGAGCAAGGAAATCATCTTCAACAAGTATTGCTAGGAAATCTGGGCAGTTATGTGTAAAAAAATCAATTGGATCACTGTCTAACACAGTGCCCAAAAGTCAGATCAATATGAATTAAAGATTTTAATATCAGACCTGAATCCATAAAGTATGTTGAAGAAAGAATATATAGTAAAAACCCTCCACGACAATGAAGCTAAAGGCATTTTCAAAGATGAAACACCATTAACAAAGCAATTGGTAGCAAAGATAAAATTATGGGACTACATGAAACTGAAAAGCTTCTGCACCTCAAAAGAAACATTTGCCAAGGGTACAAATACAGTGCACAGAGTGGGAAAGAACTTTCAAGCAATACCCATCTGATAAGGGGTTATATTCAGGATATATCATGCACTGGTAGAACTTTACAAGAAGGAAACAGCCAACACCATCAATGATTGGGAAGAAGAAATAAACAGAACTTCGACAAAGAAGATATTTGAGTGGTAAAAAGGCAAAAGGCACATGAAAAAGTGCTCATCATCACTAATAATCAGGCAGATACAAATCAAAACAATAATGAGATATCATCTCACACCACAGAGACTAGCACATATCCAAAAGAGCAAGAATACCAGTAATGGTGTGGATGAAGAGAGAAAGTGATTCTCATCCATTGTTAGTGGGAATGTCAAATGGTACAGCATTTTTGGAAAAGAGCATGGATAGTCCTCCAAAAACTAGAAACTGACCTCCCATTTGACTCAGCCATACCACTTCTGGGAATATACCCGGGAGGCCAAAAACAAAGTGCAGAAAGAACGTCTGACTTCATAGCAGCATGTTCACAACAGCCACAGTCTGTAAAAAACCAGAGTGCCCAAGAACAGAAGTGAATAAGAAACCTTGGTATATCAGCACAGTGGAATACTAAGTAGCTGTTAGGAAAACAGAGTTATGTAATTTACCAATAAATAGATGGACAGGGAGAAGATTATGCCTGGTGGAATTAGCCAGAGAGAAAAGGACTGCTATTGAATGATTGCATTTATCTGCGGGATATAAAAAAATTAATATATCAATATCTATGGCCATGCAAAACATGGATCAGGAGGTCTTGTCAGTGGGTGGAATCTACTGCAAGTGTGTGAGAGTAAGATATTAGGTAAGACAGAGAAAGGAACAGTTTACTACTAATTTTTGGAAATGGTAATACCACCCTAGATATGAGCATTTAATGTAGGCAAAGGGATATGCATGATAACCTGTAATTGTATTGCAAGCCACAATGTGTAATTGAAGGGGAGATAGAGAGGAGGGGGAGAGGGAATCAGGGGACATTGGTGTAGGGAAATGGGCACTGGTGGAGGGATGGGTGCTAGTACACTGTATGACTGAAACCTAGACATGAACATCTTTGTAACCATCTTATTTGTAACTCATATATCTCACAGTGGTGTTATGAATAAATGGAAAACAATTAATAGAAGCATCCTATGCCTAGACCAAGAATGCTATGAAACAAGATTATGGTCAATGCTGCTTTTTCAGCCCATGTTTGTTTACCTACAAACCCATCTAGGTGACTGAGAGCAGATAGGGTTGAAATATTATGCAAAACAGTGATGAATAATTAATTCCTTCTTTTAATTGAAGTTATATTATCTTATAATGCTATAGTTTCATTTATATAACATTATAAACCATTTTATTTTTATCCTACATTATATTTACCAACAAAATCTAATTTCCACACCCCCCAATATTCCCTTTAACCTATTACCACTCCCCATTTTCCTTTGCATTATTGTGACACTGCTTTGTTCTCATAATGTAGTTTTGAATTTTTAAAAATCTGCTTTTCTTATTTCTATGCCATATATAAATAAAATCATGTCATGTTTCTTTTCATTCCTTTGATTTAACTTACAGAGAAAAATATCTGCCAGGCATGTTAAGTTGCGCAAGTAAAACTCATCTTCCATTTTAATCTAAACAGTATTTTATTGTGCATGTATAATACATATTGTGTAAAATTCTTTATCGACATTCATGTTGTTTCCAATTCTGCTTACAGTGAACAGTGATGTATAGAACATAAAGGTGCTCTAATTTCTTTAATCAGTGCTTTGTTTTATGTGATTAAATATCCTGATATCATCGGCAAAGCGGGTGCTGTAGTTGCCGACTGTCTATCTTCACTCCCATTCCTACCCATTCTAATTGTCTCAAGATGTTCTCTATCCTAACTCTGGCATTCTTCTCGGTCCTAACTTGGCATTAAAATCACTGACTATGATCTTGTAAAAGGTGTGATCTTTTTATAGGACTCCTCCAGTTCCATGTAGAATTGCTCAATTTCATCTTCCTTATTGTTGGTGCTTAGCAACGAAGATAGAAATTTCTGGCAGTGGGTCACATCTCTTCAAGTATAATCGTCCTACCCGGTTTGTTAGGCATTCAAATGAAACAATGTTGACGGCCATGTTTGTGTTGCCAAGGACACCAACACCACCAACACCTCTTTCATCGCATGCTCCCAGGAACAATTCTTCTCTGGTGTCAAATACAGCATGATGCAACTGATGCCTCCTCATCTCAGACAGACCAATGATGTCATACTTGATCTTTTGCGCTTGCACCATCAGATCCTTGATATCTACTTCCTATGCCAGAGTATGTGCATTGAAAGTACACACAGTCACTTTAGTCCTTCTTCGTTTGCAGCCTAGGTTGGCCCTGAAATTTTATCAGGCACTGCTTGTTCGCCTTTCCTACTGCAGCCGTATTAATGGCTCTTTCAAGGTCAGGAAAATAAACATTTTTATTTATGATAAAAATATATAGTATATATAGCATATATAGTATATATGAAGGTTATATAGTATATAGTTATATACTATAGCCGATGATATTCTAATAATACAAAGCATTAGCCAAGCGGCACAAATGCTGGCTGACTTCGACCCAGAATGTAGAAAGATAGGTCTACAGCTGAATCTAAACAAAACAATGTTCATGAAAAATTAACTAGTTCCAGAAGCCCCATTCACTCTCAATGGAACAAATATCTCTGAATGCAGCAGCTATATGTACCTAGGTCGAGAAGTCAACATGATGAACGACCTCAAACCTGACCTGTGCAGGAGGAAGAGAGCGGCATGGAATGTCTTCAAAGGTATGGAAGAAATAGCCAAAGGACAAAGAGCCTCCGGCTCTGGGCACATCTCTTCGACTCCATCTTTCTCACTGCATTAACATATGCCTCAGAGACCTGGGCCCTACGAAAGCAGGATGAGAATGCTATTCGTGTTTCCCAGAGAGGAATCCAAAGAGCTATGCTTGGAATATCACACCTCACTCAAGTGAGAGAAGGAATCCGAGCTCCAACTTCCATCGCTATTCCAGAATCAGGGACGCTGTCTCATTTGCCAAGGCATCGAAAATCAGATGGGCTGGACATGTAATGCGATTTGGAGATGACCGCTGGACTAGAGTCATTACCGACTGTCAAAAGATCACGTGGCTGCCCACCTACAAGATGGTCAGACTTCTTTGTCAAGACCCTGAAGGAACGGTTTGAGGGTCTTGACAAAGACTCTTCATATTCCTGAATCAACCAGATGCCATTGGGCTACATTGGCATATGATAGGGTCCAATGGAAATGTTACTGGCGCCAGCTCGAGCAAATCAATAAATAACGGGATTAAAGTGATCAAGTTATCAAATATTGTGAAGAGAAATATGCAGATCATACATCATGCTTTTATTTATTTTTTAGAAATGTCTATCATTTTTCCACCATGGCTGCCGTAATTTCTATTTTCACCTTGAATAAATATCACATTTCTTCATATCATCATAAATTCTTTTGTTACTTTTTGTTGATTATTTTTTAAAAAGAATTTTCACAATTGTGAGGTTATGTTTTAATTTTTTTATTTTTCGAATAATATGATATGATAAACATGAGCTCATGTAATTATTGACTATCTGGATGCCTTCTTTGGGAAAAAAATCAGAGAAAACATTCTCTTTTTTCTTCTATTAAGTATATCATTTACTTGGAGTCTCTCTCTATATCTACTGCCCATTTTTAAAATCAAGTTTTATTTGGAAGATGTATGATTTTTTATTGAGCTTTTTATATGAAAGCCATTTAAGATGTATGGTCTGAAAATATCTCCTGCACTTCAGTAGACTGGATTTTCATTTTGAAGATGCTGATACTCTACAGAAGCCTTTCTGTTACTTTGTGCTTTTGTTTACCTTACAATTAAAGTAGTTTCCTTAGGCATTTCCAAGACTAAGGTCACATACAGTCTATTTCTTGCTTGCTTCTACACATTTTTTGGTTTTAGATCTTACATTCAATTTTATCCTTACATCCTGAAATAAACTTAACACAAGTAAATGTTTCCAGTTTCATTATTTTTTTTTAACAAAGACCTTAGTGTTTTTTTAAAAGTTTTAAAAATTTTTATTTATTATAATTTTTATTAAACCACCGTGAGATATGCAGTTACAAAAGTGTTCATATTTGGGTTTAACTCATACACTGTTCCAGCATCTATCCTCCACCAGTACCCATTTCTCACCAACAATGTTCCCTGATACCCACCCTCCCCAGCCTGCGTTTTTAGCAGACAAGTTTCACTTTCTCTCTCTCTCTCTCTCAAACTCTCACCCTTTTCTACACATTGTGGATTGCAATACACACATTTAGAGGCTATCTTTTTCCTGTATTCAATACTCAGTTCAAGGCTGCTATTATCACTTTCGAGAACTATTAACACACCGTTTCCTTCTCTGTCTTACCTAAGCTCTGACTCCCACAAGTTTTTGGTAGATTCAACTTTTTGATAAGACCTCTTGATCCATGTTTTGTCTACCCTTATATATTGGTATCATACTAGATATAGATATATAGATAGATATAGATTGAGATAGAGATAGAGAGATAGAGATATAAAGATAGAGATAGAGATAGAGAGATGATAAAGATAAAGATAAAGATGAAGATGAAGAAAAAGACAAAGATAAAGACAAAGATAAGGATAAAGATAAGGATAAAGATAAAGATAAAGGTAAAGGTAAAGATAAAGATAAATATAAATATGAAGATAAAGATGAAGATGAAGATGAAAATAAAAATAAAGGTAAGGATATCACTGTATCACTGTATCACTGTATCACTGTCTTCCCGCTTCATCATCGATTGGCTCGAGCGGGCACCAGTAACATCTCCATATGTCCTGTCTCATGCTAGTAGAGCCCAAGGGCACCTTCTTGCTCCAGGAACATAAAGAGCCTCAAACCATTCCATCAGATCATGGGATTGAGGTATAAAATTGTTACTGGTATTTGGCATATCAAATACGACACGGGTAGCTTGCCAGGCTCTGCTGTGCAGTAGCATACTCTTGTAGTCATCTCTAAATCCAGCATTTGTTGATGAACCATGAAGCCTTGTGGGCCGTCGGCGAGCTGAAATGTGATAGGCTGGTCTGCTGGGTGGAGTTCCAACGAGAGGGAAGTCTGGATGTGGAAAATGGAGGCCCTCATGGAGTGGAAGGGTCATCTGTCTTGTTGCAAGGCTCTGCAGGGGTGGTGGGCCAGGGCTAGAAAACACCATCCCTCCAGGGCGCCTCGTGAGTGGATGGGCGCAGGGAGAGCCAATAGCAGCTCTGCCCAATATCTGTGAGTCTCTGGATCAGCATACCTGAGCCAGATTTAAAAAAGACTGCTGCAGGGTGGATCTTGATGAGCCAGGCTATGATAGGCTGGTCTGCTGGGTGGAGTTCTGATGAGAGGGAAGTCCGGATGTGGAAAATGGAGGCCCTCATGGAGTGGGGGGTCATCTGGTGTTGCGAGGCTCTGCTGGGGTAGTGGGCCAGGGCTAGAATCCGCCATCCCTCCTGGGCACCTCGAGTGCCTGGGCACAGGGAGAGCCAGTAGCAGCTCTGCCCCCATGTCTCTGGGTCTCTGGATCAGCATACCTGAGCTGGATTTAAAAAGATTGCAGCAGGGTGGATCTCGATGAGCCAGGGTGTGATAGACTGGCCTGCTGGATGGAGTTCTAGACACGGCGCCTCAGCTTCAGGCAGTCTGCAAGCTCACTGATCAGTTTTTTGGCACGAATGGGAAGTATATTGTCAGTGACATCATGAAATAAGCAGCAAGCTGAAGCTCCATGTAGCTCGGAGATCTGAAAAAGAAAGATGAGGGTCAGGTGGCTGCTTTTATCAGTGCCATAATCCTGCCCCCCAGCTGACTCACTGTCTATTCTGATTGGCCACATTACACAAAGTGATTTAAAGTCACACCCTAAATGTCCCTAGGGTCCCTCCCTGATGCCCCTTTATCCTGAGAAAGATGAGGGTTAGGTGGCTGCCTTTATCAGCTGCCACAATGCTGTCCCCCCAGCCAACCCACTGTCTATTCTGATTGATCACATTATACAAAGTGATTTAAAGTCACCCCTTAAATGCCCCCCCTAGGTTCCCCCCCTTCTATCACTATCTATCTTCCCGTTAATCATCTATTTGCTAGAGGGGGCACCAGTAATATCTCCATGTCCTGTCTCATGCTAGGAGAACCCAAAGGCATCCGCTTGCTCCAGGAACATAAAGAGTCTCAAACCATTATATTAGGTCACGGGAATGAACTAATATAAATGTTACTGGTATTTGGCATATCAAATACTACACGAGCAGCTTGCCGGGCTTGCTGTGCGGGTGGCATACTGTTGTAGTCACCTCTAAATAAAGCATTTATTGATGAACTGCGCAGCCGCTAGCAGCTGTGCGAGCCAGGCTGTGATAGTCTGGTGATAGTTTAATCCATTTGAAAAAAAAGATATATATGTCATATAAATGATATATATGTCATGCAAATAAATGCAATCATTCTATATCTGTCTTTTACCTTCTGGCTATTTTCACTGTATCACTGTCTTCCCGTTCATCATCGATTTGCTTGAGCGGGCCCCAGTAACATCTCCATATGTCCTGTCTCATGCTAAGTAGAGCCCTGGCTATTTTCACTCAACTTTAATCTCTCCATGTCCATCCATTTATAAGCACATTTCATGACTTCCCTTTTTCCTAACAGCTGTGTATTATTACACTGTGTAGATATATAACTGTTTATTTATACAGTCATCATTTCTTGGGCACTCTGGTTGTTTCCAGATTCTGGCTACTGTGAATACTGCTGCTATGAAAATTAAAATGCAGATGGTGTTTCTGCTGTGTGTTTTTGGGTTCCCAGGATATATTCCCAAGAGTGGTATAGTTGGGTCAAATGGAAGTTAAATATCTAGTCTTTGGAGGAATGTACATATTATTTTTCAAAAAGGCTGTATCTGTCAACATTCCCACCAACAATGGATGTGAGTCCCCTATTCCCCACATCCACAGCAACACTTGTTGTTCTTGCACTTTGGGATATGTGCAGTCTCTGTGGTGTAAAATGATGTCTGGCTGTTGTTTTGATTTGTATCTCTCTGATTATTAGTGATGATGAGCATTTAATCATATGCCTTTTGGCCATTCGAATTTTTCCTTGTCAAAGTTTCTGTTCACTTCTACTCCCCAGATTTTTTTATGAGGTTGGCTGTTTCCTTCTTGTAAAGTTCTACCAGTAACGTATATCCTGGATAATAATCCCTTATCATATTCATATTGGGTATATATTATTTCCCATTTGGTGGACTGTTTTTGTATATCGGTCACTGTTTTTTTTTTTGAGGTGCAGAACCTTTTAGTTTCCATGAAGCCCCATAGGTTTAACTTTGCTTCCAATTGCTTCATTAGTGGTGTTTCACCTATGAAGTTGCCTTTAGCTTCAATGTCGTGGAGGGTTTTTCCTATACTTTCTTCAATGTACCTTATGAATTCCGGTCTGACATTGAGATATTTAATCCATTTTGATATGATTTTTGTGCATGGTGTTAGACAGAGGCCCAAATCATATATTTACATGTAGCTGCCCAGTTTTCCCAGGACCACTTGTTGAATAGGATTTCCTTGATCCATTTCGCTTTGTTTGCTCCCTTATCACATACTAAATGATCATGTGTTTGAGGATGGGTGTCTGGATACTCATCTCTTTCCCATAGGTCCAGAGGTTTATTATTATTCCAATTCCATGCTGTTTCAATTATTACTGCTTTGTATTTGAGTTTGAAGATGAGAAATGTGATGCCTCCCATTTTTTTCTCCTTAGAATTACTTTAACTACCTGCGGGGGTTATTATTTCATATGAATTTCAGCAGTATTTGGTCTATTTCTTTGAAGAATGTCTTGGGTATTCTTATAGAGACCTCAATGAATCTGTATAAAGCTCTAGGGAGTATTACCATTTTGACAATATTAATACTTCCAATGTGGTGTTCCCAACATTGGGACCAATGGCCTAGAATGGAACGAACAGGGTGAGAGACTATCTGACTTCATCATGTCCACCAAGACCATTCATGGGAGCTCACAGTTCTAAAAGGCTGAAGCAAAAATGTTGGACATGGGAATCTTCTGGTGGACAGTTCCACAATGAAATTGACCACAATTTCATTCTACATGAACATCTTCTATCGATGGTTTCCCTGACTGATACTGCTGTCGTCCCCAAATTCCAAACAGGATCGGACCACCATCTGCTTCATGCAAATTGTTACTTCACGCAACGGGGAGAGAAGGCTACAAAGTTTAAGAAGAGAAGTCCCAGAACGACCACCACTGGGAACCCATTGGCACAATTGAAGCAACGTGGGAAAGATACCGTAATCGACAACATCGATGAAGAATACAACTGACTGGTTCAGCACCTCCATGATTGTGCAAATTCCTAGAGAGAGAGAAAGACACAAAAGGACACCTGTCTTCAGAAACTCTCGAGCTCATTCACCAACGTGGCAATGCAAGACCCTCAGGTGACCAAATGCTAACGTCCAAGCTTGCAAAGAAGTGCAGAAAAGCGATAAAGGAAGACCTCAAAGACAGAAGAACTGAAATACTGGAAGATACAGCAGAAGCTGGGAAAAGCATTTGCACCGCCCGCCTGATGGATCCAACGTCCTGATGGATCTATCAATTTCTTCCAGAAAGGGAATGGAGAAGATTAGCCATGACTTCTACTCAGATCCTTTGATAGCCACATCCAGCTGCCCACATACCAAATTCCGAAGGATGGATATGTTGTTCCCAAAGTTCTCCCTTCTGAAATCCAAGGTGCCATTTCATTAGTAAAGAAAGGAACAATACCAAGCCCAGACAAAGTCACACCTGAAAACCTAAAGAATCTGGCTAAGTTCTCATCAGTACACTGGCTCAGCTCTTCACACTCTACCTGTCTGAATGCAAGGTGCCCTCCCATTGGAAAACCAGCAAGACAATTCTACTGTTCAAGAAGGGGGACATCCACAACATTGGCAACTATCGTTCCATCTGCCTGTTGTCTGTCATCTACAAACTGTTCACTTGTGTCATCCTGAACAGGATTGGCAGAACATTAAATGAAGGGCACCCTTGCAAGCAAGCTGGCTTCGAAAATGATTCAGCACAATTGACCATATCCACACGGTAACCAAGCTCATGGAAGTTTGTAGGGAATTCAAGATGCCACTCTGTCTCACGTTCATTGATTTAAAGAAAGCCTTTGATTCTGTGGAGACTGAAGCAGTCATCGTATCCCTAGCCAAACAGGGTGTTCAAACCTAATACATCAAGATTATTTGTGAGATGTATTATGGATTCACCACAAGGATCTCGCCATACTACAAAAAAGTGATCATCAATGTCAAAAGAGGGGTTTGGCAGGGTGATACCAATTCACCAAAGCTCTTCAGCGCCACTCTCAAGAACAACATGCAACAATTAGAATGGGAAGGAATGGGAGAGAAGCTAGACAGTCGGCAACTACACCACCTCCAGTTAGCTGATGACATCGTTCTAATAACACCAAACATTAGCCAAGTGGCACAAATGCTGGCTGACTTCGACAGAGATTGTGGAAAGATAGGTCTACAGCTGAATCTCAGCAAAACTATGATCATGAAAAATGAACTAGTTCAGTTGTCCATTCACTCTCAATGGAACAGACATCTCTAAATGCAGCAATTATGTGTATGTAGGTTGAGTAGTCAACATGATGAATGACCTAAAATCTGAGCTGTGCAGGAGATAGAGAGCAGCATGGAATGCCTTCAAAGGCATCGAAGAAATAGCTAAAAGAACAAACGACCTCTGGCTCCGGGCACATCTCTTCAACTCCACCTTTCTCCTTGCTTTAACATACGCCTCAGAGACCTGGGCCCTACAAAAGCAGGTTGAGAATGCTATTCGGGTATCCCAAAGCAGAATCAAAAGAGCTATGCTTGGAATATCACACCTCACTCAAGTTAAAGAAGGAATCCAGAGCTCTGAGTCAGGGATGCTGTCTCATTTTTCCAAGACATCAAAAATCAGATGGGCTGGACATGTAATGTGATTTTGAGATGACCGCTTGACTAGAGCAGTTACCGACTGGATCCCACGGGATGTCAAAAGACCCTGTGGCCACCCACCTACAAGATGGTCAGACTTCTTTGTCATGACCCTGAACTAACGGTTTGAGGCTCTTTGTATTCCTGAAGCAACCAGATGCCATTGGACTATACTGGCAAGTGATAGGGTCAAATGGAAATATTACTGGGCCTGCTTGAGAAATTCGACAAATAACAGGATGTCAAGTGATCAAGTGATCAATTCTAGTAAGGACAGGGAAAGAGAGAACCCAAACAAATTCAGAAGTAAAAATGGGTACATCACAACAGAAAACACAGAAATTCAAAAGATCATTTGATATTATTTTGAGAGCCTGTATGCCATTATAATAAGATCCTAGAAGAAATAGATTAAATCCTGAATTCCTATAACCAACCATGGTTGAAACAAGAAGACCTGTAATACCTGAATAAGTCTATCACAATAGAGGAAATTGAAGCAGTAATTTAAAATATACCCAAACACAAAATCAAAGGTATAGATGGATTCGCTAGAGAATTATTATAAACTTTAAGGAGGAACTACTTCCAGGCCTTTTAAAGCTCGTACAGGAAATAAAAAGAAACTGAAATATTCCAAACAGCTTTTTTGAGACACATATCCCCCTGACACCTAGAGCTAGCAGAGACATTACAAAAAAAGAAAACTAAAGACCAATCTCACTGATGATCAAAGATGCAAAGATCTTAAACAAAACACTAGCAAACAGAAATAAAAGACTCATGAAAAGATTATAAATCATAACAAAGTAGGATTCATCCGGGAATGCAAGGATGGTTCAACATACACAATATTACAATCAACATATTACATCACATCAATAAGAGAAAAAATAAAAGCCATATGATCATATCAATAGTTGAAGAGAAAACATTTGAAAATATTCAAACCTATTCATGATGAAAACCCTCTAAAAATGGAAATTGAAGGAACTTTCCTCAATATAGTCCAAGCCATCTGCAAAAGCCTTGGAGGATTATCCTTCGCAATGGCAAACATTTGAAAGACTTCCCCCTAAGATGATGGACAAGACAAGGTTGCCCACTCTAACCACTTCTATTCAATATAGTACTGGAAGTTCTACCATAGCAATCAGAGAAGAAAAGGACATTAGGGCATCCAGATAAGCGAGGAAGAATTCAGGCTATCATTGTTTGTAGATTACATGATATTATATCTAGAGAACTGTAAACTCTCTACCAAAAAACTACTTGACAATAGATATTTATAGCAGAGTGTCAGTATGAAATCAATACCCAAAAAGTCAGTCACTTTCCTATATACAAATCACAAAAGAGAAGAAAGGGATATTAAGAAAACGATTCTATTCACAATTGTGCCACAGAAAATCAAATACCTAGGAATCAGCTTAACCAATGTGTAAAGGACCTGTACAAAGAAAACTACAAGACACTGCTATAATAAATAAAATAAGGCAGGAGAAAATGGAAGCACATTCCCTGCTCATGGATTGGGAGAATTCACTTCATAACTTGAATCCCGTTATTCATCGACTTGCTCGAGCGGGCACCAGTAGCATTTTCATTGGACCTTATCACTTGCCAATGTAGCCCAATGGCATCTGGATGATTCAGGAATATGAAGAG
Organism: Cryptotis parvus; assembly: GCA_021461705.1. Taxonomy (NCBI): domain Eukaryota; kingdom Metazoa; phylum Chordata; class Mammalia; order Eulipotyphla; family Soricidae; genus Cryptotis; species Cryptotis parvus. The sequence goes on from JAJIBD010002701.1 coordinate 16,267, forward strand.
CCTCAAACCGTTCCTTCAGGATCTTGAGGAAGAAGTTTGACCATCTTGCAGGTGGGCGGCCACGTGATCTTTTGACATCCCGGGGATCCAGTCGGTAATGGATTAGTCCACTGGTTGTCTCCAAAATGCATTACATGTCCGGCCCATCTGATTTTTGATGCCTTGGAAAACAAAGACAGCGTTCCTGATTCTGGAATAGCGATGGGAGGTCGGAACTCCGGATTCCTTCTCTTAGTTGAGTGAGGCGTGATATTCCAAGCATAGCTCTTTTGATTCCTCTCTGGGAGACGAATAGCATTCTCATCCTGCTTTCATAGGGCCCAGGTCTCTGAGGCATATGTTAATGCAGGGAGAACGGTGGAGTCAAATAGATGTGCCTGGAGCCGGAGGTTCGTTGTTCTTTGGGCTATTTCTTTGGTGTTTTGAAGGCAGTACATGCTACTCTCTTCCTCCTGCGCAGTTCAGGTTTGAGGTCGTTCATCATGTAGACTTCTCGACCCAGGTACACATAACTGTTGCAGTCAGAGGTGTTTGTTCCATTGAGAGTGAATGGGGCCCTGGAACTACTTCATTTTCACAAACTTTTTTTTTTTTTTTTTTAGATTCAGCTGTAGACCTATCTTTCCACATTCTCGGTCAAAGTCAGCCAGCATTTGTGCCGCTTGGCTAATGTTTGGTGTTTTAGGACAATGTAATCAATGAATTGGAGGTGGTGTAGTTGCTGACCATCTATCTTCACTCCCATTTCTTCCCATTCTAATTGTCACATGCTGTTTTCGAGGGTGGTGCTGAAGAGTTTTGGTGAAATGCTATCACCCTGTCGAACCCCTCTTTTGACATCAATGATCACTTCCCTTGTAGAATGGTGAGATCCTGGTGGTGAATCCGTAATACAACTCACGAAGGATCTTGATGTATTGGGTTTGAATGCCCTATTTGGCTAGGGCTTCGATGACCACTTCAGTCTCCACAGAATCAAAGGCTTTCTTTAAATCAATGAACGTGAGAGAGAGCCGCATCTTGTACTCCCCTACAAACCTCAATGAGCTTGGTTACCGTGTGGATATGGTCGATTGTGCTGAATCACTTTCAGTAGCCAGCTTGCTCACATGGTTGTCCATCTAGTGTTCTGCCAGTCCTGTTCAGGATGACTCCAGTGAACCGCTTGTAGATTGCGGACAACAGTCAGATGGGGCGATAGTTGCCAATGTCGTGAATGCCTCCCTTTTTGAACAGTAGAACTGTCCTGCTGGTTTTCCATTGAGAGGGCACCTTGCATTCGGACAGGTAGCATGTAAAGAGCTGAGCTAGTGTATTGATGAGTACTGACGGCAGATTCTTCAGGTGTTCGGGTCTGATTTTTTCTGTGCCTGGTGCTTTTCCCTTCTTTATCGAAGAAATGGCATTTTGGATTTCAGAAGGGAGAATGTTGGGAATGACATATCCATTCTGTGCAATTTGGTATGTGGGCAGGTGGACATGGCTATCAAAGATATCTGAGTAGAAGTCATGGATAATATCCATTGCCTTTCTGGAAGATGTGATAGATCCATCAGGATGTTGGAGAGCAGTCATCTTGATCTTATATTTGGCGAAGGACAGGCGGGCAGTGCAAATGCTTTTCCTGATTTCTGCTGCATCTTCCAGTATTTCTGCTCTTCTCTCTTTGAGGTCTTCCTTTATTACTTCTCTGCACTACTTTGCAAGCTTGGATGTTAGCATTTGGTCGCCTGAGGCTTGCGCCTTGCCATGTTGGAGAATGAGCTGAGAGTTTTTGAACACAAGTGTCCTTTTGTGATTTTTTTCTCTTAGCATTTTTCGCACAATCATGGAGGAGCTGAACCAGTCGGTTATATTCTCATCGATGTTATCAATGATGGTATCTTCCCATGTTGCCGCAATGGTACCAAAGAGTTCCTAGTTGATTCATTTGAATGCCTAACAAACCTAATAGAATGATTACACTTGAAGAGATGTGACCCAGTGCTAGCAGTTTCTATCTTCGTTTTTTACGCACCACACCCACATACAAGTAAGAAGAAACTGAGACATTCTAAATGGAACTGGTAGTTCTATAAAATAGATCACACCTTCTACAAGATCATAGTCAGTGATTTTAATGCCAAGATAGGACCGAGAAGATCAGCTGAAGAACTCCACATTGGGAATCATGGCCTAGAATGGAATGAACAGGGTGAGAGACTATCTGAGTTCATCATGTCCACCAAGGCCATTCATGGGAACTCAGAGTTCCAGAAGGCTAAATCGAAATGTTGGACATCGGAATCCCCTGGTGGACAGTTTCACAATGAAATTGGCCACATCATCTTAAATCAAAGGTTTTGCCTGACCGATGATGCTGTCATCCCAAAATTCCAAACAGAATCGGACCACCATCTCCTTCATGCAAAAAATTCTACTTACCAGTCTTACCAGTGGATTTTCGATCTTTTTTATTTTTTCTAAGAGCCAGCTCTTGGTTTCATTAATCTTTTGGTTTGCTTTTTGAGTTTTCAGCTCATTGATTTCCTCTCTATGTTTTATTATTTTCTTCTTCTTCTTCTTCTTCTTCTTCTTCTTCTTCTTCTTCTTCTTCTTCTTCTTCTTCTTCTTCTTCTTCTTCTTCTTCTTCTTCTTCTTCTTCTTCTTCTTCTTCTTCTTCTTCTTCTTCTTCTTCTTCTTCTTCTTCTTCTTCTTCTTCTTCTTCTTCTTCTTCTTCTTCTTCTTCTTCTTCTTCTTCTTCTTCTTCTTCTTCTTCTTCTTTCTTCTTCTTCTCCTTCTTCTTCTTTCTTTTTTAGGTCACACAGGGCAATGCTCAGGGTTTACTCCTGGCTCATTTTTCAGGAATTACTCCTGGTGGTGCTTGGGGGACCATATGTGATGCCAGGGATGGAAACCGGGTTGGCTGCATGCAAGGCAAATGCCCTCCCTACTGTGCTGTCGCTCTGGCCCCCTATTATTTCCTTCTTTCTGCCTGGGTTGCACTCCTTTTTATGATCTTTTTCTCTAATATTTTGAGCTGTGAAGTTAGGTTATTTATATGGGCCCTTTCTTTTTTTCCAAATGAATGCATGCAGAGCTATGACCTTTCCTCTTAACACTGCTTTCATTGTGTCCTACAAGTTCTGATAGTTGGAGTTTTCATTTTCATTTGTTTGCAGGAATCTTGGTTTTCCTGCTTGACTTTTCTATGACCCATTGCTTATTCCACAGACAGCATTTCAGTTTCCAGGATTTGGTTTGACTCCTTGTTTCTGTGGATGGTTAACTTCATTTTCTGTGAATCATGGAATGAAAAGATAGTTGATGCAATTTCTGTCATTTTTATTTTATTTAGGTATGCTTTGTTGCACAGCATTCAGTCTATCTTGGAAAATATTCCATGTGTACTGGAGAAAAATGTGTTTTCAGCTTCTTTGGTGTGAAACACCTAGTATATATCAACCAGCTTTCTTTCTACCATTTCTTCCTTTAGGGCCAGAATTTCTTGTAGAGCTTCAGTCTTGTCAATCTATCAATAGTTGATAAAGCAGTGTTGAAGTCTCCAACTATTATTGTGCTACCATTATTGTCATCTTTGAGGTGTACCAGCAGTTGTTTTAACTATTTTGCTGACCCTTTTTGTGTGCATATATGTTTACTAGTGTAATTTCTTCCTGATATACATATCCCTTAATTAATTAAGAAATGGCCTGCATTGTCCCTTCTTAACTTTTTCAGACAAACTCTATTATTCCATATTAGCATGGCCACACTGGCCTTTTTGGAGGAGTTGTTTGCATGGAAATTGTCCTCCATCCTTTGACTTTGAGACTGTGTTTGCTCTAATTATTCAGATGTGTTTCTTTTAGGCAGCAGAATGTTGAGTTCAGGTTTTTTAGCCATTTTGTCCCTCTGTGTCTCTTAGGTGGTGCATGGTGAGAGATTATTTTCATGGGATTTTGTACCATCTCTCTGTTTAAACCTGTGCTTTTTGGGTTTTTATCTTACAGTTTCCACTTCAGTTCCTCTTTTAAAGTTGGTTTTGTGTCTATGAAGTTCCTGAGTTGTTGCTTACCCATGAAGTTGTGTATCTTTCCTTCATATTTGAATGTGAGTCTGGCCAGGTAGAGAATTATTGGTGAGGCCCACAGTTCATTGAGACTTTTTACAATATCCCTCCTTTGTTTTCGGGCTTGGAGTGTTTCATCAGAGAAGTCTTTTGTGAATCTTAGAGATGCTCCTTTGTATGTGATTTCTTTCTTTGATCTTGCTTTTCAGTATTCTATCTCTATAGTTTGTCATTCGAATTAGGATGTGTTTTGGAGTGTTCTTATTGGGGTTTCTTTTAGCTGGTACTAATCTAGCCTCCTGAATCTGGGAACCAGTGTTCTTTATTTTGGGGAACTTTTCAGCAATGATGGCTTTGACAGTTTCTTCTTCATCAGGGTTTTCCTCTTGCCCTTCTGTGACCTTAATGATCCTTATGTTATTCCTTTTGACTTCATCCCAGTTATTTCTTGTGCTTTGTTCATTAATTGTGAGTCTTTATTCATCTTCTACGTCTATCTAGAGAATCTTTGGACCTCATTTTGGAGATCATTAATTCTTTATCAGCAGGTATTACTCTGCACTGGAGGACTTCAAGTATGTTTTTAATTTCACTTACACATTCTTAATACCTGTCATTCCTGTTTGTATTTTGGTCTGTATTTTCCTCATTTCTTCTCTCATGTCCTCTTGTATTTTATTGATTTTGTATTCCATTGCTTCTTTGAGTTCCTTATGCATCCTTAACAATTCTCTCAGAAATTCCTTATCAGAGAGATTATATAGCTCATCATTATTGCTTGGCTCATCAGAGCTAGGGACTTCACTCACTGAGCTTGATGGAATTCTGCATTGCTTCACCATTATGACTATTGGAGGTTGCAAATATGTGTTCTTGGGTAGCTAGATAGTAGAGTTAGAAGGTGTCTTGGTTGTTTGTTGATTTTGAGATGGTGGCAAGGAAAGTGGACAAATACTCATTCACTGGTACCTCATGTAATATAGTCAGTATTTAGAGCAGGTGCACTAGCATCTGTGCGGTTTTGAGATTTTTAATATGGGTGGGTAGTTCTGAGGACTATGTATGGATTACACCCACCTTGTAGGGGGATGGAAGGGTTTTCCAGAATTGGGAGGAAGTGGTCCAGTGGCATGTCTGGGGTTCTGTGCACCTAGGCCCCATTGGTGAAAGTTCGGTTTATTCCCAAGGGCCTGTTAATTCTGCAGGAGACGCAGGGAATCACACCCACCTGGTAGGAGGGATGGGAGGCATTTTCTCATGCTTTTTTATATCCTGCAAATAAATGCAGTCAGTCAATATCTGTCCTTTTCACTCTGGCTAATTTTACTAAGCAGATGCTCCCCATGTCCATCCATTTAGAGGCAAATTTCATAATTTAGTTTTTTCTAACAGCTGTGAAGTATTCCATTGTGTAGATGTAGCACAGTTTCTATATCCAATCACCTGTTTTCGAGGATCTGGTTGTTTCCAGATTTTGGCTATTGTGAATAATGCCTCTATGAACATAGATGTGCAAATGGTGTTTCTGCTATATGCTTTTGATCTCATAGATTATAGTCACAGAAGTGGTATTGCTGGGTCAAATGGGAGTTCAATTTCTAGTCTTTGGAAGAATGTACATATGGTTTTCCAGAAAGGCTGTCCCAGTCGACAACAGAGGATGAGAGCCCTTTTCTCCCTGCATCCATGCCAGCACTTGTTGTTATTGCTCTTTTGGATATGTGCCAGTCTGTGGTGTGAGATGATACCTCATTGTTGGACTGCAGTAGTGCTCCTTATAGGTTTGGAAGAATTCACTAGTGAATCCATCTCGACCTGGGCTTTTGTATTTGGGCAGACTATTAATTACTGTTTAAATTTCTTTGATGGTGATAGGATATTTTAGATATTGCAGTTCTTGTTTTTTTTCAGCCAAGGGATCTTATAGGACTTCAGGAATTTATACAGTTCTTCTAATTCTCAAGTGTCGTGGCATAAAGACTCTCAAAGTAATCTCTGATGATCTTTTGGATTTCTGCGGTGTATGTTGTGATGTCCTCTTTTCATTTCTGATTCTATTTATGTGGGTTCTCTCTTTCCCTGTACTTACAAGACTTACAAGTGGTTTGTAAATCTTGCTAACTTTTCAAATAACCAGCTCTTGTTTTATTAGTTTTTTGGACTTCCAAGTCACTGATTTCCTCTCTAAGTTTTAGTATTACCTACTTTTTGCCTGGATTGAGCTCTTTTGTTGTCTTTTTCTAATAATTTGAGCTGTGAAGTCAGGTTATTTATGTGGGACCTTTCTTTTTACGTGATGAATGCTTGCAGAGCTATGAACTTTCATCTTAACACTGCTTTTGCTGTGTCCTATAGGTTATGATAGTTTGTGTCTTCATTTTCATTTGTTTCCAAAAATCTTTGGATTTTTTTCTTTGATTTCTTCTATGGCCCAGGATTGTTCAGAAGTGAGCTGTTCAGTTTCCAGGTAGTTGTTATTATTCCCTGTTTCTTTGTGTGGTTAACTTCCATTTTCAGTGCATCATGGTAGAGAAAAGACAGTTGACACATTTTTATCTTTTTTTATTTTATTGAGGTATGCTCTGTTGCTCAGCTTGTGGTCTATCTTGGAGAACCTCTTTGTGCACTGGAGAAAAAATGTGTATTAGGATTTTGGAATGAAAATTACTGTATATATCAACCAGCCCTCTTTCTTTGATATCTTCCTACAGAGCCAGTATTTCCTTGGTGAGTTTCAGTCTTGTCAATGAGTCAATAGTTGATAAAGTAGTATTGAAGTCTCCAACTTCTCTTGTGTTTCTGTCAATGTCTTCTTTGAGGTCTATTAGCAGTTGTTTTATATATTTTGCTGGCCCTTTGTTGAGTGCATACATATTTAGTAGTGTAATTTCTTACCGTTATATATATCACTTAATTTTTAAGAAATGGCCTTCACTGTGCCTTCTAACATTTTTTTTAGCCTTAAGTCTATGTTGACAGATACTCGTATGGCAACACCGGCCTTTTCTGAGGATTTGTTTGCAATGAGAATTGTCTTCCAGCCTTTAACTTTGAGTCTGTGTTTGCTCTGATTATTCAGATGTGTTTCTTGTAGGCAGCAGAATGTTGGATTCAGGCTTCTGGGAACGCCTCCTCTCCCCCACAGGTGTGTGTGTGTGTGATTCTTGCGTCTCCGGGGATCCCAAACTGCCCCAGGGAAGAGCGGAAACTCCATCAACGGGAACCAAGGAATACTGCCTTGGTTTCACCCCGGACCGACCCTTGGGCCCTGCGGGAACATCCCAAAACCAAAACCGCTGCATAGCGTCCGCGACCCTTTTTACTACCTACCTTGCATGAGGTACCAGTGAACCTTGGTTCCTACATCGTTGCCACCCACCCAAACTCTGCAAACAGACCAGACACCTACTAACTGTACTATCTAGTCACCCAAGAACTCACATTTGCAAACTACAATAGTCATAATGGTAAAGCAACACAAAATTCCATTAAGCTCTGGGAGTGAAGGCACTGGTCCAGACGAGTCTAGCAATACCAATGAGTTGTATAACCTCTCTGAAAAAGAATTTCGGAAAGAACTGTTAAGGATTCAAAAGGAATTCAAAGATGCAATGGAATGCAAAATCAATAAAATCCAAGAGGACATGAGAGAAGTGAGGAAAATGCAAAGGGAAATGAAAGATATTAAAAATGAGGTAAATGAAATAAAAAAAGACAGTGGAAGGCCATCATAGCAGAATATTAGCTACTGAAGAAAGAATTAGTGATCTCGAAGACGAGTTCCAAAGATTCTCTACAAAACACCAGAAGATAGAAAAAAGGCTCACAATTACCGAACAGACAACAAGAGATAATCGGGATGAAGCCAGAAGAAACAACATATGGATCATTGGGGGTCCCAGAAGGGCAAGAAGAAAACCCTGATGAAGAAGAAACTGTCAAAGCCATCATTGCTGAAAAGTTCCCGGAACTAAAGAATGCTTGCCTCAAGATCCAAGAGGCCAGTAGGATACCAGCTAAAAGAAATCCCAACAAGAATACTCCAAGACACATCTTAATAAAAATGACAAAAACTATAGATAGGGATAGAATACGGAAAGCAGCAAGATCAAAGAAGGAAATCACATACAAAGGAACATCTCTAAGATTTACATCAGACTTCTCTGTTGAAACACTCCGAGCCTGAAAACAATGGTGGGATATTGTGAAAAGGCTCAATGAAATGCAGGTCTTCACCAAGAATTCTTTATCAGCCAGGCTCACATTCAGATATGAAGGAAAGATACACAACTTCATGGATAAGCAACAACTCAGGAACTTCATGGACTCAAAACCAACTTTAAAAGAAGGACTGAAGGGTCTACTGTAATGCGACCAAACCCATAAGCACAACAAACACAAAAAAGAAAGATGGCACAAAATCCGATGACAATAACCTCTCACAATGTCAATGGTCTAAATGCACCAATTAAGAGACACAGAGTGACAAAATGGATTAAAAAATTGAACCCAACATTCTGCTGTGTACAAGAAACGCATCTGAATAATCAGAACAAACAGAGACTCAGAGTCAAAGGTTGGAAGACCAATCTCCATGCAAAAAACTCCTCCAAAAAGGCTGGTGTGGCCATATTAGTATCAGATAATATAGACTTCAGGCTGAAAAATGTTAGAAGGGACAACGAAGGCCACTTCTTATTAATTAAGGGTATGTACACCAGGAAGAAATTACACTACTAAACATAAATGCTCCCAACGAGGGGTCAGCAAAATACATAAAACAACTGCTAAGAGACCTCAAAGAAGACCGGCACAATAATAGTTGGAGACTTCAACACTGCTCTATCAATGATGGGTAGATCAACTATCTATCCATCGTGACACTGAAACTCACCAAAAGAAATATTGGCCCTGAAGGAAGAAATGGAAGAAAGAGAGCTAGTGGATATATACAGGGCTCTTCATGCCAAAAAAGCTGAATACACATTTTTCTCTAGTGCACATGGAACATTCTCCAAGATAGACCACATGCTGAGCCACAAAGCATACCTCAATAAAATAAAAAAGATAGAAATTGTGTCAGCTATCTTTTCAGACCATGATGCACTGAAAATGGAAGTTAACCGTACACAGAAACAGGGAGTCAAACCAAACACCTGGAAAAGGAACAGCTCACTCCTGAACAACAAATGGGTCATAGAAGAAATCAAACAAAATTCCAAAGATTTCTGGAAACAAATGAAAATGAAGACACCAACTATAAGAACTTGTGGGACACGGCAAAAGCAGTGTTAAGTGGGAAGTTTATAGCTCTGCAGGCATTCATCAGGAAACAAGAAAGGGCCCACATAAATAACCTGACTACACAGCTGAAGACATTAGAAAAAGTCCAACAAAAGGAGCCCAACCCAGGCAGAAAAAAGGAAATAATAAAACTTAGAGAGGAAATCAATGAGCTGGAAACCAAAAAAACAATGGAAAAGATTAATGAAACCAAGAGCTGATTTTTTGAAAAAATAAACAAGATTGACAAACCATTGGCAAGACTTGTAAGGACAGGGAAAGAGAAAACCCAAATAAACAGAATCAGAAATAAAAAGGGTGACATCACAACAGAAAACACAGAAATCCAAAAGATCATCAGAGATTACTTTGAGAGCTGTATGCCCTGAAACATGAGAATCTAGAAGAAATGGATCTATTCCTGAAGTCCTATAACCTCCCACGGCTTAAACAAGAAGACCTCCAATACCTGAATAAGCCTATCACCATTGAGGAAATAGAAACAGTAATTAAAATCTGCCCAAACACAAAAGCCCAGGACCAGACGGATTCACTAGTGAACTCTACCAAACCTTTAAGGAGGACCTACTGCCAGTCCTTTTCAAGGTCTTCCAGGAAATAGAAGAAACAGAAACACTCCCAAACAGCTTCTACGAGGCACATATCACACATGCTACCCAAAGCAGGGAGAGACAACACAAAGAAAGAAAACTACAGACCAATATCCCTCATGAACACGGATGCTAAGATCTTCAACAAAATACTAGCAAACAGAATGCAAAGAATCATCAAGAAGATTATACATCATGACCAAGTAGGATTCATCCCGGGAATGCAAGGATGGTTCAACATTTGCAAGTCAATCAACATAATACATCATATCAATAAAAAAATAATAACCATATGATCCTTTCAATAGATGCAGAAAAAGCATTTGACAAGATCCAGCACCTGTTCATGATTAAAACCCTCCAGAAAATGGGAATTGAAGGGACTTTCCTCAAGATAGTTACAGCCATCTACCAAAAGCCCACAGCAAGCATCATTCTAAGTGGGGAAAAGTTGAAAGCCTTCCCCCTGAGATCAGGGACAAGACAAGGTTGCCCACTCTCACCTCATTTATTCAATATAGTACTGGAAGTACTTGCCGTAGTAATCAGAGAAGAAAAAGGACATCAAGGGCATCCAGATAGGCAAGGAAGAAGTCAAGCTATCATTATTTGCAGATGACATGATATTATACCTAGAGAACCCTAAACTCTCTACCAAAAAACTCCTAGAAACAATAGACGCATATAGTAGAGTGGCAGGATACAAAATCAACACCCAAAAGTCAATGGCTTTCCTATATATAAATAACGAAAGAGAAGAAAGGGATATTAAGGAAACTAGTCCATTCACAATTTTGCCACAGAAAATCAAATACCTAGGAATCAACTTACCCAAGTATGTAAAGGACCTGTAAAAAACTACAAGACACTGCACCAAGAGATAAAAGAGGACACAAGGAAATGGAAACACATTCCCTGTTCATGGATGGGTAGAATCAACATTGTCAAAATGGTAATACTCCCTAGAGCTCTGTAGAGATTCAGTGCAGTCCCTATGAGGATACCCATGACATTCTTCAAAGAAATTGACCAAACGCTCCTGAAATTTGTATGGAACAATAAACCCCCAAGGATAGCTAAAGCAATCCTCGGGAAAAAGAAGATGGGAGGCATCACCTTTCCCAACTTCAAACTGTACTACAAGGCAGTAGTAATTAAAACAGCATGGTATTGGAATAAAAACAGACCTGTGGCCTATGGAATAGAATTGAGTATCCTGACACCCAATCTCAAACACATGATCATTTAATCTTTGATAAAGGTGCAATGAGTCTAAAATGGAGTAAGGAAAGCCTCTTCAACAAGTGGTGTTGGGAAGACTGGGCAGCGACATGTAAAAAAATGAATTTGGACCTGTGTCTAACACCATGCACAAAAATCAGATCAAAATGGATTAAAGACCTCAATTATCAGACTTGAATCCATAAAGTACATTGAAGAAAATATAGGAAAAACTCTCCACGACATTGAAGCTAAAGGCATCTTCAAAGGTGAAACATCACTAACAAAGCAACTAGAAGAAAAGATAAACATATGGGACTACATGAAACTAAAAAGCTACTGAACCTCAAAAGAAACAGTGACTAAGATACAAAAGCAGTCCACAGAATGGGAAAGAATATTCACCCAATACCCATCTGATAAGGGGTTAATATCCAGGATATGTCAGGCACTGGTAGAACTTTACAAGAAGAAAACAAACAACCCCATCAAAAAATGGGGAGAAGAAATGAACAGAAACTTCAGCAAGGAAGAAATTCGAATGCCCAAAAAACATATGAAAAAATGCTCATCATCACTAATCATCAGAGAGATGCAAATCAAAACAACAATGAGATACCACTTTACACCACAGAGACTGGCAAATATTCAAAAGAGCAAGAACAACAAGTGCTGGCGTGGATGTGGGGAAAAGGGGACACTCATCCATTGTTGGTGGGAATGCCGGCTGGTACAGCCTTTCTGGAAAACAATATGGACTTTCCTCCAAAGACTAGAAATTGAACTTCCATTTGACCCAGCTATACCACTCTTGGGAGTCTACTCTGGGAAACCAAAAATATGCAGCAGAAACACCATCCCTACTTTTATGTTCATAGCAGCATTATTCACAATAGCCAGAATCTGGAAGCAACCAGAGTGCCCGAAAATCGATGACTGGATAAAGAAGCTTTGGTACATCTACACAATGGAATACTATGCAGCTGTTAGGAAAAATGAAGTTATAAAAATTTGCCTATAAATGGATGGACATGGAGATTATGTTGAGCGAAATTAGCCAGGAGAGAGACAGATACAGAATGACTGCATTTATTTGCATGGCATAAATATATATGTACATATTATGATACCAATATCCAAGGTCAAGTGAAACATATATCAGGAGGTCTTGTCAAAGGTGGAAATTATCACAAACGTGTGGGAGTCAGAGGTTAGGTAAGACAGAAAGTGGAACAGTGTGCTAATAATTGTCGAGGGTACTAATGCCAACCTAGAACTGAGCATTAAATAGAGGCAAAAGGATACACATAACAACCTTTTAATGTATGTTCTGTAATCCATAGTCTGGAAGGGAAGGAAAAGAGAAAGAGAGAGAAAGGGAAAGAAATAAAGAACCTGCCATGGAGGTGGGCTGGGGAAGGGGGGGGGAACCGGGGGACGTTGGTGGTGGGAGATGGGCACTGGTGGAGGGACGGGTGCTGGAACACTCTATGACCAAAACCCAAGTATGAACTTTTTTAATTGTATATCTTTTTATTTGTATATCTCACGGTGGTATAATAAAATACTTAAAAAAATAAAATCTGTAATGCAAAAAACAAAAAGAATGTTGGATTCAGTTTTTTAGTCCATTTGGCCACTCTGTGTCTCTTAATTGGTGAGTTTAGGCCATTGACACTGAGAGAGAGATTATTTTCATGAATGTTGGCCATATTTCTGTTCAAACTAGTTGTGGTTTTGGATTTTGTCATATATTACAGTGGACCTTTTAGTCCTTTTAAAATTGGTTTTGAATTTATGACGTTCCTGAGTTGTTGTTTATGAATGAAATTGTGTATCTTTCCTTCAAATCTGAATGTGAGCCCAGCCAGGTAAACAATTCTTGGTAAAGGCCTTCATTTCATTAAGTCTTTTCAAATTATCCCACCATTCTTTTCAGGCTCGATGTATTTTATCTGAAAAGTCTACTGAAAATCTTAGGGATGCTCTTTTTGTATTTGATTTCCTTCTTGGATCTTGCTGTTTCAGGATTCTATGTATGGTTTTTGTCACTCCATTTAGGTGTTTTTGAGTATTCTTATTTGGATTTCTTTTCACTGGTACTCTTTGGGCCTCTTCAATCTTGGATCAAGTGTTCTTTAGTTCCAAGAACTTTTCAGCAATGATGACATTGACAGTTTCTTTTTCAGAGTTTTCTTCTTGCCTTTCTGGGAGCCCAATGATCCTTATGTTATTCCTTTTGACTTCATCCCGATTATCTCTTGCCGGTTCATTAATTGTGAGTCTTTTTTTCCATCCTAAAGCTTTTGTCTAGAGAATCTTTGGGCCTCATCTTGGGATCACTAATCTTTCTATGCAGTTGTTACTCTGCTATGGAGGCTTTCAAGTGTGTTTTTCATTTCATTTACCATATTTTTAAGACCTGTCATTTCTGCTTGTAGTTTGATCTGCATTTTCCTCATTTTTCTCTCATTTCCTCTTTTATTTATTGTATTTGTGTTTTATTGATTCTTTGAGTTTCTTACAATTAAATCAGAAATTTCTTATCAGAGAGGTTATATAGCTCATCATTATTGCTTGGCTCATTTGAGCTAGTGACTTCACTCACTGAGTTTGATGGAATTCTGCATTGCATTATCATTACAACTATTGTAGGTTGCAATTGTGTGTTTCTGGGTGGCTTGATAGTACAGTCAGTAGGTGTATGGGTTATTTGCAGAGTTTGGTGTGGGTGGCAAGGAATGTAGGGACATATGATCACTGGTACCTCATGTAAGATAAATAGTAAGCAGTTCACATGGATGCTTTAGCATCTGCATGGTTTTGAAATTTGGATATGGGGTGTGTGGTCTGCGGGCAATTCTTTCCCATCAGTGGACTCTCTTTGTATCTTGGTTGCTGTTTCTTTGGAGGTGAAAAAACTTTTTTAGTTTCATGTAGTCCCATATGTTTAACATTGCTCCTAGTTGCATTGTTAGTGGTGTTTCATCTTTGAAGATGCCTTTAGCTTCATTTTCATGGGGGCTTTTTTAAAATATTTTCTTTTACGTACTTTATGTATTCAGGTTTGATGTTTAGAGCTTTAATCTATTTTGATCTGATTTTTTGTGCGTGGTACTTGACAGGGGTCCTACTTCATTTTTTTTGCATGTAGCTGCTCAGTTTTCCCAGCACCACTTGTTGAAGAGGCTTTCCTTGCTCCATTTTCTACTTTTTTCTCCTTTGTGAAAGATTCAATGATCATGTATTTGAGGATGGGTGTCAGGATGCTTACTCTATTCCATAGGTCCACAGATTGGCCACACAAAACCTAGATTAGCCACACACAACCTAGATTGGCCACACACAAGGCAAGCACTCAACCAGTTGTTCTTTCTCTCTGGCACCAGAGTATGTATTTTATAAAATATTTTTATATATTGGAGGGAAAATTATCTTATAGATTAATTAAATTGGCTTCCTAGGTTCATCTAATATAATGCATTATATAAATACAAGGAAAATAAAATTATATAAATAAAAATTGTTTTCTCCCAAAAAGGAATCAAAAGAGCTATGCTTGGAATATCACTTATCACTCAAGTGAGAGAAGGAATTCAGAGTTCCAAACTCCATAGATGTTCCAGAGTCAGGGAAGCTGTCTCGTTTGCCAAGGCATCAAAAATGCCACATGTAATGAGATTTGGAGATGACCGCTGGACTAGAGCCGTTACCAACTGGATCCCACTGGACGTCAAAAGGTCACGTGGCCGCCCACCTACAAGTAGGTCAGACTTCTTCATTAAGACACTGAATGAATAGTTTGAGGCTCTTTGTACTCCTGAAGCAGCCAGATGCATTGGGATACACTGGCACGTGATAGGATCAAATGGAAATGTTACAGGTACCCCTCTTGAGCAATTGATGAATTACAGGATGTCAAGTGATCAAGTGAAATGATCATACTGTTATAATTGATACTCTTTGGAATACACACTTTTCTTCGGTGCACATGGAACATTCTCCAAGATAGAACATATATGAGTCTAAAAGCATGCCTCAATAAAATAAAAAGATAGAAAATGAGTCAACTATTTTCTCAAACCATGATGCCATGAAAATTGAAGTTAACCGCTCACATAAATAGGGAGCCAAAATAAAAAAAAACAACAGTTCACTGCTGAACAACCAGTCTGTCAAAAAAGCAATCAAAGAAAAAAAAATCCAAAGATTCCAGGAAATAAATGAACATGAAGACACAAACTATCAGAACCTATAGGACACAGCAAAATCAGTGTTATGAGGCAATTGCATAGCTCTGCAAGCATTCATCTGGAAAGAAGAAAGGGCCCACATAAATAACCTGAATTCACTGCTCAAAATATTAGGAAAAGACCAACAAAAGGAGCCCAACACAGACAGAAAGAAGGAAATCGTGACACTTGGAGAGGGAGTCAATGAGCTGGAAACCCAAAAATCAATCTTAAAGATTAATTAAACCAAGAGCTGGTTCTTTGAAAAAAAATAAACAAGATCGAAAAACCACTTGCAAGACTTATAAGGACAAGGAAAGAGAGGACCCAAATAAACAGAATCGAAATGAAAAGGGGGAAATCATAACAGAAACCACAGAAATCAAAAATGTCATCAGAGATTAGTTTGAGAGACTGTATGCCACGAAACATGACAACCTGGAAGAAATGGATAAATTCCTGAAGTCCTTTCACCTCCCATGGTTGAAATAAGAAGACCTGCAATACTTAAATAAGCCTATCACCATTGAGGAAATTGAACAGTAATTAAAAGTCTGCCCATAAATATAAGCCCAGGTCCAGAGGTCCAGATGTATTCACTAGTGAACTTTTACACTAAGGATGACCTACTGCAGTTCTTTTCAAGCTCTTCCAGGAAATAGAGGAAGCAGACACACTCTGAAATAACTTATATGAGACACATATCACCCTGATACCCAAAGCAGGAAGAGACAACACAAAGACATAAAATTACAAACCAATCTCCCTTATGAACACAGATGCTAAGATCTTCAACAAAATATTAGCAAAAGAATCCAAAGACTCACCAAAAAGATTATACATCATGACCAAGTAGAATTCATCCCAGTAATGCAAGGGATGGTTCAACACTTGCAATTATCTTTATCCATCAATAAGAGGAAAAATAAAAATATATGATCATATCAATAGACACAAAGAAAGCATTTGACAAAATCCAACACCATTTCATGAAAAAAACTCTCCATGAAAGGGGAATTGAAGGAACCTTCCTCATTATAGTCAAAGTCATCACCAAAATCCTAATTGAGGATCATTCTAAGTGAGGAGAAAAACTGAAAGCCCCCGAAGATCAAGGACAAGACAAGGTTGCCCAATCTCACCACTTCTTTTCAATGTAGTACTAGTGGTACTTTCTAAAGCAATCATGAAGAAATGTAAATTAAGGACATACATATAGGCAAGGAAGAAGTCAAGCTATCACTACTTGCAGATGACATGACATTATACCTAAAGAACCCTATCCTCTCTACCAAAGAGCTCCTAGAAACAGTAACTACCTATAGTAGAGTCACACTGTATGAAAGCAGTACCCAAAAGTCAGTGACTTTTCTATATACAAATATGAAAGAGAAGATAGGGATATTAAGAAAATGGTTCCCTGCACAATTGTGCCAAAGAAAATTAAATACCTAGAAATCAGATTAATGAAATGTGTAAAGGACCTGTACTAAGAAATCTATAAGACCTTGCTTCAAAAGAAGACACAAAGAAAGGAAACACATTCCCTGTTCATGGATTGGGAGAATCAATGTTGTCAAAATGGCAATATTCCCTAGAGCTTTATACAAATTCAGTGGGATCCCTATAAGTATACCCATGCCATTATTCAAAGAAATTGACCACTCATAAAATTTGTATGAAATAATATCTCTCTAATTTCAATGAGGTTATTGATCGATTTTTTGACTTTTGTAAGTGCTTTATATATCTTAGAGTTAAGCCTTATTCTAATTTCATGGTGTGCAAATATTTTTTCTCAGTATGGTATCTTTTAATTTATCCTGAGTTTCTTTTTTCACACAAAGATGATTATTTTGGATGTAGTAGCATTTTTTTTCCTTTGTCAAGAGTCATATATTTGGGCACATCTCTGAGGTTGTATCTTGGAAAGGTCTGCTTATGTTTTCTACTTTTATTTTGTAGTGTACATGGATATCCAGCTTTCCAATCCACTTAAAAATTACTCCTTTTAAAATTTATTTATCTTTTGATGGGGAGCCCCTGGTATCCCCAACATTATCAGAACAAAAGTTCTATTCTACCTCTGAGGTCTCCAGGAAACAAATGAAAACTGATGAGTGTAGCACAATTCGAAAGTCTTTTAATAATACAACAAGATCTACCACCACAATCCAAAATAATGGAATACCTCTAGCTCTGATCAGAACTTAGACTATATCAATGGCCCAAGTCTCCTAACAAAGAGGATCCCACCAGAGAGATTCCTACCAAAGTGGATCCCAATAGAGAGGAGAGAGTACCTCAAGTAAGTCACCTTATATCACTTGATCACTTGAATCCTGTTATTCATCGATTTGTTAGAGTAGATGCCAATAACATTTCCATTGGACCCTATCACGTGCCAATGTACCCCAATGGCATCTGGTTGATTTCACCTTATATGCACAAAAAGAAATCCTAACTTAAGGGAGGGTTCTGTCAATCAAAAATCATCTAAACAGCTTCTAAAGAGTAGAAGGGTGTTGCCACACCCTATTACAGGTCTAAACAAAGGACCATGCCAAGGACTAATCCCTTCTTCTGAGATTGTTTCTTATTAAATCACTGGAGGGAAAGGGGGCTGGTATAAAGTAATACATCTCAATTTCGTGGGCTTCATGTAATCTAGATGGTACCCACAAGATCGTTCTTATTTATGATCTGCACCAGGTTGATTCTGAATATCTTGTTCTCTGTATACTGAAAGGGTCACACTCACCCGCTTGAGGGAAAACAGTATGATTGTTCCTATCATCTTAAAAAGATAGTCTAAACGTAGCCAGGGTGGTAGTCTCCTGGTAAATTCTTACTATACCACACTGGGACCAGTGAATATAAAGAGGAACTTTGCCCAATTGAGATAACATAGAAGTCATAGTAGATATATAATAGTAAGTCAGACGTTATTTATTCAGAGTCTAGGTGACTTTTGTAACAAACACACCCTCCATTAGTGTTTACACAGAAAAGAGATCTCATTAGTATGAACCATGGCTTAAAAACATGTAAATAAATTAAACTGTGAGGATAGCTGAAATAGATTAAGTAGAAAAGAGCCCAAGCCTCTCATTCAACAATCTTTTAATATTTTAGATTTTAGTCTGAGTTGAGAGCTGCTACTGACTCTCCCTGTGCCCAGCCACTCACGAGGCACCCGGGAGGGATGGCGGGTTCTAGCCCTGGCCTGGCACGCCAGCAGAGCCTCATAACAAGCCAGACGACCCCCCACTCCATGAGGGCCTCCATTTTCCACATCCGGACTTCCCCCTCATCAGAACTCCACCCAGCAGACCAGCCTATCACAGCCCAGCTTCACTGCCACGCGGTTCATCAATAAATGCTATATTTAGAGATGACTACAAGAGTATGCTACCCACACGGCAGAGCCTGGCAAGCTACCTGTGTTGTATTTGATATGCCAAATACCAGTAACAATTATAGACCTCATTCCCATGACCTGATGGAATGGTTTGAGGCTCTTTATGTTCCTGGAGCAAGCAGATGCCCTTGGGCTCTACTAGCATGAGACAGGTCATATGGAGATGTTACTGGTGCCCGCTCGAGCAAATCGATGATGAACGGGAAGACAGTGATACAGTGATACAGTCTGAGTTAGATTTATTTATTAGTGCAAAATTCACTTGATCACTTGATCACTTGACATCCCATCATTCATCCATTTATTCGAGTGGGTGCCAGTACATTTTCATTTGACCCAGTGTAGCCCAATGACATCTGGTTGCTTCAGGAATATGAAGAGCCTCAAACTGTTCATTCTGGGTCTTGATGAATAAATATGACTGTCTTGTAGATGGGCGGCCATGTGATCTTTCGACTTCCCATGGGATCCAGTCATTATTGGCTCTAGTCTAGCAGTCGTCTCGAAATACCATTACATGTCCAACCCATCTGATTTTCGATGCCTTGGCAAATGAGACAGTGTTCCTGACTCTGGATGGTCCACAGAGGTCAGAACTCAAGATTCCTTCTCTCACTTGAGTGAGGTGTGATATTCCAAGCATAGCTCTTTCGATTCCTCTTTGGGAAACCCCCAATAGCATTCTCATTCTGCTTTCATAGGACCTAAGTCTCTGAGGCATATGCTAATTCAGGGAAAAAGGTGGAGACTAAGAAATTTTCCTGGAGCCAGAGGTTCTTTTGTCCTTTTAGCTATTTCTTCTATGCTCTTGAAGGCATTCCATGCCACTTTCTTCCTCCTGCATGGCTAAGGTTTTAGGTTGTTCATTGTGTTGAGTTCTCTACCTAGGTACACATAACTACTTCATTCAGAGATGTTTGTTCCATGGAGAGTGATGGGACCTATGGAAATAGTTCATTTTTCATGAACATTGTTTTGTTGAGATTCAGCTGTAGACCGATCTTCCCACATTCTCGGTTGAAGTCAGCCAGCATTTGTGTTGCTTGGCTAATGTTTGGTGTTATTAGAACGATGTCATCAGCAAAGTGGAGGTGGTGTGGTTGCTGACCTATCATCACTCTCATTCCTTCTCATTCTAATTGTCATATGATGTTCTCAAGGGTGGCACTGAATAGTTTCAGAGAAATGGAATCACTCTGCAGAACCCATCTTTTGACATCAAGGATCACTTCCTTGTAGGATGGTGAGATCCAGGTGGTGAATCTATAATACAGCTCACAAAGGATCTTAATGTATTGATTTGTTAATGCCCTCTTTGGCTAGGGCCTTCGATGACTGCTTCAGTCTCAACAGAATCAAAGGCTTTCTTAAAATCAATGAACGTGAGACAGAGCAGCATCTTGTACTCTCTAACCTCAATGAGCTTGGTTACTTTGTGGATATGGTCGATTGTGCTGTATTCCTTTCAGAAGCCAACTTGCTCACATAGGTGTCCTTCATCTAATGTTCTGTCAATCTTGTTTAGGATGACTCTGGTGAAAACTTGTAGATGATGTACAACAGGCAGATGGGGCAATAGTTGCCAATGTCGTGGATGTATCCTTTCTTTAACAGTAGAACTGTCCTGCTGGTTTTCCAATGGGAGGGTACCTTGCAATCAGACAGGTAGCATGTGAAGAGCCAAGTCAGCGTGATTGATGCATACTGACGGCAGATCCTTCAGGTGTTTGGGTCTGACTTTGTCTAGGCCAGGTGCTATTCACTTCTTTTTTGATGAAATAGCATGTCAGATTTCAGAAGGGAGAACGTTGGGAATGACATATCCATCCTGTGGAATTTGCATGTAGGCCGGTGGTTGTGGCTATCAAAGAGATCTGAGTAGAAGGCATTGATAACCTCCTCAACTGCCCTTTTGGAAGATGTGATAGATCCATTAGGACATCAGAGTGCAATCATCTTGGTCCTATAGTTGGTGGAGGACAGGTGGGTGCTTGTTCCAAATGCTTTTCCAAGCTTCTGCCACATCGGCCAGTATTTTTGCTTTCTCTCTTTGAGGTCTTCCTTTATCTCTTCTCTGCACTGCTTTTGCAAGCTTAGACATTAGCATTTGGTAGTCTGAGACTCGTGCCTTGTGACATTGACGTATGAGCTCAAGAGTTTTTAAAGACAGGCGTCATTTTGTGTCTTTCTCTCGTCATTCTTTGTACAAACATGGAGGTGCTGACCCAGTTGGTTGTATTCTTCATCGATGTTGTCAATGATTGTATCTTCCCTATGTTGCCACAATGGTGCCAAAGAGTTCCAAGTTTGTGGTCATTCTGGGAGTTCTCTTTCTAAACTTTGCAGCCTTTTTTTTTTGAATGAAGGAAACTTTGGTTCTAACCTGTTTGGAATTTTGGGATGATAGCGACATGGTCAGGCAAAACCGTCGATTGAAGATGACACGGACAATTTCATTGTGGAACTGTCCACAAGGAGATTCCCATGTCCAAAATTTTGATTCAGCCATCTGGAACTGTGAGTTCCCATGAATGGTCTTGGTGGACATGATGAACTCAGATAGTCTCTCACCCTCTTCGTTCCATTCTAGGCCATGGGTCCTGATGTGGAGTTCTTCAGCCGATTTTCTCATCCTATTTTGGCATTAAAATCACCAACTATGATTTTTAGAAGGTGTGATCATCTTTATAGAACTCCTCAGTTCCATGTAGAATTTCTCAGTTTCTTCCCTTGAATGTGGATTTTGTTATGTAGACAACAAAGACAGAAATTGCTGGCAGTGGGCCACATCTCTGCAATTGTAATTGTCCTCTATGGTTTGTTAGGCATTCAAATTAATGAACAGTGCTCACAGCCCTGTTCTTGTGGACAAGGACAACGATGCCACTGATGTCACTTTTGGTTACTTGTTCCAAGGAACAATTCTCCGCTCTCAAAAACAGAGTAATCCGGATTGATGCCTCCTTCTCTCAGCATGATGTAACTTATGCCTCCTCGACTCAGTCTGACCAATGATGTTGTTTTTGATCTTTTGTGCTTGCACCATCAGATCCTCGATATATGCCTCCGATGCCAGTGTACGTGCATTGAAAGGACAGACAGTTATTTTAGTCCTTCTTCATTTTGGCAGCCTAGTTTGGCCCTGAAATTTTATCAGGCACTCCTTGTTCTTTCTTCTTAGTACTGCCATATTAGGGGCTCTTTCAGGATCGGGAAAATAAAGATTCGCTTTTACTGGTTTTGGCATATTGAATATGCATCAGACAGCTTGACAGGCTCTGTCATGAGGGTGATATACTCTCAGTAGCTTGCCGGGCTCTCTGAGAGGAGTGGGTAGAATATTCATGGTAATTTGAAGATAAATCGTGGCCACAAAGTGGTCACATGGATTGGGAAGAGCTCGTAGCTTCTCTGCCTGCAGTATCACCCATCAGACTAAAGTATTTCAAGCCCAGGAAATATTGAACCATAGATGCAGATACACCAGCCAGAGCAGCTACTAGCACTCCCTGTTGAACCCCTGCTCTCCACTGACCACGGGAGTGACTTCCGCCCAAGTCCATCATCCCGATAGAGTCTCAGAATAACCCAGAAGAACCCCCCACACAATGCTTGCAGTGATCTTAATCCACACTCCACAGTGTGTCAGATCTCCACCAGAGAGATAAGCCAAACTCCAGCCCAGCTTGTGAGAGTCCCAGCCTACAGAGACCCAGCAATCAGAGACCCACCTTTCAGAAGAAAGTATTTCAAGCCCAAGAATGCTTGAACCACAGACACATTGCAAAGTCATATGGAATTATTGTGCAGATGTACTGCCCTCGACCACCATAAAAGTGTCTATTACTTCCACTACTGTCTTTTTTACCTCAAGACCACTCATTATTCTTTCTATGCACTGCCCATAGGGCTTGGTAATCAGTATTGCAATTCAAGGTCAAGTGTATGCCATTGTTTTCTATTATCTTTTCCCTTTATATGACTTAAATTCCTCATTATTGTGTCAAATTGTATTTTCTCCTTGTCAGTGACTATATAAATATTTTACTTGTCTGCTGGCTATCCATATATGTTCTTGGAAGAAGTGTTTTTCACCTCTTCACCCTATATTTTGATGAGAATTTAAAATCTTTTGTTATTGAAACATTTGAGTGCTTTCTATTTTGCTTATTAGCTCTCAATTCATTGTGTACAAATATATTTTTCTTTTCACTGTATCACTGTATCACTGTCTTCCTGTTCATCATCGATTTGCTTGAGCAGGCACCAGTAACATCTCAATATGACCTGTCTAATGCAAGTAAAGCCCAAGGGCAGCTGCTTGCTCCAGGAACATAAAGAGCCTCAAACCATTCCATCAGGTCATGGGAAAGAGGTCTATAATTGTTACTGGTATTTGGCATATCAAATACGACACCGGTAACTTGCCAGGCTCTGCAGTGCGGGTAGCATACTCTTGTAATCATCTCTAAATCCAGCATGTATTGATGAACAGCGAGGCCGCTTGCAGTTGCGCGTGAGCCAGGCTGTGATCAGCTCTTCTGCTGGGTGGAGTTTTAACAAGAGGTGAGTCAGGATGTAGAAAATGGTGGCCCTTATGGTAGGGGGGATTGTCTGGCTTCTTGTGAGACTCTGCTGGGGTGGCAGGACAGGGCTAGAACCAGCCATCCTTCAAGGGCACCTCATGAGCAGCTGGGCCAGGGAGAGCCAGTAGCAGCTCTGCCCCATGTCTGTTTGTCGCATGCAAAAATGTAGCCGCTGCCTGGGGTCAGAAGGGAAGTCCGGATAAAGCCATGGGCCGCTGTGGGGGCAGCGACCACCCCCCCGGGGGGGGGGCGCTTGTCTCAGGATCAGCGTACCTGGGCAGGATTTAAAAAAAGACTGCTGTAGAGTGGATCTCGATGAGTAGGGCTGTGATAGGCTGGTCTGCTGGGTGGAGTTCTGATGAGGGTGAAGTCCAGATGTGAAAATAGAGGCCCTCATGCAGTGGGGGTTCTCTGGCTTGTTACGAGGCTCTGCTGGGGTGGCGGGCCAGGGCTAAAACTCGCCATCCCTCCTGGGTGCCTCGTAAGTGGCTGGACACAGGGAGAGCCAGTAACTCTCAATATTCAATATTTTTCGTATTGAGTATTTATTTTCATCTGAACGTTTTGGTCATGTGTAAACCTTTTAGTTTTATGTAGTTACACTTGTGTATTTTTTGGTTTTGTTATTGTGTTACCTCTGGAAGAAAATAATTGAAGATACATTTATTCCCTGGGAATTTTGCTTGTATTTTTCAGTGTATTTAATGGTGCCCCCTTATTTAAAGATCTTAAAACTACATTGAGTTAACTTTTGTAAATGATACTAATTATTGTGCTTTCTTTTATTTTTTTCTTTGCATGTAGCTATCCAGGCTTCACCAAAACAATTTGTTGAATATATTTTCCTTGCTCCAATTGATGCACAAAGCTCTTTTGCCTTAGATTAACTGTCCATGAACCTGAGAGTTTTTCTCTATGCTCTCAATCTGCTCCATTTGTCCAATGTCCCTCTAAACTCCAGTAAGGCTTGATTACTATATCTGAGAGGAAAATTGACGTCAGGAAGTGATTCTGTTTTTTTCTCAAATTATATTGGCTATTTGGGGCATTTTATGTATCCATGCAAATTATATTTAGTATAATATTATTTTGATCTAAGTACATAAATATTATCATCAAGGTTTTGATGGGGATTATATTAGAGTCGATTTTGTGATTTGAATATGATGATTAATTTAACATTAATTCTTTAAATCAAAGAACATGGACAACTTTTCCATTCCCCAGTATTCTCTTCTGTTTCTTTCCTAAATGATTTGTTATTTTCAGAATAGAGTTCTTTCACATTCATTACTATGTTTATTTTTAGGTTTCTCATGTTTGAATATTATTTGAAATGGGATCTTTTTATCTAATTCTTTTCTATTTCATTGTTCTCATATAGAAATGAAACCAATTTTTATGTTTTGATTTTGTAGCCAATTTCTTTGTTTATTGGTTTGTTATTAATGGGAATATTTTTTGATTGACTATAGACATGTCATAAGTAGATCAAGAATGACTTTTCTGTTCACACCTAGGATACTTTTTTTTAATTATTTTATTATACCACCGTGAGATATGCAATTACAAAGATGTTCATATTTGGGTTCTGGTCATACAATATTCCAGCACCTATCCCTCCACCAGTGCCCACCTCCCACCACCAATGTCCCCGGTTCCCTCCACCCTCCCCCAGCCCGCCTCCATGGCAGGTTCTTTATTTCTTTCCCTTTGTCTCTATCTCTTTCTCTTTTCCTTCCCTTCCAGATTGAGGGTTACAGAACATACATTAAAAGGTTGTATTGTGTATCTTTTTGCCTGCATTTAATGCTCAGTTCTAGATTGGTATTAGGACTTTCGACAACTGTGAGCACACTGTTCCAGTTTCTGTCTTACCTAGCCTCTGACTCCCACACGTTTGTGATAATTTCCACCTTTGACAAGACCTTCTGATACATATTTCACTTGACCTTTCATATTATATCATAATATATACATATATATTTACATTATGCAAATAAATGCAGTCATTCTGTACCTGTCTCTTTCCTTCTGGCTAATTTCACTCAACATAATCTTCTCCATGTCCATCCATTTATAGGCAAATTTCATAACATCATTTTTCCTAACAACTGCATAGTATTCCATTGTGTAGATGTACCCAAAGCTTCTTTATCCAGTCATCGATTCTTGGGCACTCTGGTTGTTTCCAGATTCTGTCTATTGTGAATAATGCGGCTATGAACATGAAAGTAGGGATGGTGTTTCCGCTGCATATTTTTGGCTTCCCAGAGTATATTCCCAGGAGTGGTATGGCTGGGTCAAATGGGAGTTCAATTTCTAGTCTTTGGAGGAATGTCCATATTGTTTTCCAGAAAGGCTGTACCAGCCGGCATTCCACCAACAATGGATGAGTGTCCCCTTTTCCCCACATCCACGCCAACACTTGTTGTTCTTGGTCTTTTGGATATGCGCTAGTCTCTGTGGTGTAAAATGATATCTCATTATTGTTTTTGATGTGCATCTCTCTGATGATTAGTGATGATGAGCATTTTTTCATGTTTTTTGGCCATTCAAATTTCTTCCTTGTTGACGTTTCTGTTCATTTCTTACTCCCCACCCATATTTTGATGGGGTTGTTTGTTTTCTTCTTGTAAAGATCTACCAGTGCCCGATATATCCTGGATATTAACCCTTATCAGATGGGTATTGGGTGAATATTCTTTCCCTTTCTGTGGACTGTCTTTTGTATCTTAGTCACTGTTTTTCTTTTGAGGTGCAGAAGCTTTTTAGTTTCCATGTAGTCCCATATGCTTATCTTTTCTAACTAGTTTGTTACTGATGTTTCATCTTTGAAGATGCCTTTAGCTTCAATGTCGTGGGGGTTTTCCTGTATTTTCTTCATTGTCCTTTATTGATTCAAGTATGATATTGAGATCTTGAATCCATTATGA
>JAJIBD010002702.1:0-79012 GCA_021461705.1 Cryptotis parvus
TTTTTTAAAATTTTTTATTTTATTTTATTTTTTTTTAACTAATTTATTATACCACCGTGAGATATACAAATAAAAAAGATATACAATTAAAAAGTTCATATTTGGGTTTTGGTCATATAGTGTTCCAACACCCGTCCCTCCACCAGTGCCCATCTCCCACCACCAATGTCCCGGTTCCCTCCCCCCTTCCCCCAGACCACCTCCATGGCAGGTTCTTTATTTCTTTCCCTTTCTCTTTCTTTCTCTTTTCCTTCCCTTCCAGACTATGGATTACAGAACATACATTTAAAAGGTTGTCATGTATATCCTTTTGCCTCTATTTAATGCTCAGTTCTAGGTTGGCATTAGTACCCTCGACTATTATTAGCACCCTGTTCGATTTTCTGTCTTACCTAAACTCTGACTCCCACATGTTTGTGATAATTTCCACCTTTGACAAGACCTCCTGATATATGTTTCCACTTGACCTTGGATATTGGTATCATAATATGTACATATATATTTATGCCATGCAAATAAATGCAGTCATTCTGTATCTGTTCTCTCTCCTTCTGGCTAATTTCACTCAACATAATCTTCTCCATGTCCATCCATTTATAGGCAAATTTTATAACTTCATTTTTCCTAACAGCTGCATAGTATTCCATTGTGTAGATGTACCAAAGCTTCTTTATCCAGTCATCGATTTTTGGGCACTCTGGTTTGCTTCCAGATTCTGGCTATTGTGAATATGCTGCTATGAACATAAAAGTAGGGATGGTGTTTCCGCTGCGTATTTTTGGTTTCCCAGAGTAGATTCCCAGGAGTGGTATGGCTGGGTCAAATGGGAGTTCAATTTCTAGTCTTTGGAGGAAAGTCCATATTGTTTTCCAGAAAGGCTGTACCAGCCGGCATTCCCACCAACAATGGATGAGTGTCCCCTTTTCCCCACATCCACGCCAGCACTTGTTGTTCTTGCTCTTTTGAATATGTGCCAGTCTCTGTGGTGTAAAGTGGTATCTCATTGTTGTTTTGATTTGCATCTCTCTGATGATTAGTGATGATGAGCATTTTTTCATATGTTTTTGGCCATTCGAATTTCTTCCTTGCTGAAGTTTCTGTTCATTTCTTCTCCCCATTTTTTGATGGGGTTGTTTGTTTTCTTCTTGTAAAGTTCTACCAGTGCCTGATATATCCTGGATATTAACCCCTTATCAGATGGGTATTGGGTGAATATTCTTTCCCATTCTGTGGACTGCTTTTTGTATCTTAGTCACTGTTTCTTTTGAGGTGCAGAAGCTTTTTCAGTTTCATGTAGTCCCATATGTTTATCTTTTCTTCTAGTTGCTTTGTTAGTGATGTTTCACCTTTGAAGATGCCTTTAGCTTCAGTGTCATGGAGGGTTTTTCCTATATTTTTCTTCAATGTACTTTTATGGATTCAAGTCTGATATTGAGATCTTTAATCCATTTTGATCTGATTTTTTGTGCATGGTGTTAGACACTGTTCCAAATTCATTTTTTACATGTCGCTGCCCAGTTTTCCCGACACCACTTATTGAAGAGGCTTTCCTTACTCCATTTTAAACTCATTGCACCTTTATCAAAGATTAAATGATCATGCGTTTGAGGTTGGGTGTCAGGATACTCAATTCTATTCCATAGGTCCACGGGTCTGTTTTTATTCCAATACCATGCTGTTTTAATTACTACTGCCTTGTAGTACAGTTTGAAGTTGGGTAAGGTGATGCCTCCCATCTTCTTTTTCCCGAGGATTGCTTTAGCTATCCTTGGGGGTTTATCGTTCCATACAAATTTCAGGGATTGTTTGGTCAATTTCCTTGAAGAATGTCATGGGTATCCTTATAGGGATTGCATTGAATCTGTACAGAGCTCTAGGGAGTATTACCATTTTGACAATGTTGATTCTCCTCATCCATGAGCATGGAATATGTTTCCATTTCCTTGTGTCCTCTTTTATCTCTTGGAGCAGTGTCTTGTAGTTTTCTTTGTACAGGTCCTTTACACTTGGGTAAGTTGATTCCTAGGTATTTGATTTTCTGTGGCACAATTGTGAATGGAATTGTTTCCTTATCCCCTTTCTTCTCTTTCGTTATTTGTATATAGGAAAGCCACCGACTTTTGCGTGTTGATTTTGTATCCTGCCACTCTACTATATGTGTCTATTGTTTCTAGGAGTTTTTTTGGTAGAGAGTTTAGGGTTCTCTAGGTATAAAATCATGTCATCTGCAAATAATGATAGCTTGACTTCTTCCTTGCCTATCTGGATGCCCTTGATGTCCTTTTCTTCTCTGATTGCTATGGCAAGTAATTCCAGTACTATATTGAATAAAAGAGGTGAGAGTGGGCAACCTTGTCTTGTCCCTGATCTCAGGGGAAGGCTTTCAACTTTTCCCCATTGAGAATGATGGTCGCTGTGGGCTTTTTGGTAGATTGCTTTTACTATCTTGAGGAAAGTCCCTTCAATTCCCCATTTTCTGGAGGGTTTTAATCATGAAAGTGTGCTGGATCTTGTCAAATGCTTTCTCTGCGTCTATTGATAGGATCATATGGTTTTTATTTTTTCTCTTATTGATATGATGTATTATGTTGATTGACTTGCGAATGTTGAACCATCCTTGCATCCCGGGATGAATCCTACTTGGTCATGATGTATAATCTTCTTGATGAGTCTTTGGATTCTGTTGGCTAGTATTTTGTTGAAGATCTTAGCATCCGTGTTCATCAGGGATATTGGTCTGTAGTTTTCTTTCTTTTGTGTTGTCTCTCCCTGCTTTGGGTATCAGGGTGATATGTGCCTCGTAGAAGCTGTTTGGGAGTGTTTCTGTTTCTTCTATTTCCTGGAAGAGCTTGAACAGGACAGGCAGTAGGTCCTCCTTAAAGGTTTGGTAGAATTCACTAGGGAATCCGTCTGGACCTGGGCTTTTGTGTTTGGGAAGACTTTTAATTACTGTTTCTATTTCCTCGATGGTGATAGGCTTATTCAGGTATTGGAGGTCTTCTTGTTTCAGCAGTGGGAGGTTATAGGACTTCAGGAATTGATCCATTTCCTCTAGATTCTCATGTTTCACGGCATACAGGCTCTCAAAGTAATCTCTGAAGATCTTTTGGATTTCTGTGGTTTCTGTTGTGATGTCACCGTTTTTATTTCTGATTCTGTTTATTTGGGTTCTCTCTTTCCCTGTCCTTACAAGTCTTGCCAATGGTTTGTCAGTCTTGTTTATTTTTTCCAAAAAACCAGCTCGTGGTTTCATTAATCTTTTGTATTGTTTTTTTGGTTTCCAACTCATTGATTTCCTCACTCCGAGCCGAAAACAATGGTGGGTTATTGTAAAAAGGCTAAATGAACTGTAGGCCTCCCGCAAGATTTCTTTTACCGGGCAGACTCACATTCAGATATGAAGGAAAGATACACAACTTCATGGATAAGCAACAACTCAGGAACTTCATGGACTCAAAGCCAACTTTAAAAGAAGGACTGAAGGGTCTACTGTAATACGACCAAACCCATAAGCACAACAAGCACAAACAGAAAGATGGCACAAAATCCGATTACAATAATCTCTCTCAATGTCAATGGTCTAAATGCACCAATTAAGACCCACAGAGTTACAAAATGGATTAAAAAATTGAACCCAACATTCTGCTGTCTACAAGAAACACATCTGAATAATCAGAACAAACACAGACTCAAAGTCAAAGGTTGGAAGACCATTCTCCATGCAAACAACTCCTCCAAAAAGGCTGGTGTGGCCATATTAGTATCAGATAATATAGACTTCCAGGCTGAAAAAGGTTAGAAGGGACAACGAAGGCCATTTCTTATTACTTAAGGGGTATGTACACCAGGAAGAAATTACACTACTAAACATATATGCACCCAACGAGGGGCCAGCAAAATACATAAAACAACTGCTAAGAGACCTCAAAGAAGACATTGACAGTAGCACAATAATAGTTGGAGACTTCCAACACTGCTCTATCAACGATGGATAGATCCAACAAGACTGAAACTCACCAAGGAAATATTGGCCCTCAAGGAAGAAATGGAAGAAAGAGAGCTAGTAGATATATACAGGGCTTTTCATGCCAAAAAGCTGAATACACATTTTTCTCTAGTGCACATGGAACATTCTCCAAGATAGACCACATGCTGAGCCACAAAGCATACCTCAATAAAATAAAAAAGATAGAAATTGTGTCAGCTATCTTTTCAGACCATGATGCACTGAAAATGGAAGTTAACCATACACAGAAACAGGGAGTCAAACCAAACACCTGGAAACTGAACAGCTCACTCCTTAACAACAAATGGGTCATAGAAGAAATCAAACAGGAAATCCAAAGATTTCTGGAAACAAATGAAAATGAAGACACCAACTATAAGAACTTGTGGGACACGGCAAAAGCCATGTTAAGAGGGAAGTTTATAGCTCTGCAAGCATTCATCAGGAAACAAGAAAGGGCCCACATAAATAACCTGACTACACAGCTGAAGACATTAGAGAAAGACCAACAAAAGGAGCCCAACCAAGGCAGAAAAAAGGAGTGGTATTTTCGATATATACTGGTCTCACCCGATGCGGGGTAATACCTCATTTTCATATTTATTTAGATTTCTTTGATAATATGGGATGATGCTCACTTTTTCATATGTCTACTGGCTCTCTGTCTTCTTCAATGATGTATCCATTCATTTACTCTCCCCATTTTTAAAACAGGGTTATTAGATTTATTGTTGATCTTTGTGAGTCTTATTTTCTTAAGCAAGATCATTGTTTTACTTCTGGCTCTCTCAGTCCAGTGTCAGATGATTTTGTTCTGTCCTGGTATTTTCTTTAAAAAAGTTTGTAGTTTTCCTTACTATACCTGCTGTGCTTCTTTCTTTATTTACTTTTTAAATACTCTAGGCCAGCCAGAGAAAATATTCACTGTGTGTAGATTGTAGCAGCCTTCTGTATGAGTCCATAAAGATCACCAGCTTTTTGGCTACTGAGAAAAAGAAGGTGATTGATGCACTTGAAACCAAATCTAAGATGCTGTATACAATCTCCTGTCTGTCAAACACAAAGTCAATGCAAAGTGTTAGGTGTTAAGCTGTCGGCATACACAAAATGCCTTTAGAACATAAAGGAAGGGCTGAGTTTTTTTCCCCGAGGGGAAAGAGTGTCATGGAGAAGAAGGGTCTGAAAGAAAAATATGATTGCCATGTTTTGATTAGAACAATTTAGTAAAGAGAGCAATGTGAAAAAAAAGACTTAAATCATAGAATATGTAGTGTGTTTTCATCAGTAGTTATTAGACTGGTAAGGAAAAACTTAGCATTGATAAGATAGTGAAAGGCTTGTCCAAACTGTTTTGCTGCAAAGTTTGTGAAGATTTTAGATTATAAAATTATATTTGTTGTTATATGCTTGTAGAATAATTCTATAGAGGGCCCTGAGTAATGTGTCCTATCTTGTAACAATTTTATTCTTATGAGATTCAATATATTCTTTCATTTTGATTAGTTTTCCTAAATGATGTTTGTCAAGCTGCTGGTTTTTGTTCATTTCTTCATTTAAAATAACTGTTGTCTTGCCCTGTGGAGAGTAAGAATAACTTCTAAATCTCCCCTTTCCTGAGATTTTGATCCTTACTAAAGACCAATGAGAGGTTTGACTCCAGTGGTGAGTCTTATCACTGTCTGTCTGTCTGTCACTGTCTTCCCGTTCATCATCAAATTGCTTGAGCAGGTCATATCTTAAGTCTTATCGTAAATAATAATATTAATCAGTATCCTCTATGCTATTGCTATTGACAAGACACAGATATTCAGTAAAATTGTGGGGACTTAAATTTTTATCTTGAGGCAAAGGGCTATTTGGGGAATATCAAATTTTAACTAAGTACTGCATTCGATAAGAAATAAAAGGTTATGGGTAAATATCTGAGTGTTTTCTATTTCTTAGAATCATGATATTATTAGTTCATTAAAATAAAATGAATCATAATTTGTGTTTGCCCGAAAAACAGACTCCTTATAGCTTGGGGGTGTTTCCTCAATCTCATTATTGGTCATTAGAGGAGGCTCATGGGTTGGGGATGCGGGGCTGGCAAAAAGTAAGAGACCTATTAATATTTATTGGCTGTAATTGACTTGAGATGGGCAAAGGGGAGAAGATAATAATGGAAGAACATTTATTTTTAGAGACTAAATTGATAAATTAGGGGTTTCAAATGAGAGTTGAAGAAAAATGGAGACTTGGAATATTTATATAGTGATCACTTAGATATGATGGGGGAACAATACAGCGCTACATGAGAAAAAGACCCAAAATTTGATTTGGGAAATGCTGGAAAAGTGTGTCTGGGGAGGTAGAGGTATTAAATCAACAAATGAAAATCTATGTGTGATACTCAAAGGTTGGACGTCAAGAGACAAAGCATTTGATTAGTATGCTGACCATTGTAGTCAAAACACTAAGGCACAGAAAGTTAGGATTCTTGTATCAGACCCTGAGTCCATGATGAAATTGGACAAGTTGATGATTAACCTTTCCGGACTTCAGCGTCTTTCTCTGCATTCTACAGGTTTCCTTCTGCAAATCTGTTGAGCAGTGCAATATGTTCACTAGTTTTGTGACCCATTTCTTGATATGTGTAATGGGCTCAGGGAAAAGAGACTAAAGAGCTCAGGAAGAAGTCTGTGAAATTATGTCTTTGTGATAGCACTGATGGATCTTGCTGTTTGGGAAACTGTTTAAAACACTAGAAAATGTCTTCACTCTTTAGTTCCCAAAATTAATATATTTCAAGAAGGAATTAAATAAAATAATTGCATTTAAAATTAAAAAATACTGCCAACAAAGCAATATAACACAAAATTAGAATTTTTGTTTGTACAAAATGGATCCAATTCCTTTAATTCAGCACCAATAATTAAAAATGTGAAATAATGGGGCCAGGGAAAGCCTCAAAGGGATGGAGTGAAGATTTTGTTTGCAGAAGCCCAAAATTCTATCCATGATAACATATGGTCTCCCAAATACCACCTGTAGTAGCAAAAGTGCTTTAGTAATTTATTTCAGTTTTATAGATGATGCAATAGAGACAGTGGTTAACCTGTGTTAAAAATCACATCGCTTTGAAGTGGGAGAGCCAGAATAAAGTATACAAGAGTTCTGGTTTCAGAGCATATGTTCATTTAATTAGTAATATTATTACTATTAAAACAATAATATCATTATTAAAATAATATTATATTATTAATATAATAATATATTATTAATATAATAATATATAATAACATATAATATAATAATATATAATATAATATATAATATATAATAATATATAATATATTATTATTAAAATAATATTATTTTATTGAATCACTGTGTGGTGGACTATTACAAGGCTGTCATTATTGGGTTTCAGTCATATAGTCTTCCAGTTCCATACTCATCTGTCCACAAGTGCACATTTCCCAACGCCAAGGTGCTCTGTTTTTCGTTCTACCCAACCCACAACTTTCCTCTATGGTAGGCTGGCGCTCACCTCTCCCTCTCTCCCCCCTCTCTCAGAATTGCTCATACTGGCTTGTACTACAGACACTAAAAGGTTGGCATGTGTATCCCTTGACCTACTCTCAATACTCAGTTCTAGTCTAGTATCACCATTTCCAACTATTATTGTCAAACTGGTCCCTTCAGAACATATATCCTTAATTATTCCACTACACATCTATATGTTGTGTATAAAATTCCTTTATGTATCAACTTGGCTAGTCCACAGTATACATGTATTTGGTCAAACATAAATCTGGATATTGCAGGCAAGATGTTTTTCAGGTGAAATTAATATTTAAATTACTACTATTAGAACAAACCGTATTACATATTCCATAATGTGGGACAGCTACATCTAATCAGTTAAAAATGTTAAGAAAAAGACTTATCATTGCCTCATTGCCTGGGGAAGATTATTCTTCCAACTAATTTTAGACTTGTCATTCTTTACAGTTAAGTGAAACAATTCAACAAATCTCTCTCTTTCTCTCTCTCTCCCTCTCTCCCTCCCTATATCTGTCTTTGTCTGTCTCTCTGTATTTCTTTTTTCTTCACTATCCCTCCCTCCCACACTTCTCACTCTTAATTTACATAAACTCAGGCTGAAGAGTAGATAATTTTCCTCTGAATAAATGATGACCTCATGGAATAGATTTTCAGGTACGGAAAATGGAAAAATATTCCAAATAAAGAAATATGCTCACTCTCAGAATTCTTCGGGAAGTCCAGTAGGTAAGTTGCTAAGTTGCCAGTACATCACCCTTAACTATGACATATTATCCTCATAGAGGAAAACTTGAGAGTATGCACCTAGTTTCCACAGAGAATATAGGCCAAAATGTAAATGATACAAAATTTAAGTTAAAATTTAAAAGAATAACGTGGGAGACAATTAAAGACACAGAAAGAAACCTACACTTTGATCAGTATGCTGAAAAGATAATACATTTATCAAATATAAAAAATATTAATACATGATAAATTACATCATAAAAATAAGTCACCTTGGGGGGTCGGAGTGATAGTACAGTGGGTAAGTGGCTTGTCTTGCACGCGGCTGACCCGAGTTCAATCACAGGCATCCCATATGGTCCCCAAGCCCACCAGGACTAATCCCTGAGCGCAGAGCCAGGGAGTAAATCCTGAGCATTGCTGGGTGTGACCCCAAAAAAAAAAGCAAAAAAAAAAAGCCACTTTGATAGAAAGATAACTTTGACAAAGAGAAAAGAATCTTGAGACAAATCTTAAAAGACATGGATGATCCAATATCTGATTAATACCCAGAAGGGTTAATAGAAGAAGAAAGAAGAAAAGCAGATTTTGTTGAGCTTGAGATGTTCTTAAGTTTAAGTCACAAGAGAACAAGAACTACATGATTCCATGTAGTTCTTGTGTGACTTTCCTAGTGTAGAAATTGTGAGGGTAGAGCTTTCTTGAGAACAGTGTAAATATTATCAGTATCACCAATAATTATTTTCTTTGTCAGAGAATTTTGCAGAAAGTTAAGTGATCTAAGTTTGGTGCTTGACACTGATTTTGAGAAACTGTTGGAGAAAACTGGAGGGAGGGCAGATCTTGGTAAAGGACAGAATTGAATGACAATAAGAAATGTTGGAGTCAGTTCACATTTTCAAACCTTGATTCAGAGTAATTCTGTATGGAGATGTTACTGGTGCCCGCTCGAGCAAATCGATGATGAACAGGAAGACAGTGATACGGTGATACAGTGAATGGAGTCCAAAGGGTTGTTTTCTGAAATAGGAAGATTTGGTGTGATGAGTTTGAGCAAGTTAAGGAACCGTGAAGAGACCATGTGTAAAATTCCCCAAATTGCTCTTTGGTACACAGATGAGGATGAACAGAGATCTAGAGGTAAGGGGCTATGATGAAGAACTTGAAGGCTCAGTGAGTGATTGGCAACACGCCAGGGGTGGAAAGAACTTGGCCCAAATGGGTGAGGTTAGGAAGGAAAATAGGGATCAAGGGCTGACCTATTTGGTATGTGAGAAGAGGCAGCGTCCATTCATCTAGTTTAGTGAAATTTTGTTTAGAAAACTGTATTTTCAGTGTCACAATGTCATACTATTTTTAATCATAAATACCTCAAAATAATACACGTCGTATATGTATATATTGTTTAGACCACATCAAATGACAATTTCATGTAGCAATTGTAATAAAAATGTCAACTTCCTCCTGAAATTTTTTGTTTGTGTTTGGGCTATGTTCAACATTACTCTGGCTTACTCCTGGCTCTGTACCTAGAAATTACTACTGGCTCAGGGGACCACATGGGGTGCCAGGTATCAAACCCAGGTCAGCCACATGCAAGGCACGTGTCTTTTTTTTTTTTTTTTTTTGCTTTTTTTGGGTCATACCCGGCAATGCTCAGGGATTTCTCCTGGCTCTGCACTCAGGAATTACTCCTGGCGGTGCTCGGGGGACCATATGGGGTGCTGGGGATCGAACCCAGGCGAGCACAGACAGGCAGCGTGCAAGGCAAACGCCCTACCCGCTGGGCTATTGCTCTGGCCCCATGGCACGTGTCTTATCTGCTATTCTCTCCATTCTTCCTTCCCAATTTCTAACTATTTGAGAAAAATGGCATTTATGAATCTTTGACATATTCTCTGCATCTCATTTAGGTAACTGAGGAACTTTACTTTCTAATGCAATATGTGAAACATTTCTTTCACATATGGCTATTACTGTGCACGGGAAATGAGGTGTGAACAATGAACACTTTTGTCTTACTTTAGTCCTGTATCTCACTATTCAAAAACTCTTTTCAAAAAATGCTAGGGAATTCTGAAAATAGTCTCTTCAACAGTTCCGTTTTAGATACAATTAGAAAAACTAGGAAACCAGCTGAAAATGAAGGATTCTGAATTTTTATTGAACTCACTTGATATAATTAGATCTAATTAGCTTTTGTTAATTATTTGGAAATTATCTACTTCCCTACCCACATGTTCAATTTATTCACTATTACTCATACATTCATTTATTTACTCTAATAGCAAGTATTATTGTAAACTTACCCTATTAGGCACTATTTCCTCATTCTATAGGTGAGGACTCAAATTCAGAGAAGGTAAGCGGCTCCGATACTGGAGAGGAAATTAAGAATGGGACAAGGGATCAAATCTTGAGTAGGACATGTACTATTATACTATACCATGATCCTGATGCCTTAACTTCTAGTGGAAAAGAGATCAATGATAAGTTATGGTGTATTAGATAAAGAGATGGCTATTTATTAACTAGGTTTATGCATTAATACTTTCTTTGTGTATGGGAGGCTTGAGGGTGCACTGGTATCAAACCCACGTTCTCCCAATGTGGCCCTACTGCTGAGCCATATTCTAGCCGTTTACATTTGACTTTCAGCAACACATCTGCTGTTTAAATACATTTTCTATTAGTGATGTGAAACAAGAGGTCTATAGAAGTTTCTGGAATGTATAAGCATTTCTTACTAATTTTCATACTGATATTCTTGCGGTTTTATGGATCACGATCCCTTTGTAAATTTGCCTGCAGAGTAGTCCCTTCAAGAGTTTTGTCTTCAGG
The DNA here is from genome assembly GCA_021461705.1 of Cryptotis parvus. Taxonomy (NCBI): domain Eukaryota; kingdom Metazoa; phylum Chordata; class Mammalia; order Eulipotyphla; family Soricidae; genus Cryptotis; species Cryptotis parvus. Next base: position 11,123 of record JAJIBD010002702.1, read on the forward strand.
CTCAGGACTTGAAGTGGCTCCTTAATAAAACTAAATTTGTAGGAATGTCTCCAGTTTGTGGTACACTGTATCAAGCTAACAGACTTTCTTCTTTTGTAGTAACTAACATTTTTGTAGCAGAAATGATTTTTTTTTAATTGGTGCACCATTTCCTTCTTCTTGAAACACAAGATTTCACATCTCGCCCCAACCCCTAGAAGTTAATTAAAGGTTTAAATTTATTTTGACTATACAATTGAATGAAAATGAATGCTAAAATATATGAGTTTTCCATTTCCCCTTCAGTCTGCCCTCACTGACCTGTGGAATTCCAGATAGAGGTGGCTCCATCATTTTTGTGGATGACATAGAGCAGATGCTACTGCTTAGCTGCAACGATTCATAACAGGAGCAGAAGTAAATCTGCCTTTGTTATTATAAACCACTGAAATATAGGGTTGTGTCATAAAGCAGCTTCACCGAGTTTGCTATGCCAGCAGTCAGTATTTTTTAAATTTATAACTTTTATCTCAGCCATATAAATAGATTAATGAGCTACAAATAGGTAAGACCGTATTAAAGAGGTAATTAATTGTGTCTAATTTTAAGGACTTCCTGCTCTTTCTTAAGTGGACATTTGCGAGTCTTTCTGGGGTTCTTGGCTATTTCACAAAGCAAATATTAGTGTGCAAACATATCCCCAGCACTGGCCCCTCTGAGAATTCACAATGACTGCATTGGACCAGTGGTCAAAGCAAATAAACACTACTTGCTTTCTTTTTCTCTCATTTTCTCTGAGAGTTGAGAGTACTCCAGTCATTCAGCTTCCTCCATGGGGACAGTGATGACAATGATCCTGATATTCTCTGGAGATGCCATGTCATAGTAAAGTCACTTGCAACTGTTTAATAATAGTGAAGGTCTTGATGGGTCATGAAGTCCCTAAGCCACTTCCTCATACATTATCTGCCACCTCCATCATTTGTTCCCATGAACAGAAGCGTCTCCCAGGACCCCTATAAAGTGAATGAGCTATCACAGACGTGACAATAATAGGAAAGTGGTAGAGGAAAATGCTTCCACTGTTAGCGGCCACCGAATGGAGCACGTCGCAGCAAGTGACAGCAACAGGTGATAAAGAGCTAATTCTAAAATTCCAACAGTTCACCACTGTCACACTTATCAGAAGATGATGTATAGGTAAAGAGGCAAATGTCATGTGAAGAACAGTGGATGTGGAATAAATGATCTTGCCTCAAAAGTAATCTCTTCCATCCTAAGGGATGTGCAGACATTTCATAAATGTATCTTAGTCATGCTTGTTCCCTTTACTACACGGTGCCAGATGGTTGTTGGGCCTTTCTGGAGCCTCCCTCCCCTTAATCACGCCTAAGCCTCCTCCAAATCAGCTTCTTCATCCCTACACTGTCTTTTATTTTTCACCATCCTCCTTTCCCCAATTTTGATGGAGAATCATAAGGGGCAGACTCTGTTTTAAGATGAAGGGACAGTTAAAAACCAATTTAATTTAAAAGTAAATTTAATTTAAAGAATTTAATTATAAACATAGAATGATTTCAATGTGGTCGCGTAGAAATGGAGGAATGGAGGAAGACTCACCTGGACTGATGTTAATTCATCACTAGGCCCTGCCCTGTCCAAATGTAAATATCTAAGGAGTCTCTGCAGAGGAAGAACCTTGGAACTGTGTCAAACAAAGTTCCCTGTTAAAACCTGTCCTAGTGAATCAGTATATCAGAGTAGGGACTCTGAAATGTACATTTTTATAAATTTTTAAAAAATGGTAGCTCGTGAGATGCCTATGGTGTTATTCTCTAATGGAATGTGAGAACGGAATTGCTTAGGAACTTGTTACCCTAGTGTTCTGATGTTCATTTTGTGGCATTAGTATGGTCTTAGAAAAGCTGGAGGCTCATTCTCCATGTCAGGGGAGATATCAATCAAACCATCCTTTTTTTTTTTTTTTTTTTTGTGTCACACCCAGCAATGCCCAGGGGGGTTATTCCTGACTCTGCATTCAGGAATTACTCCTGGTGGTACTCAGGAATCAAACCATTCTTTTAAGTAGAATGTAACCTGATCCCACAAGAGAACACTAGGGTAGCAAGTTCCCACCAAAGCAACAAACTCTATAAATTTATTGGGGAAAAATTGTTATTTACCTCCCTACATCCATACTCATTCCTTTGCTAATAGAACCTCCTCTTAGTAACACAATGGATAGCTTCTTTTGGCAAATTAGTAGGAAAGCAAGTTAGTGTTCTTTGAATTGGGCCCCTCTTTTTCTCTATTAGAGTTAGTCATATATCCTAATCATGGGTAATATGATTTAAAGGAAAACTTAAGAAGGGAGTGCTGGTAAAACTTTTGTTTTTCTCTTTAATATGAATGTGGTAATTGGATAACTGAATTTTGAAATCATCTAACTATGAAATAAAGAAAAAAAATATGAAAGCGTTGTCAGGTCCCTTAGACCAAAATTAGCAGCTACCCATTCCCCCATCCAGTCAACTTAAAAAAGGGGGAAATGAGCTTTTTTTAAGTATTTAGAGCTATATTTTATTTTGTTTCTATGCTATTTGACTACTAAAAGCATTACCAATCTCAAGCTATTCTCCCTATAAACTTATTATCATTTCAATGCTAACCACAATGATGATGGTCTTTTCTATTACATGAACCAATTTAGTTTCTCATCATTGCAAATGTCTCCATTTCAGAAAAGAATCTTGGCTTAATTTTTTCTTTAAAAAAAACTTATTTTTTCTTCAAATTGACAAAGAGGCCTGTTGTTGCAAGTTTTCTCTGAAGATGATTTGTTTTCTACTTCTGAAGAAAAGAAAAAGGTACTACTGTGCCCTTGTAATTTGCTCATCTCTTCTCATCTCCTCCTCCTCCTTCATTATATTCATATGAATGTGAATATAACCACATTCATGTTTTTATAAATGATCATGCTTAACACCACAGTATGGAGTGAGAAAAACCATTAGCATTGTCCATTGTCTCTTAATCATTTTTTAATAATTGATTAAATATTTTAAAATCTTATATATGAAAGTGGTTAATACCAAAATGTGTTGGAAACACAGGCAATGTTATGGCAAATATTAAACAACCCAATTAAAAATTATCACAGAATAATGGAATAAGTACTTTTCCATAAGAGTTATAAGGCAGACAATAGGTTCATACTGCATTGAATATCAATTATTGTCAGGGAAAGACAAGCCAAAGGTACATTGAGACATCAGCTCAGCTCATCTCTATTAGGCAGCATTTCATTGGGAAAAAATACATAACAATTATTAGAACTTGGAGAAGAGGAAATTCTGGTATAATTTCAGTGAAAATACATACTGATGTTTCCATTATCAGAAGTGGTCTGGAGGCTTCTCAGAAATTAAGGATAGAACTAAGATATGATCCAGCAATTCCTTTTCTGGGTATAGGAGAAGATAAAATCAGTCCTTTAGTTTCTCTACTCTCAGTTCATTGCAGCATTATTAATGAGCTATGATATGGTACCAATGTAAGTGGTAGGCAATGAGTGAATAGATAAGCAATGTGAACATATATATATATATATGTATGTATGTATATATATATATACACACATATATGTGTATATAGGTGGTTAGGTAGATCCACATTTATATAATGGGAGATTTCCTTAAACAGAAATCTGTCCTGTCCTGCCATTTGCTACAATGTGTATAAACTTGGAAGTTAACATGCTAGGTGAAACGTGTCACTTTCAGAAAAAAATCAGATGTATTATTTTATTTATATGTGGAATCTGAAAGAGTCAGATTGATGCATGATATTTACCATAGGTGGGCAGATGTGGGAAGTGTGATAATCTTCATCAGAGAGCACAAAGTTTCAATAATTGAGGATTAATAAGTATAGAGATTGGTTGTACAGTATTTTTTGGTATTAATGATGATATCACGATCACGATCTTCCCGTTAATCATCTATTTGCTAGAGCGGGCACCAGTAATATCTCAATATGTCCTGTCACATGCTGTAGAGCCAAGGGCATCGGCTTGGTACAGGAACATAAAGAGCCTCAAACCATTATATTAGGTCATGAGAATGATCCAATATAATTGTTACTGGCATTTGGCATATCAAATACAACACGAGCAGCTTGCTAGGCTTGCCGTGCGGGAGGCATACTCTATAAACACCTCCAAATAAAGCCTTTATTGATGAACCGCGGCCACTTGCGGCCGCGCGAGCCGGGCTGTGATGGGCTGGTCGGCTGGGTGGAGTTCTGATGAGAGGGAAGTCCAATGTGGAAAATGGCGGCGCCCCATGGAGTGGGTGGGGGGGTCGTCTGGCTTGTTGTGAGGTTCTGCCGGGGTGGTGGGCCAAGGCTGGAACCCACCATGCCTCCCGACTGCCTCATGAACGGCTGAGCACAGGGAGAGCAAGGAACCGCTCTGCCCCATGTCTGAGAGTCTCTGGACCAGCATACCTGGGCCGGATTGAGGAAGAAACTGCTCCAGGGTGGGTGTCGATGATCCGGGCTGTGCTGGGCTGGTCGGCTGGGTGGAGTTCTGATGAGAGGGAAGTCCAATGTGGAAAATGGCGGCGCCCATGGAGTGGGTGGGGGTCGTCTGGCTTGTTGTGAGGTTCTGCCGGGGTGGTGGGCCAAGGCTGGAACCCACCATGCCTCCCGACTGCCTCATGAACGGCTGAGCACAGGGAGAGCAAGGAACCGCATCATTAATGATGATAATGCAACAGTAAATTATTGCAAGTTTATTAACAGTTTAGCTCTTCTCATTATACAAATATAGTATCTATGTAAGTAGATATTTTAATTTACAGATTATAATAATAATTTTATTATTTATACTCAAACTTCATGTTATATATCTTAAATAAACAGCTTGTTTAAAGGTAAAATGAGAACAAAATGAAACAAAATCCCATAGAAACATGTATCCCATCATCTTATTCACTTTTGAAGGTCTAGAAGCTAAAGATTCCTAACAAACTCCACATGGAGAGGGTCAGCATCAGGCGCCCTCTGTAGATACATGCAGCCGGATCTACTGGCGTTACCGATATAAGCCTTCCTAGGCATGTTCACATACTTACCTGTTCCGTGTTAAATGATTCCAAAGAAGTATTTTACGAAGCCTCTTCCAAGGAAAATGATTTTCCTAAGGTCCTTTGGGAAAAGAAAAATGAATTTTAAGGGTAAATATTGAGAAAACAATTGCAGAGTATATCTCCTTTTTTTCTTATTTTCATTTATGCTACACATCCTGCTATGCTCAGGTCTTCTGGCTCTGTGTTCAGGGATCACTCCTGGTGCTGCTCAGGAGCCATTATCTGGTACCAGGGGTCAAACCCAGACTTGCTACATGCAAAGCAAGTGATCTATCCACTGCATAATCTCTTTGACCCACTATATCTCATTTTTACAATGTTTTCCCATAAATCGCTCATGTGTTCTCATCAACCATGGAAGCTTTCAACATGTTTCATCTCTAACTTTCATTCCCTTTCATTTTTATTGACATTTATTTTTTAGTTAGTTCACTGGACCATTTTTCCTACCTGATATTTCTTGATCAGAATGAAATCTCTTCTTTGTGTAGGTTTATAGTAGTGTGTATCTATTCAAAGCTACAATGATAATTTTATATTTACTGATAAATTATACCCTTCCCTCTGGACTTCATACACTATGGGAAAATGAACGTGCCTGGTTTTGCCTGGGAGTGTCTTTTTGTATCTGTATCTGATGGACACTGAATAAATAGCTGTTGATGGAATAAGTGACCACAGGAGGCACATTTGCATATCAATGGCTCAGAAATATACTTCAGCAGAAAAAATCACATTAATTTGCTTAACTCTGGATTTTAGATTTTTACATTTTTTGATACACAAAACTTTTTTTTAAAAAATAAAAGTAACTCCCATCACCATCTTGCAGAATAAGGATTCTAAGAAACATGTTAAAAATTCTTTTCTAAAGCAAATTTTCCATGTGTTGTTAATGTTTAGAGTCTGAAAGAATTTTAAATTTTGTCTATTTTAGCCTACTCATTTAGCAGAGAAAGAAAATAGTCACAGTGATTGTTTGCCAGACACCCTGCTTCCCCTGCCCCCCCAAGATCACACAACCAGTTATTGGCAGGAAAATATGTTTGAAAAACAGCTTATTTTAATGCCTAGTATAGTAATCTCTTTCACTTGTATCACTTGTCTTCCTGTTATTCATTGATTTGCTCGAGCGGGCACCAGTAACATCTCTGTACTTCCTGCCGGGTGCTAGTGTAACCCAAGGGCATCTACTGGCTCCAGGAACATTAAGAGCCTCAGACCATTCCTTCAGGTCATGCGAATGAGGTCTATAACTATTACTGGGTCTTGGCATGTCAAAACGACACCTGCCATGCAGGTGGGATACTCTGAGTAGTAAGCTCTTATCTTGTGTATTTACTGATGAACCGCAGTGGGAGAGATAGGCTTTTCTCTTGGGTGGAACTCTGATTAATTGTGGTGTCTGGATGTTGAAAATGGCGGACCTCATGGTGTGGGGGTTCCTCTGGCTTCTTGTGAGGTTCTATTGGCATGGTGGGCCAGGGCTAGAGCACAGGGAGAGCTGGTAGCAACTCTGCTCCATGTGTCTGAGTCCAGTGATCTCTTTATGTTTTCTGTTATTAAACTTTAGTTGTGAAAAAATACAAGAATAAACTAGTTATTGGTAATTTCATTTAGATTACAGCCGTTCTATTTTCTCTTCAGTTTCATAGAGCTTTATTTGTGATTTAGTCATATAACATGTATTCAGATTTAGCCATTTGGCACTAATGACTATATTGTGAAAACCCAAGAGATTGTAATTTAATTTAATCCTAAAAGAAGATATTCACAAGTACTAAGCAATTTTACTTTCCATTTTTCAATATAACTCCCTTCTCTGTACTACTTTTATCTTACTAGCAATGATATGACTCAAAAGAATCTATTTTCTTATAATATAGCTCTTGCTTTCAGGAATTTTTAAAAATTTATTAAGATTAAATTAGGAGGAGCTCATTGGGTCCCTGACCATCATTGCCAAATTATGAAGTGGTAAGTGGAATGACAAAGCTCCAACAGAGGTGGAACTTTTTAACTCTAGAGACAGACCCTGCTCTGGCATAGTCCGAGAGCAGTTTCTTGCAGAAATTTGGACTGAGAAACTTTGTTTCACTGATACTACATCTGAATAATAGAAAAAGATCCAGTATAATTTTAGTGTATATTTTCTTATAGTGAAGAATGCTTAGAATGGACAACATGGCGGAGCAAGATAAGAAATAAAGGAAAACAGAAATGGTTATATAGAATAAGGGGTGAAAATGGGCCAAATAATAGATGATGGGACTCCATTGAAAAAATGTCTCAGAATATTTGCGGTTCCTTTCAAATAATATCTTTCCTTTATATAGAGAGAGTCATCGATATTGAATATTAGAGCTACCCAATGACCAAGCTTTGCTCAACACTGGTATTACTTATGCAAAATAGGATTCTTCTTTTTTTTAAATATTTTGCCTTGTTTTATTTTTTTAAATTTTTTTATTATACCACCATGAGATATACAGTAACCAACATGTTCATATTTGGGTTTAGTCATACAGTGTTCCAGCACCCATCCCTCCACCAGTGCCCATTTCCCTCCACCAATGTCCCATGACTTCCCCTCCCTCCCAACCTGCTTCTATGGCAGGCAATTTTCATTTCTCTCTCTCTCTCTCTCTCTCTCTCTCTCTCTCTCTCTCTCCCTTTTTTACACACTGTGGCTTGCAATACATACAGTTAGAGGTTATCTTGTATATCCTTTTTCCTATTTTCAATGCTCAGTTCTACGCTGGTATTATCATTTACAATAACTACAATAATTATTAGTACACAGTTCTTTTCTCTGTATTGCCTAACCTCTGACTCCTACACATTTGCAGTAGGTCCGTTCTACCAACCGACAAGACCTTCTGATCCATGTTTTGTCTGGCCTTGGATATTGGTATCATGCTATTTATTTTACATCCCGCAGATGAATGCAGTCATTCTATATCTGTCCTTTTCCCTCTGGCTAATTTCACTCAGCATGATCCTCTCCATGTCCATCCATTTATAGGCAAATTTCATAACTTCATTTTTCCTAACAACTGTGTAGTATTCCATTGTCTAGATGTACCAAAGTTTCTTTATCCAGTCATCAGTTCTCAGGCACTCTGGTTGTTTCCAGATTCTCACTAATGTGAACAGTGCTGCTATGAAAATAAAAGTGCAGATGGTGTTTGTGCTGTGTGTTTTTGGCTTCCCAGGGTATATCCCCATTAATGGTATGGCTGGATCACATCAGTTTCTAGTCTTTGGAGGAATGTCTATTTTGCTTTCCAAAAAAGCTGTACCAGTCGACATTCCCACCAACAATATATGAGTGTTCCCTTTTCCCCCCCATCCATGCCAGCACTTGTCCTTGTACTTTTGGATATGTGACAGTCTCTGTGGTGTGAGATGATATCTCATTGTTGTTTTGATTTGCATGTCTCTGATGGTTAATGATGATGATCATTTTTATATGTCTTTTGACCATTCTAATTTCTTCCTTGTCAAGGTTTCTGTCCATTTCTTTTCCCCATTTTTTGATGGGGTTGGCTGTTTTCTTCTTGTAAAGTTCTACCAGTGCCTGATATATCCTGGATATTAACCCCTTATCAGATGAGTATTGGGTGAATATTTTTTTCCATTCTGTGGAATATCTTTATATCTTGGTCATAGTTTCTTTTTAGGTGCAGAAGCTTTTTTAGTTTCATGTAGTCCCATATGTTTATCTTTGCTTGTAGTTGCTTTGTTAGTGGTGTTTCATCTTTGAAGATGCCTTTAGCTTCAAGTCATGGAGGGTTCTTCCTATATTTTTTCGATGTATTTTATGGATTCAGGTCTAATATTGAGATCTTTAATCCATTTTGATCTGACTTTTATGCATAGTGTTAGACAGAGGTCCAAATTCATTTTTTACATGTAGCTGCCCAGTTTTCCCAGTCCAGTTTCCCACTTGTTCAAGAGCTTTCCTTGCTCCATTTTGAACTTTTTGCTCCTTTGTCAAAGATTAAATGGTCATGTATTTGAGGATGGTGTCAGAATACTCAGCTCTATTCCATAGGTCCATTTGTCTGGTTTTTTTCCCAATACCATGCTGTTTTAATTACTCCTGCTTTGTAGTACAGCTTGATGTTAGGAAATGTGATACTTTCCATCTTTTTGACAAGGATTGCTTTAGCTATCTGTTGGGGTTTATTAGTCCATACAAAGTTCAGGAGTGTTTGGTTAATTTCTTTTAAGAATGTCATGGGTATTCTTATAGGGACCACATTGTATCTGTATAAAGCTCTAGGGAGTACTACCATTTTGACAATGTTGATTCTCCCCTTCCATGAGCAGGAATGTGTTTCCATTTCCTCGTGTCCTCTTTTATTTCTTGAAGCAGGGTTTTATAGTTTTCTTTGTACAGGCCCTTTACACTCTTCATTAAGCTGATTCCTAGGTATTTGAATTTCTGTGGCACAATTGTGAATGGATCGTTTTCTTAATATCCCCTTCTTCTCTTTCATTAATTGTATATGGGAAAGCCACCGACTCTTAGGTATTGATTTGTACCCTGCCACTCTACTCTAAGTATCTATTGTTTCTAGGAGCTTTTTGGTAGGGTTCTCTAGGTATAATATCATGTCATCTGCAAATAGTGATAGCTTAACTTCTTCCATGCCTATATGGATGCCCTTAATATCCCTTTTTCTCTGATTTCTATGGCAAGTACTTCCAGTACTATATTGAATAGGAGTGGTGAGAGTGGGCAACCTTGCTCTTGTCCCCGACCTTAGGGGGAAGGTTTTCAGTTTTTGTCCATTGAGAATGATAAAAACCATATGATCATATTGATAGATACAGAGAAATCATTTGACAAGATCCAACACCCATTCATCATAAAAACCCTCGATACAATGGGAATTTAAGGAAACTTCCTCAATATATTCATGGCCATCTATCAAAAGTCCACAAAATAGGATTCTTAACTCTTGCTACCTCATTATCTCCTCTGAACCTTTTATACACATAACTGCTTTTCATATTTTAGAAAACAAGGTATTCATTCTAGAACAATATCAGCCCATTTTTGCAAGCCCATTGTTCTGAAAATAATCGTTCTTGGACTCTTCACCACCAATATCTCATTGGAGGAAATTAACAATTCAACATTTCCTTCATAGGTCAAATATAACAGCATGAAATCAGCACAGCTTGGCAAAGTTTTCATAACACCTGTGTACTCTGTGCTAAGTTGTTGTTAAAGAAATATTTTCACACAAATTAGGATAATCAGAAAATCAGGCAACGCCTTAAGGAATTTATAATTTGAACAATAAAAGAGAGAAGCTAGGCAAGTTAGTGGCATCTATGTGCTAAAACCCCGAGGCAATTCATTGTATTGTTTAAACTGCACACAGTAGCATTTTAGTAGAGTGTATAGCCCCTGCGGCAATGCGTAGCAGAGTATAAGAGAGCCATAAATACTTACCAAATGAAATATTTTTTTAACCCACCATTTCATCATGTAAAAAAATACATCCAAAGTGCCTCTTTTAGGGACTTAGTGAGTTTTTAATGAAATAATGTCTAAAATTTTGAAATAAAGCCTGCACAGAGTAGTACCAAACTGAAAAGATTAAAACTGGAGCCCCACAGTGAGAGAATAATGGTTCCCCCAATCCCTCAAAGATCCATATCCTAATGCTCAGAACCTATGAATTGTAAAAGGGACTTTGCAGATTTGATTAAGAAAAAACTCTTCAGCCATGAAGATTATCCTGGATTATATCCCAGGACCTAAGATGATGACAAGCATCCTTAGAAGAGTGAGACCAAGGTGAAAATCAGAGAAGATTCACTGGAAGTAGAGGTCAAAGGGATGAGGTCAAGTGTAAAGAAATTCAAGAAGCCTTGTAAAGTTGAAGATGAAAAGGAATTAATTTTCCTAGAGCCTTCAGAAGACATGTAGTTCTGCTAACACTTTGACTATAGCTCAGTGAAACCTGTTTTAGACTTTTGACCTTCTATGAGATAACAAATTTGCATTGATGTAAATTACTAAGCTTGAGGTGACTTGTTATGACACCCATAATATATACTCCTTTGCTATTTTTTTCCTCTCTGTCTTGCTTCCTCCTGCAAGATTAAATACCGAAGTTTCCTACTGTTGGATTTCTTTTTAATTTCCCTTCTCTTGATGAGCTTGCTATCTGTTTTTCATGGCCAGATCGTTTGACAGGTTTCTTGACTTTGCTTCTTCTGTGGTCACTAGTTAGGGAATATTTTGGAAAGAAAGAGCACAGGGATAGGAGTGAAAAGAAATACCACTAGCAGAAATAAGAATTCTGTTTTTTAGGGGAAAGGCAGATACTCTGTTGGTAACATCTTAAACTAGAAAATATCAGTCTCCCTTGAGAGGTTTGTCTTTCTCTAGTTTTTTATTCTTTTCATTATTTAAATATTTGAGAACTCTGCAAGTGTCAAACACTTGTGAGGACTATAATTGTGAGTGAATAGGTCAGATAAAGTCCCTTTGTTGTGAACTTATACCACTAGGGAGAGACAAATATACAGACGAAATATTTTCAAAGTATATATGAAAAAAATTATGTTCAGTTGCAAATGAAAGATCTCAGAGAGTTAAAAGTGTGTATGAGAGTGGGGTAAAGGGAGAAGGTGCCTTTAATGAGACCGCTTAAGGGAAATTCTCAGATATTTAAACTGTGACTACCCTGTTATTAAGGATCCTTCTAGTAACTTGCTTATCTTCTACAAAGATATAGCTGTCCCCTTTCCCCACCAAAGGAAAAAAAAAACCTGGAACTTTAGAAATAAACTACTGGGCAGCTATTTACCTTCAATATTATTTGATTGTTGAAGTTCATTCTAAAGTGTTTGAACCAGGTGATTACAAATTTTGTTGATACCACAAAAAAATAAAAAAAGAATGATTATCTAGAGGTACGCTTTTGTAGAATGTGGGAGTTTCAACACAAAGGCATAGCATGTACAAATACCCTAAGGCAGATACAAGTATAGACGGTCCATGAATTTAAAGACTGAGATTAGAAGACAGTGAGTGATATTGTGAGGTTTATTTGGAATCAGGGCAAAGGCAGTCTTCTGAGAATCTTGTAAAAATAGTAGACAATTTGATTTAATGTTGAGATCACTGTAAAGCTGACACATGTTTAAGTTGATAATGCTCACAGTTATTTGGAGAAAGGATCAGAAAGAAATAAAACTGAAAGTTGGGGACAATTTTATAAGATTTGGAGAATTCCAGAAGGAATTGATGAAGACATAAAATAAGGTGGTAAAGTAAAGTGTAGCTGTAAATATAATAGGATGAATTTAAAATAGATTGAATATTGGTAGAGTGGAGCGCCTGGCTTCAGTATCTACTATGATGGGGTGCCATTCTAATTCAGATGGATAATATAGAGATAAGGAAAATCATTTTTGTAGGGAAATTGGAAATTACAGTTTTCGTACAGAAGTTTGATGTGTCTGGGAATTATCCAAGTGCTGCTGTCAGATTAAAAGTTCAATGTGTATGTAAGCCTAAAGTTAAAGGAACAAGTCTGGACCAGATACGTAAATGATCTTTTGTGTTTGTATGGTACATAAAGCCAAATGATTTTTTTATATTTGATGAATATGTGTAGGAAAAATAAAGTTGGTCCTAGGAGAATTACCCCACTGAGAAGTAATGTTATGTGAACAGAAAAAGAAATTGTTAATGAGAGGAAGGAAACCAAGTACATGGTACAGACTGCAGTCTAGTAGAGTGACAGAGCAGGAAATCAACTGTGTCAAATTACTATCATGGTTTGAATGTAACAATGATAGAGAACATCCTTTGGATATGCCAACATAAAAATCTCTGATAACCCTGACAAGATAAAGGTACACCTTAACTCCCAAGATAAATTGCATTGTGCTAAGAAACAAATATAATGCGGGATGTGGGGAACTGTAGACTGTGTATACATAACTTTGTAAGGAATTTAGTTCCGACAAGACCCATAGAGAGAAAGAAAAACCCCAAAGAAATATGGAGAAAAAAAACTAAGAGGAATTAGTGTTACCTGGCTTTTTATTATAAAGCTATAGAAATAAAAGAGAAAGGCATTGGAATTAAGACAGACCAATGGAATGGAATTCAGAGTCCAGATATAGAACGTTATATAAATGAGCAGATAATTGATGACAAATGGGCTAAAAACATAACACGAAGGAATAAAAGTCTCCTTAATAAGTTCTGATGGGAAACTGAATAACCATATACAAAATAATTAAATTGGATCATTGATTCATCTTCTGCACAGAGTTATCTCAAAATGGGTAAAAGAATTAAATGCTAAAATCATTTCTATAAAGTCCATCAAAGAAAACAGGGAAACACTTCATGATATTAGTTTTAGTGATATTTTTAGTGTTTAAATTCCATTGTCAAGGAAAACACAAGTAAAAGTAAATAGAATTATATTAAACTAAAATGTCATTTAAATGAAACTAACAAAAAATACACTCTACTGAATGGGGTAAAATGTTTCACATCATCCATCTAACATGGGCTATTATCCAAGATCTCTGACACAGTCAAAGACTTGAATACAAGAAACAAGGAATTTAGGTTTGGAGAGATAGTTCAGGAGTTTAGGCTCTTGCCTTGGGAAATGCTGGTTTGATCCACAGAGCTGTATATGGTACCCTTAACACAACAGTGATTCCTAGCGCAGAGCCCAGCTCAGAGTAAGTCCTGAGCACTGGGTATAGCCCAAACTCAAACAAAGCTATTGAAAACTCAGGAGAGAATATGACCAGATACTTATGTTATGTGTATGTATATATATATATATATATATATATATATATATATACACACACACCACAAATGTATATTTACATCATATATGTATGTATACCCATACACACATACAAGTGGACAATAGGTAAATGAAAAAATGCTCATCATCACTGATTATTAGGAAATGTGAATCAAAATGACAATGAAGGATCATCTCCTACCAGTGAGAGTGGTATATACATGAAAACCAAAGGAAACCCAGAGACAAAGAAAGTGCTGGTGGGAGTGTAGAGAATAGGAACCCTCTTTTCACTATAAGATAGAATGTAAACATGTTTAACCTCTATGAAAAACAATAAGGAAATTTCTCCAAATAGGGGTATTTTTTTTTTTTTCCCTAAAGAACTACCCTATATCCCAGCAATTCTACTCCTGGATATCTATCCTAAGAGCAACAACACTATCTAATTCAGAAAGATATATGCACATCTATGTTCACTGTAGCAATGTTTACAATAACCAATATTTGGAAACAACCCAAGTGGCCAATGACAGATGAGTGAGTAAAGAAGTTGTGGCATAAATACACAATGCAGTACTACTCTGCTGCAAGAAAAGATGCAACCTTACCTTTTATACAATATGGTTGAAACTGAGGGTGTTATACCAAGTGAAATAATTCAGGAAGCGAGACACAAATACTCGGTAATTTTACTCATAAATAGTAATAGAGTGCAGTCCGGCGAGCCGAGAAAGAAAGCAAGTGGATAAATAATATGCAATGAAAACAACCTCGTAGATTCTGTCAATAGAATTGTTACCTAAGTGAAGAAATGTCCTTTAGAGGACCGCGAAATGATACCTGTCCTTTGGTTATAGGTGAGGTCCAGTAATATGGTAATCTTAATATATATAAACACATGCACTTTTTATGTTTATCAGCATTAAAATAAATCAGCCGATCAAGGTTCTGTGGGGCAAATAAATGGAACACAAATTGGCAGGGTGTATGTGAACCATAAAATCATTGCGTGTGTGTATGTGTGTGTGTAAAATGAAGAAGCTAAAACCTGTCTCTGCATTGAGAGATAAAACAACTTAATGTCAAAAAGATTGTTGATGCATGGTAGAGTTTAAGTAATTAAAAGGAGCAGCATATCAAGAAGACAAGAGAGGATATGAATTTGACCTCAACTCAAATAGTAAGACAGTAAGATAGAAGGTGAGGAGTGTTAAGTTCCAGTCATAGAAAGATGTCTATCATTCCTGCCCCATGACTACAGTTCTTTGGTAAACTAGAAAACAATTATTAACAGTGAAAAGGGAATAAGGGTTGGTGGGAGGTTTGAATAAATAAAATCATTAGTCACTTGTCACTTGTCTTGCCATTGTTCATTGGTTTGCTGGAACAGGCGTCAGTAATGTCTCCATTCATTGGCAATGGGGAAGCCATTATTGTAACTGTTTTTTGGAATATAGAATACACCACAGGTAGCTTGCCAGGCTCTGCCATGGCTCTGGGTTCATCCCAGGGGGCCCAGTCTTTTTCTGTTTCAGACATAACTCATCCAGGGCCCACAGGGCAGAACCCTAGGTGTAGACAAGTCTGTCTTCTGTCTGCCACCTGCCGATGTAGCCGGGCACCACAGCCACACCTGCAACAACTCAAGGAGCAGGAAAATAAAATAAAACTTGAAATTCTTATCTCAGTGAGATGAAAGTAAATCTATTAAATCATCATAGGGTTGCAGGAGATATTGAATGGGAAGAGTTTTGAAATAAAATTGTCTTTAACGTCAGCAGTGTGACTTTAGGAGTGTTCTGGCATTTTATTGGGATATAGAAAGAGAAGACTTTTAAAATTAATGCGCAATTGTTGTTTTGCCCAGAGAGAAGATAAACATTGTTGAAAACTTTTTCAAGGCAGTGATTGAAAAGTTGTACCACGGAATCTGGACTGAGCTAGAGGATGCAAACTAGTAATGAGGAATAGTCGTTGTATTGGGAGTTGATGGACAGTTCCTTGTTTCTCTGGGAAATGGGCAGAATGGATAGATGCCAGAGAGAAGTAAGTTTGAAATGGAGCAATTTGGAGAGAAAACAGAGCTTAGCAAGGAAATGAATTGTTAGACTGCAGCGAAAGAAAGGGTCATTAGAAGGAACGTTTAGAGAACACAGTGTTAGTAATTTGTTCACAGATTTGTGAATTATCAGAACTTTGAATGGCTTGCATATGATAGCAAAAACTATGATCCAGGAACAGACTTTTTCTGTGTATGTGTGTTTGTATGTTTTTGTATGTGTTTTATGTGTGTGTTTTTTGTGTGTGTTTTATGTGTGTATGTGTTTTGAGAAGATAATTACTTTTCAGAAAATTATGGTAATGAACAAAGAATTTTATGTTGTCACTGTCAAATTTTTTTAAGAGATATTGGAAGAAGTTTTAAAGAGAGATGTACACATCAAGGTATGCGATTAATTATCTAATAAAAGAATGTAAATTCAACCAATTTTGATGACATGGGCGGAGGGAATAGTCACAATAATACTGACTGTGATGTCCAATTGCTTGGAATTCATTGTAGCTAAAGAAGCTGACTGTGACGCCTTTGATGGAAATATACTTGAGGTTCTCAGTACATGACAGAGTTAAACATTTGAACTAGAAAACTGTTTTCCCATTAGTTGAACCCATGCTTAACAGACAATTCTTGTGATTTGTAATTAGGCTCCCTGTGGGACTTAGAAAGATGTGCAGGGCAGAAGGTCTAAATGTCACCCCAGAAGATGTTGAGACTCTGTCAGATGTCTTGTGAATTTATCTATTTGTCTGTGTGACCTATGAATTCACAAATGAAGTGAACTCAGCAGTGCAAGGGGTTCAGGGCAGAGCTTCAGTTTGAAATGTGGTGATGTTTGTACAGAGTTCTCCTGAAAAAGATCCTTGTCTTCTCTAAAATCTTAGAGAAAGTAGGATTATATCATTTACCTGCATTAGAGCAGCAAGTATGGAGAGCATTCACTCAAGTCTACAAGACTTGATATAAGAATTTTGATAATGGGGCTGGAGCGATAGCCCAGCAGGTAGGGATGTTTGCCTTGCATGCTGCCGGCCCATGCCGGCCAAGGTTCGATCCCTGGCATCCCATATGGTCCCCGAGCACCGCCAGGAGTAATTCCTGAGTGCAGAGCCAGGAGACACCCCTGAGCATCGCCGGGTGTGACCCAAAAAAGATAATAACAAGAATTTTGATAATCACTGTATCACTGTCTTCCTGTTCATCATCGATTTGCTCGAGTGGGCACCAGTAACATCTCCATATGTCTTGTCTTAATCTAGTAGAGCCCAAGGGCATCTCCTTGCTCCAGGAACATAAAGAGCCTGAACCCATTCCATCAGGTCATGGGAATGAGGTAGATAATTGTTATAGGTGTTTGACATATCCAATCTGACACGCATAGCTTGCCAGTCTCTGCCGTTCGGGTGGCATACTCTTGTAGTCACCTCTGACTGAGCAGTAGTCCATCAGGGGGGCGTTTGCCTTTAATTTCAGAATTATTATTATTATTATTAATAGTTTCAGAAAAGCATGGCACTATTCCTCAGTATATCCATTCTTTTTATAATATAATAGAAAAATGTTTTTGTATAATTCCTATAAAATAATCACTTGATCACTTGACACCCCTTTATTCTTCAATTTTCTCGAGTAATACTGGGCACCAGTATTATTTCCATATGACCCTATCACCTGCCAATGTAGCCCAATGGCATCTGGTTACTTCAGGAATACAAAGAGCCTCAAACCGTTCATTCAGGGCCTTGATGAAGAAGTCTGATCATCTTGTAGGTGGGCGGCCATATGAGTAAATTAATAATAGGGAGAAGATAATTTGAGATTAACCCATTAACTAAGGGAATACCAGGCATTGTCTGAACTTGCAGATATATTTGGCCTTGAAGAATCATAAAATATCCAGTTCTCATGTCCATAATTTATGGGAATAGAGGAGACATAAAAGAATAGATAGACTTTAAGATATAAAATACCGATGTTCTCTACTGCAAGGACAAAATAACACCCTCGAAAGAACATATAAATGTCATTATTCATTGGTGTACTCAGTACAGTAGCAAAATTATGGAATCACTGTAGGTGTCCAGAAACAGATGGATAGACTATGAAAATGTATGAATATACAATGGAGTACTATGCAACTATAAGTAGCAATGAAATCCTGCAATTTTCTGCAACATGTCTGGAACTGGAAGATAAGTCAGAAGAAGAAAGACAAACATAGGATGACCTCACCTGTGGTGAAAACTAGTTGAGGAAATGTATTGAGGTAAAAGGGCAGTGCCTAGATCACCCATTGACCCCAGTGGAGAAGGACAGAGAAGGACAGAAGACAAGGAGAAGGAAGAGAATGGGAAAATAGATGCAGAGGTACCAGGGCTTGAGTTTCACTGGTGATATGAGTGAGTGACATTGCCATATATTCAAAACACAGACCCAACAATACTGAAATCATGAGATCCAAGCTGCAACCACTGAAACTTTATAAAGTGCCTGCCAAGTTGAGAGGCAGAGGTCGGGTGGGAGGGGTCCACTGCTTTCTTTCTTGTCCTAGGCTGAAACTCCATAGAAAATTTATATTTTGTGTCTTGATACTCAGAATAATCAGTGTGGCTTTGGTGAAATCCTCTGCCTCGAAGACTATTTGGATATATATATATATATATATATATATATATGTATATATATATGCATATATACATATATATATATATATGTATTTGCTTTGCTTTTTGGGTCACAACCGGCAATGCTCAGGGGTTTCTCCTGGCTCTGCATTCAGGAATCACTCCTGGCGGTGCTTGGGGGTATTTCGTGATATTTTAACACATTCCATGGGATAGTTAGAGCTGTTTCCCCACAGAACCTATAAGTGTTATATTAGAAAAAATAACAGAAAGATAACAATGAAAGAAAATTACTTGGGAATAATTCTAACAAAATATAAGTGAGTTATTTATCTAGGAAAACTGCAAAACTAATGAAACTAACAAAAGCAGACCTTAAAATGGAATAATGTTCCTTGATAATGATTTGAAGTTCAAAGTAATTGACTGTAGAACTAATAATAATAAATAATTATTATAATCATTCTTTAGAAAGTTTCTTCATATATTTATTTTTTAAAAGGCAGGAAACATGATTGAAGGTTCTAGAAAAACAAAGCTATGTGATATTTTCTATTCTGAATGTGTTTATATATGAATTTGTGCATGTGAGAGAAAGAGAGATGAAGAGGTGAAGGAGGGAAGGAGAATAGGTGAGAGGAAGTTTATCGTAGAGTTTTTTTTCACAAAACAGAACTAAGTGCAAACATCAGATCATGAGTACGTATTGTGCATCTAATATGAACTACAAACAGTAGAATAGTTGAATTAATTTCGTACTATGGGAAAGTACAAAATAGAACAGACTTTAGTAAGCTCTGCTTTAAGAAAACTATTCTGATGAACAACCTTTTACTCTCCACCCACCTTCTATCGATGAATAGGTACTCATCTCCTCCCAGAAGTCTCCCAGTTATTGCTGGGATCCATGGAAATTTAAGGCATTTTGCTTAGGTTAAATATAATTCTGTTCTCAGTGTCTCTAGTTGACTTAAACCAAGCAATAATGACTTTCAAGTTTTTTTTTTTTTTGGGTCACACCCAGCAATGCTCAGGGGTTACTCCTGGTTCTTTGCTCAGGAATTACTCCTGGCGGTGCTGAGGGACCATATGGGATGCTGGGGATCCAACCGGGCCGGCTGCATGCAAGACAAATGCTCTACCGCTGTGCTCTGGTCCCAATTTTCAAGTTTATAAGCATAAACTTGTGGCTATTGAGCAGATGGTGATGATGGTTTTTTTTTAAACTACAAATAAAGGAAGTGTATCTGGGTGTTGAGCGATTAGATCCAGTAAGGTAGCCTGCAAATATGCCACAGGAAGCAGCCACCAAATACGATTGAATCCTTTCTACAGTAGTGATAACATTCTCTTTTTTCTATTGAGCTTTCCTTTTCACTTTCTGATGACACTAGTTTTCTTCCTTTTGCTGCCAAAATCTCAAACACATATAAGCATGAGCATTGTCTCTCTTCCTGTCTCTCTGGGAGTTTCTCTTTCTTCGGCTCTGCCTATCTCTTTCATATACAACTCCCAATCTCTCTCTCTCCCCCGCCTGTCTACACACACACACACACACACACACACACACACACACACATACATACATACATGCGCATAGTTCTAAGCCAGGTGCTTCAGTGGTTCATTTCAAAGCTATTTGGAAACAACAATCATTTTTCATTTTTTCCCTCTCTCTTATCAATCACCTCAAATTCTTTGAAGTAAAATCAGAAAGTTCACCAGAGTCATATTTCTGGCTGCTGAAAATCCTGTCGTTGCATTTTCACACCAGGATTATCATGCTGCCAGCCTTGTTCCTGGAGTAATATAGGGCTTTCTTCCTCCTTTCATCTTTGCTCACATGCTAAAGGAAGCACAAAGCCAGTTGGAGGATGTTACCTCCACTCTTGTTTCTTTGGCATTGCTCAGCGATTCTGCACTAAGGCTCGAGATCTTCTATTGACCATGAAGAGGGTAATTAGTCTATAATTAGAAGTTAATCACAAATCTATAAGGGAAATTTCAGAATATTGACAAATGTTTTATTTAAGTGCTATTTGTATTTGTGATTAATTGTTGATCTCCAGTTGGGTCACTGGAAATGTATTCCTCTGATCTCTGGCAGTTTCTCATCTAGGGACACTTTCAAAAGAAATTTTAATTACATGTATGCTTCCTATACAGGTTAACTTTCAACTGTTGTGGGAGAAAAGACAAATTATATTTAAAAAGTTAAATATAGTCACTAATTATTGACTGTGCTATAACTGATAAGAGCCTTTTTGTGTTTTGCTATTTGAGTGATGCTGGAGTCTTTGTGAGTAACACTCTTCCCCAAGGTATCTGTCCTCGGTGCCTTGGGATAATCAAAGACTCAGGACCATCTCATATTCCACTGAATTAATGTGAATTGTAATATATAGAACTCATAAACTTATTTCAACTCAATACATTTACATAAATGAGTATAAGTATACACACATATAGATATTATTACTCTGAGTCTGTACTAAGGTTTTATAAATGGAGTTTTCATAGAAAAATGTTAAGATTGCTATGGAATTACCACTGGCATCATATTCATGTAAACCAAATGCATCGGTTATAGTTAGTGCATAACTATGGTTCTAGACTAAATAGGGGTGTTTTCAGCTCTAATAATTTGCTTGGATGTTTGGTAGAGACTTTCAATCAAGTAGGAATAAAAAGTGAAGGTTCTAGTGAGAGTAAAAAGATAATATACTAAAAAAGATAATAAACTGGAATCTTACTTTAGTTCAAAGCAAAGTTCCTTTCTTGTATTAATTTCCAGGTCTTATTTATGGCTACAAATATGGTATAGTGCCATTTTATTCTATTTTCAGAATAATGTATGAAAATGAGTTATTCATATAGTGGAGTGTGTGTGTCAGGCCCTGTTTCAAAGCCTCTTTTTATCCACCTACGGGCTGCTGCCACACCCTGTTATAATGCACGTTATTTGGACATTATATCCTGCTTCTCATACTGTTAAACAGAAGGATTAATGCATTGTCCCTGTCTTGGACTTTTGCCTTGTGACTATGACATACCCCTGTTGCTAATGTTATACAGTCCTATTTTTGTACTTACAGCCTCCATGAGGTACTTCCATGGGAAAGCTTAGCTGCACTCCACTTTAATGCTCCAGAAACCTGAAGTTTGTTTCTGCTACATCTGGTGATTATTAGTGTTATCTGACTTTATACTCAGGCATTATTCCTGGCTTTGTACTCAGGATTTATTCCTGATAGACCTGGGGACCAAATCAGATTCTCGAGATTGAACCGGGTTAATTGCATTTGAGGCAAGCACCTTACCCTCTGTACTATCTCTCTGGCCCCTAAAGTTCTCAGAATTTAAATGCACTATTATTTATCATTACGTGGATGAGGAGTTGAGGCAGGAAAATTTAGTAATCCATAAGAAAGGTGGAAATCAAATCCAGACTGATCTTAATACCTTTACATTAGCTACAATCTTATGTTCCCTCCTATATTTATGAATCTTGTCTAGACCACTGGTTCCCTGAACAATAGACAGATCAGGAGGCTTATAAAAATACAGTAACATGAATATTCTCCCCTTGGATATTTTGATTCAGTAGATTTGGAGCAGAGCCCTGGAATGCGATAATATTTTTTATTTTCTGCAGGTTATTTTGAGGGAGAACAAGTTTCAGAAATTTCTTGGACCAGTGTATCACATTATAAAGTAAAATTTAAATCTATTCATTATTTAATAAATACTAAAACCACTGACTATATAATTTAATTAATGTATTTGATACTTATTTATACCAGGTAGATTTTTAGGTGCTTGAGATAAAGCAGAAAAAAGTAAACCCCTAGTTTTGTGAAATTTGCACTCAAGTTGGAGGAGCCACACAATGAAGTGTGCTTGTGTGTGTGTGTATTAATTGAAACTGTGCTAAATACTCCATAGAAAAAAAATACATGGGCTTTATGAGACACTATCAGTGTGGCAATAGTTAGATGTTTAAAGGTGGTCACTTGATCACTTGAATCCCGTTATTCATCAATTTGCTCGAGCGGGCACCAGTAACATTTCCATTGGACCCTATCACGTGCGAATGTATCCCAATGGCATCTGGTTGATTCAGGAATATCATGAGCCTCAAACCGTTCCTTCAGGGTCTTGACAAGGAAGTCTGACCATTCTTGGAGGTGGGCGGCCATGTGATCTTTTGACATCCCATGGGATCCAGTCGGTAACGGCTCTAGTCCAGCGGTTGTCTCCAAATCGCATTACATGTCCAGCCCATCTGATTTTCGATGCCTTGGCAAACGAGACAGCGTCCCTGATTCTGGAATAGTGATGGAGGTCAGAACTCCAGATTCCTTCTCTCACTTGAGTGAGGCGTGATATTCCATAGTTAGATGTTTAAAGGTGGTAGAAAATGAAAAGGTTAACCTGGAGGGGGACAGGAATGTTCATGGGTAGCTTCCAAATATATTGATCGAGAATTGTGAATGGGGAATGAAGAAGCTCCTACTTTTTATTCTCCAGCTATTGTGACTGACAGATGACAGCACAACATGTCCTGACAGGGAAATGGGCATATTTTCATGTAGAATCCTGGATCTCTAAAGTTCATTTATGCCTTTTCATTCACCTCACAGGGGCTGATTTAAAACCACCTTGAGGAATCAAGGATAAAATTTAACACTCAATCGAAGATCCAGAGGACATCTAGGAGCTCCCCAGTCAGGATATTAGGGCTGTCGACAAAGCTGTGAATTAACATGGAGAGAAAAGTTCGCAGCTAAAGCCAGGGGGAGGCTTCTGCCACCTCTGGCATTCTGGTGCAGGCACACATATAGTATCATCTTCTATACATTAGAAATGTTGGAGTAGAGCTTCAAGGTTTCCATGGTGTACCCTGGAAGGCATCTAAGTGGAAGTAATGGTGGACCTGATGCTGTAAACTTCTGCTCAGACATTCTCAGTTCCAATTCTCCAGGGAATTAGAATGACTTGGTAAAGAGTACTTTCTCAAGTGATTAAAGGGTAAGGCCAGATACAAGCAGGTAATAGAAGTCCTCATGGATTTCAGACTATAGTTGGTATGTAGGCAGGTTTTCTTAGGAACTTTCAAAATTCAGGGCAAAGAGGGGAATAGGAAAGCCTCTATTAGAGGGAGAAGCGTTCATGAAGGCTTGGGTCTCCTGTACAAAAGTGCCTCCCTTGGAGATGGTTTTAGCAGAGGAGACTTTGAACACAGATGACTACTTGTACAGAAGCTCCAGGGTGTAGATATGAAATTTCAAAAAGATTTATCCTAAGTAATAACTTTGCTCTCTGCCTGCTTAAACTAGCAGTGGTTTCTCTCGGGTGGTGGTCTTCACGAAAACAAGGTAGGGAAATGTAGAAAGAGAGAGAGAGAAGAGAAAGAGAGATAGAGAGAGACAAAGAGAAAGAGACAGAGAGATACAGAGAGAGCACAAATCTGAGTATGGAACATTCTTGCTCATCTCACATTGTTCTATGAATCTTTATTAGCTGAAATTGGAAATGTGTAGTTTAGCCTTTTCTATCAAAGAATGCTCCATCAATGGCCTGACCCCTTGCTTCTCAGGCTCACTGAGCATGCAACAGTTTCCCAGAATTTGGGGGTTGTAAAAAAAAGAGTTGAATGAGATAATACAAACTTTTAAAAACTCTACTCTTTAAAAGATTGTAGAAATAACTTATTGGTGGTAATAACTCTCTTCTTATTTGATTAGTGTGAATTAGTGCCAAGGGCCTGTAAATTTATTCCTGATAATATTGTGTTTCTGTACACAAAGAAATGTTTCTTCCCGAGGACAGCTGCTCTGTCTTAAACATCTTTTCTCTGAAATAAATCTAGATGAGGATAAATTTATTAGGGTAGATATGCACTTACCCAAGAGAGTTTTATACTTAATTTAACAGATAATAATATATAGAGAACATAGTATATAATTATGAATGTGTATTGATATATTCAAAATAGTGATATTGCAAAGATATCTTTACTTTAGAGCCTAAAAGGTATTCTAATATAGTCAGAATAGGGATAATATTATATGTAATATATATCTTCAGACAGCATGCTTTATTCAGTGCTGTTTGTTTAATGTTTGTAAGAATAGAAACCTAGGCTAAAGTTGAATGAAACAAGTGACATTATTTGAATAGTTATTTTCATCATATATAATTCACTTTAAGTCAAGTTTCTAAGGAACTATTGACAATCATATATATATGCTACATGAATGTGTATACTACATGAATATCAACACACTCGTGCCAATCTATTTATATAAAAACTATATACTATTGATTCATATATAGTAAATGATTTACACATTGAATATAGTCATCCATAACATGGGATGACGGGGATCGAACCCTGTTCAGCAGTGTCCAAGGCAAACGTCCTACCCGCTGTGCTATATCACTCCGGCCCCTGACGTTCTAAGTTATTTTCATATTTGTCTCCTTTGGAAGACTCACAGACATGGGGCAGAGCTGCTACTGGCTCTGCCTGTGCCCAGCTACTAACGAGGCGCCCAGGAGGGAAGGCGGGTTCTACCCCTGGCCTGCCACCCCTGCAGAGCCTCACAACAAGCCAGACGACTCCCCACTCCATGAGGGCCTCCATTTTCCACATCCGGACTTCCCCTTGTCAGAACTCCACCCAGCAGACCAGCCTATCACAGCCCAGCTTGCGGGCCACAAGTGGCCGCACATTTCATCAATAAATGCTGGATTTAGAGATGAGTATGCTATCTGCACGGCAGAGCCTGGCAAGCTACCCGTGTCGTATTTGATATGCCAAATACCAATAACAATTATAGACCTCATTCCCATGACCTGATGGAATGGCTTGAGGCTCTTTATGTTCCTGGAGCAAGCAGGTGCCCTTGGACTCTACTTGTATGAGACAGGACATATGGAGATGTTACCGGTGCCTGCTTGAGCAAATCGATGATGAACGGGAGGACAGCGATAACAGTGATCCATAACAAACTATGAACATCTAAAAATAGATGATAATTTTATTACCATCTATTTCTTTGTTATATATATATACATATATATAACAATTTTTATTGACAAGTTAGGGCCACAATGGGCAGCAAAAATATGAAAATTACAAGACAATGAAGTGTAAAATTATCGCAGACAGGTTAGTATACCTTATTCTCATCCTCTCCATCAGCAGTATGTGCTCCAGCCTCTTAATAATTCTTCCTGGGGGAGGCTGTTTCCTCACAGCCTCAGTAAACTCTCCTTCATATCCTAACCCACATAGTAGTGAAAAAAGGCAAACTTGGGGTATATCCAATCAAACTTGTGGTCCAGGCAAGCTAAGACCTCAGCAATGTTTGTGCTGTTGCTCAACAAACAGCACACTATACTTGGACTGGTTCTCACTGGGTAATACAGTCGGTGCTTCATAGTTAATAGCAGCTTCGAGGCCTTCTAGAAACCATGTGGTATGCTTGGTCTTGATTACGCAAGGCGATGAGTGTAGTTAGTGGGGGCCCTGCCTTTCCTTCACAGAAAAGAATTTCAGGAGAATACTAGCAGTAAAGACAGGTTTTATTTAGAAGTTTTGAGGAGGGAGCAGGGGAGGAAAAGAGAAAAAATCTTGTTCAAGAAAGAACACAGGCTTCTCTAGAGTGGAGATTGACCCCAGCACACACTCAAGCTTTAAAATATGAAGGTCTGAAAGGACCCATTTCAAGAGGGGAGATGTGGGTGAGAGGTGCTCAGTCACCACATGTATGTGGCAGCAGTTATGTGCTCAGGCAGCATCGGCGTGTGGTAGTGGCACCTGGGCACGGGCAGCATGTGAGGGCACTTCTTTTGTTCCAAGTTGGGTTTTACAGGGTTTTCACAACCTGCCCCCTGTGGGCCTTTCCACCTAGGTAAGAGTTCTGTAGCTAGGGTGGTTACCAAGTGGAAGAGTTGGGATCAGTTGATGCTCTTCTTTAATATCACTCTCCTGGCCTTTGTTCCTGATGGCGCTTCTCTTGGGGGTGGGGAGGCTGAACCTTTTCTTGGTCTGTGCTGATGCCAGTAAACGTCTTATCAGGCCTTAGATCCTGTGACCACAAGGTGGGTCTTGACAGCCTTAGGGCTAGTTGGTTTTCTTATGTCCCAAAAAACTCATTGCCATGGGGCCTTTTCCCCCTCTGCCTGCCTACTTTAGCAGCATCACCGTCTCTGGGAACCAGGCACCACAGTGCAACAGGAAGCACACTATGTATTTACCACGGCAAGGGTCACGTTCACCGCCTGATTGTCTAGTTCAAAACTGCACTGATAGGGGCCGGAGCAATAGCACAATGCTTACGGTGCCTGCCTTGCACACAGCCCACCTGCAGCTGGCCCGATTCAATCCCTGGCATCCCATATGATCCCTCGAGCACTGCCAGGAGTGATTCCTGAGTGCAGAGCCAGGAGCAACCCCTGAGCATCGCTGGTTTTACCCAAAAAGCAAAAACAAACAAACACACTATAAAACTGCACTGATGCTCTCTGCCTCAGTGAGCTCTTTGTGATAGGTTGTCTTAGCTGAGATGCCAGAGGGTACCAGGTTGATCTTGAATTTTGTCACTTCAACATTCAGGACTCCAATAACCTTGAGAGAGGACACAATTAGAGAGGACACAGTTTAGTAATAAAGTAGCTAAAGTTAGCGGAGATTGTATGTAATTATCTAGTTTTCTAGAACAAATGAGATCATAGATGGCCTCATCGCCTTCCATTAAGGAAGAACAGAGTGCTGCAGATATGGGTAGCATTGGAGGGTTCACCTCCTGCACTAGAAATCTGAAGAGTCTTGGTAATTGATAACTTTATTTGGACTTGACGTAATCAGCTGAGAAATGTCATTCATATGAACAGGGAGGTGGACCCAAGCCAGTTACTTTACCAAAGCTTTAGTAGCTTCTGAATTTTTTTCAAGAGAGAGTGAGTGATAGACTTGCCAAATTATAGTGCCAAAGGGCAGAGGTATTCGCAGAAATGTCCTCAGCTATGGTAACATGTGTAGGTGGAGGAGCCAGCCACGCTCTCATTGCAAATCTCATCAGCGACTATGGGTTCCAGATCTACAAGCATGGCACATACTTACCAGCAACTTCTTCACTTAAGAAAGTGCTGAGGGAGTTGTCTCCTTGCCTGGTGGTCTTAGCACTGGTCATCTCGCCTTAGATGCCAGCATACCGTCAGTACAGTGCCGATGAAGCGTTGCAGTTTGGACATGCCTGGATGTGGATGGCAATGTACTCACCAACACGACTCAGGAAGCTCAACAGAACGTCAGGAAGGAGGGGTTGGGAACAGGGCTCTCCTACTGACAGACTGTTAGGGAGTCCCGAGGTCAAGTGGTCTTGTTAAATACTCAGCCATTACTGACACTCCACAATTCCTACCATACTTCATACTTTCAGTGATAAGTGCTTGGGTAAAATGGCTTTACTAGAGAGCTTTTCTATGCTATTTCTTTCTCATTCTCAGTAATGTAAACTGAAAGTCAGCTCAAGTACAGATTCTCCTTAGCAAACAGAAAGATTAATAAAGACACTTGGGAGAAAGAAAATGACCCCGTTTTACTTTTATCTTTATTTTAATCTTAGTTTCTATTTGGCAATTGATTTCATCACCATTTTTTACTTTTATAAACTTACTTGCCAATTCTATCTTTTGCACAAATTGTTTCTGCCATCTCTGTTTTATTTTTTTGGTTTGTAATATAAAATGTTTACAACTCTTTAATGCACAACTATTTGTTTCTAGATTATTTTGGTTGTGGATGTAAGTACTTGGGTTATTTTAACGATTTGCCTCTCAGTAAGTTTGGATTTATGGCAGCAGCATCTCATTCTCAATTAAACTAAGTCACCCCAAGGTTTCCAAGACTGTAAGATCAAACTTATTGATGACTTCAATTTTTAAAAGCTAATCTTCTTTTAGTGTGTGCAAAACTACATATAGCTCAGTGGCAAGGTCTTATTACAAAGAGAAAACATAAAAGTGGTCATTATAATGGATATTGTTGTGAGAAGTTGTTATTACTATCCACTAAATTTACTTAGAATTTTGCCATCAGTAATATACCTTAGATAAGGAACTGATTTAGGTAGAGCCAAAATATCCACTACATGGATGATCCAGTGAATTGTCTCACAAAAAAAATTGAAAATACAAATGTGTTTTGAATGTTAGTTATAAAGTCTACACTTAATGAATTAGGGCACAGATATGAAAAATTATCTTGAAATTGGTGATTTCAGGATGGAGAAGCTATGGTAGTTTTAATACATAAGAACCATAAAGGAGTCAAAGCTAAGAAAATTATTTAACTACAAATGTTCAGGAAAGGAAATTCTCAAAGCTAGTGGTACCCAGGAAGAAGGGGCTGTGTTTCATTGAGCGTGATTCAAGTTTAATAGACAGCATCCTGGGGTATTGCTCCCAAATGCACAAATGACAGAATTCTAATAATATCCTTATTTTTTCACATGAGGATTAAGATGACCAACTTCATTCTGCTGCTGTATAGTTTAAATGAGAGCCTGTATTAATATGGATAATGTCCTGAGTAACAGGTACCGGTTTTACCTCTCAGTCTGTTTCTCAATTACACAATCTGCTGTGGTTTTCATTACTATAGTGCACTCCTCAATTATTTTCTGAATATATAACTTGAAAATAACTGGTTTTATTTATTTTTGGGGAGGCACTCTAGGGTGTGCTCGGGGCTTATTCCTGATTCTGAGTAGGAATCACTCCTGTTGATACTTAGTGGGATATATGTGGTACTGGGGTTCAACTGGAGTTTGTTGCATGCAAGGCAAATGCTCTATCTTTTTTGGTTCTTTCTCTGACACACATTAATTTCTTTAACTTTCATTTTTTAATTTTTTTTAACCTTTGTTTAACAACTATGATTTACCAAGTTGTTCACACTACAGTTGTTTCAGGTATTCAATATTCTAAAACCAGTCCCACCACCAATGTACCCTTACTGCCCCTAGCTTCCTGCCCACCCCACATGAGCAGACACTAAGTAATTTACTTAATATTGTTTATTACAACATATATCTCATAATGATGATGTAACAGTATTTTAGCAGCTGCCCGCTCCAGGAATTCCAAAATCTTTCTTTTTTGTTTTTTGGGTCATATCGGGTGATGCTCAGGGGTTACTCCTGGCTCTGCACTCAGGAATTAATCGTGGCAGTGCTCAGGAGACCATACAGGATGCCAGGGATTGAACTTGGGTAGGTTGCATGCGAGGCAAACACGCTCTGGCTCCGATTTCAAAATCTCTAAAGGGTTATAAAGTTGGAGTTTAATTTTTTAAATGGATGGTTGGTTTGGGACATAGGCATGTTTGCCGGGCCTTCCTGAGGAATGGAGTTGGTGGGGGGGGTAGCCCATTCCTGATTCTGAGAAAGCCTGGAGATGTCAGTTACAAAACTCACATACCTGAGTCAACAGCTTAATTTCTGGGTGGAGCTTGTCCAAACAAGCAGTGGAGTCCGGCTTTGAACATGGCAGCAATTGTGGAGTATGGAGGACTTTGGCTGGTGAGGCTCTGTTGGGATGGGCCAGACCCTCACCCATCTCCCTATAGAGTGCCCCAGTTGACTCAGACTGATGGGCTGGAGGCATCTCTGTCACTTGTTGATCTCTTTCGAGATTTATATATGAGTCTCTGAGATTTATATATGAGTCTCTGGCTCATGGTCGGTGGATGAGATTACTTGGCACCTGAGGTGCTTCGTAGGCATATCTGTTTGTCCTTCCAGAAGAACAGAGTGATGGGGGGAGATAACTCATCACTGACTCCGTGAAAGCCTGGAGACTTCAGTCACAGAACACACATACCTGAGTTTTTCAACAACTTAATTTTTGGGTGGAGCTTGTCTAAGCAGTGGAGTCTGGCCTTGAACATGGCAGTGGTTGTGGACTGTAGGGGATTTGGGCTGCGGGGGCTCTGCTGGGATGGGATGAGGACTTGCCTGTTGCCCTCTGGAATGTGCCAGTTGACTCAGCCTGGTGCAGGGATCTGAAAGCATCTCTGTAACTTGTTGATCTCTTTCGAGATTTATTGAGTCTTTGGATGACGGCCAGTGAATGAGCTTCTTAACTGATGCTTCTCATCTCCTTTGAGGTTTATTTATGGGTTTCTGGAGCTTAGCTAGTAAGTGAGCTTGCATAGTCGAACAGGAAGAAGTTTGTGGGGATGGCTCCCATATACCTAACTTTGTGCAATTTAACTTCTCAGAAAACTTGGTCCAGGGTTGTTAGAAACTGGTCAGAGGCACAACAGCAAATTTTGAGTATTGGGAACCTCAGGGTTGCCCTTTGGCTTCTGATACCCTTGTTCCATGGGTCCAGGTTGAACTACTGGTAGCTCCGCATCCCTTGGGCCACAGTGGTTGATGGCTGCGTGGCTCTGGTTGGGACCAGGACAGGAGCTGGGGCTACAGCATTTTATGACTTGGGCACTGTGCGTAGGCTGGAGCGACCAGTCTAGCAGCGCCTCGCTGGGGAGCTCATGCCTTATCTTGGGTCTCCAGATAGTTGGCACCCAGGAACTTTTCTTTCATGGTATGCTGCAGGTGGCACTGGCTGGTCCACGGAGGAAATGGTGGCAGGGCTGCCCTACTGGTGATACATTGCTAGGAACTGAGCACTTCCACAACCTCAATGCTCACCCTCCCTAGCTCTATTGCGTTGGATCCAAAAAGTCTTTTTCAGATGCCTTAAAACTCTGTGGTTCCACATAGCTCTGAGAGCTGTGGTGGCTTTAGTCACTGGGGGCTGTGTTTCTGCCATCTTAATGCAACTCACTCTGGGTTGTTTTGCGGCAGGTGGCTGGCCGATTCCCTTAATGGAGCTCTCCCTGAGCCAGGATATCTGCAGGGCACCCACAGTCACTCATCAGAAGGTATCTGGCCTCTTGGCTGTTCAGAGCACTGAGAGCTGCGTCCCTCTGCCCGCCTCTGCACTGGCTGTTGCCCTGCCTTCATCTTGCCGCCTCTCTCTCACACTAATTAATTTTACAAAAATGGATGTTGAAAAACATGAGACAATATCATTACCCTTGGTATAAATCTGTGGTTCCTGTGGTTACTTTAATAATTAAAATATTATTAAAATTAAACCTTAAATGGAATATAATTATTTAATTAAATCAATATATAATTACTTACCTTGCGTTCACTTGAGGCCATTCTCATGCTGATGGAATAAAGTTGTTAAAACCTTTGGATGCAGTTCCCAGGCCAGACCAGTATCACCTGGCTATTTGTTGAAAGTATAAAATGTGAGCCTCTGCCCAAACGTACTTAACGAGAACTCTGAGAGCATCAGGTAATTTGTTGTGTTACTCCCCAAATCACTGCTTCTCTGCCCCTTAAGCTATGATCCTCTCCATCAATGCTTTCAAGTTTCAATAAGTGGCTCAGTATTTCTGCATATGTCCTTTTGCTTTATGCGAGCTGAAATATTATATTTATAATTCAATACAGGAAAAGTAATCCCAACCTGAATAATTTATTCACACTGCCCTCAGCATGGATTTTTATCTCCTACAATTAATTGGCACAGAATAAGTGGTGAACCCACTGGATTTGGAAGAACAGACTAAAAGCACCTTGCTCCTGTTTTCGTAGTCAGTGTGAAGCCTCCTCCTTCTCCTCCTCCTCTCACCTCCTTCTTCTCCTTGCTCTCTTCTTTCTTCTCCCCCTTTGCTCCCCCCCCCACCTCCGCACACACACACCTGGTGATGTTCAGGGATTAGTCTTAACTCTGGACTCAGGAATCACTCCTGGCATATATACTGAAGGGAATATATGGGAATCTGGGGATCAAACTCCAGTTGGCTACATAAAGGCACATACTCTACTCTCTGTACTATCTGGCCCTGATGTTTTTCTCTTATGTCTAGTCATTGGCTTGCTTGCTTGTTCTTTCTTTCTTTCTTTCTTTCTTTCTTTCTTTCTTTCTTTCTTTCTTTCTTTCTTTCTTTCTTTCTTTCTTTCTTTCTTTCTTTCTTTCTTTCTTTCTTTCTTTCTTTCTTTCTTTCTTTCTTTCTTTTTCTTTCTTTCTTTCTTTCTTTCTTTTTTTTTCTTTCTTTCTTTCTTTCTTTCTTTCTTTCTTTCTTTCTTTCTTTCTTTCTTTCTTTCTTTCTTTCTTTCTTTCTTTCTTTCTTTCTTTCTTTCTTCCTTCCTTCCTTCCTTCCTTCCTTCCTTCCTTCCTTCCTTCCTTCCTTCCTTCCTTCCTTCCTTCCTTCCTTCCTTCCTTCCTTCCTTCCTTCCTTCCTTCCTTCCTTCCTTCCTTCCTTCCTTCCTTCCTTCCTTCCTTCCTTCCTTCCTTCCTTCTCTTTTTGCTCACAGTCAACCACAACTAGTAATATTGTGAGAATTAATGGACCTACATCTATGGTTAGGGTTTATTCCTGTATATTAATAAAATTGATGACCATATTTATATAATAAACTCTAAGAATCTCATAATATGTAGAATTTTGAAACACCATAGATATATTATACAATCATATTTTTTTAATCAATGTGACCTTTGGGTTTACTGTTAATGAAACCTATCCTGTAGACAGTGGAAGCAAATCTTTCTGGTACTGTACTGACTGGAAATGCTCATATTTCTTGCAAATATGAGCATCAAATTGTGGTCATTCTTTGATATATCTTCCAACAATAATAAACAATGTAGTGTTTCTGAGTCTCACATAGATTTTTTTTTTGCTAAAATTTTAGTTTCTAGGAGATTCCTTGATACTTCAAGTCATCAGGAGGTAGACAGACATCAAAAAATACTCTTTTTAAGATCTTCCAAATTTAGGTAAACTAAAGCAATAGGTCTTTACTGATTTCCTGACTCTTAACCGAGTTTCCTGTATTGTGTGATGAATTCTCAGGGCTGGCAGTTCTGAGAAATCCATCTGGGCTACATCTGTGATAAAGCGTCTTGAGATGTAAATTGAGTTGGAAAAAAAAAGACTTTGAAGTAAAACGGAAATCAGGGAATCAGAAAGCCTGAGAACTAGAAAGGACTCTACGTACAGACCAGCCAACATCTTGGGAAACTGAGGTCTAGAGAGATAATAGTGGTGAAAGTCACCAAGCCAGTAACAAAGTAGAGAGAATGGAATATTAAGGCACATTTATGACAGGGTATTCTTCATGACAGAAGTGTTTTGGGCTGGTGGCTAGGGAAGATATGGGACTAAAGAAAAATTAAGAAAGAGCAAGGGGTTAAGGTTTTTGCATTTGGTTTTCCCTAAAAAATAGAAAAGTAACCCTTGAGATTGCTTCTTGCTTTGATAGATAATATATTCCTTCAGCAATGTTTGGATTCTCTTTTTATTTCTCAACTGCGTATGATTCAACTGAAGGCTTTAGGACATTTCTACCAAAACCGTGGTACTGTTTCCTAATAGCTACTCTGCATTCCTTTTCCATTTATCACGTTAGTCCACTGTGTAATTGTCCGTCTTGAGACTCTGGACACTTTATCAGCATTCAGCCTTGCCACCTATGTTTTTCTGTGTCTGCAGCATTCATTTGTTTCTAGTGGTCTGTTGACTGCCATTTGGTTTCTGTGTTTCTCATCACACACCATTCTTGTCCCAGCCCCTGGTGGAGTATGTCTGGGGGGTTTGGAAGAGCGAAAAGTACATAATTAAGAACCCACTAGGTTTCACATCAAAATTGGAATTTTCTGTAGGATTTATGTGTTGTGTGGAAATAAGGAGTTCATTCTTACTGCTTGTTGTTTCAACATGGCCCCAAATTTGAAAACCTTTGCCAGGCTTAGATAGATAGATTGTTAAAACCAAAATCCAGTTTCTACTTGGCACAGACTATCTTAAATTCATTTCCATTTAAAGAATTAAAAAGGCAAAATGGAAAAAAAATAAAATGCTCATAAGGAATTTAAATCTTCTCCATCTATGGGATTTAATGCTCCAAATTCCATTTCAAAATGTTACAGTCTTCAGTATATTTCAGGAAATCCCAGACCTATTACATTTAGCTTTTCCAACCTCAAATGACTCCCATTAGAATTCTGTGGCCCAAGTGAGTAGATGAAAGAAACCCTCATATTGGATCTTATTCAGAGCTTAAAACTCTGAATTTATATAAATTATTGAATTTTTTTCCAAAATGACAAAATCTTTTTAAATTTTGGGTGGGGAGAAGATGCAGTGACTTGTTATCTTTCATGAAGATCCAACCAGACCCCCTGGGTAGTGTTGCTCAGTGAATGAGAGGAGAGCCATGTTCAGAATATTGAGTACGGAATCCTTCTGTTCCTTAGATCCTCAAGAGAGATCAAATGTCACTGAGAATAATTTAGAGGATGGCAAGAGGAAATGCCAAAAGAGAAAAAAAGCAAGAAAAAGAGTAGTGAGTGGGGGGGGAAACAAACCCCAATAAATTAATGCTTATGCCTAAAAGATACAGCTACATGTGCATAATCTAAAACATAGTGAAGGGTCAGGTATGCTGATCCAGAGACAGACATGGGGCAGAGCTGCTACTGGTTCTCACTGTGCCCAGCTGCTCATGAGGTGCCCGGGGAGGGATGGCAGGTCCTAGCCCTGGCCTGCCACCCCAGCAGAGCCTCACAACAAGCCAGACGACCCCCACTCCATGAGGACCTCCATTTTCCACATCCGACTTCCCCTCGTCAGAACTCCACCCAGCAGACCAGCCTATCACAGCCCGGCTCGGTTCATCAATAAATGCTGGATTTTGAGATGACTACAAGAGTATGCTACCTGCATGGCAGAGCCTGGCAAGCTACCGTGATGTATTTGATATGCCAGATACCAGTAACAATTATAGACCTCATTCCCATGACCTGATGGAATGGTTTGAGGCTCTTTATGTTCCTGGAGCAAGCAAGTGCCCTTGGACTCTACTTGCATGAGACAGGTCATATGGAGATGTTACAGATGCCTGCTCGAGCAAATCGATGATGAATGGGAAGACAATGATACAGTGATACAGTGAAGGGTAGAAACCACAAGTTGCCATCTGATTAAACACCTAACTTTCTCTCCGGATAAGGCTCCGTATTGAGTTCTTTGGGAGAAATAAAGAGATACTCAGAGAAGTCATTTAAATATTTTGAGGAGGAACAACCCAATCCGGGAGCTGGCCAAGACTTCAGCGGGGGAGCGTCCGCTCTCCGCGCCGCCGCATGAGGCAGTCGGAGGATGTGGGTCCAGCCTTGGCCCACCACCCCGCAGACCCCACAACAAGCCAGACGACCCCCACCCACTCCATGGGCGCCGCCTTTCCAATTGACTTCCCTCTCCAGACCCACCCAGCGGACCAGCCCATCACAGCCGATCACGACACCCACCCTGGGCAGTTACTTCCCAACCGCGGATCGGTCCGAGACTCTCAGCCTGGGGCGAGCGGCCCTGCCCCCTGGCCCGCCGGGGCAGCGGAGATGGTGGGCCAGCCGGCCCACCACCCCGCAGAACCCACACGCCAGACGCCCCCACCCACCCATGGCGCCGCCCATTACCCCCTCTTCAGAACTCCACCAGCGACCAGCCCACACAGCCCGGACACACACCCACCTGGAGCAGTTACTCCAACCGCAGGACGTCCAGAGACCCCAGCCTGGGGAGCGGTCCTTGCTCTCCGGCCCAGCCGCCGAGGCAGCGAGGCTGGGGGTTCCAGCGGCCCACCACCCCGAGAACCCCAACAGCCACGACCCCCCCCACCCACTCCATGGGCGCCGCCATTTCCACTGACTTCCCCTCTCAGAACCCACCCAGACCAGCCCACACAGCCCGGACATCGACACCCACCCTGGAGCAGTTACTCCCAATCCGCCCAGGTATGCTGGTCAAGACCCAGCATGGGGCGAGCGGTTCCTGCTCTCCCGGCCCAGCCGCATGAGGCAGTCGGGAGGCATGGTGGTCCAGCCTTGGCCCACCACCCCGAGAACCTCACAACAAGCCAGACGACCCCCCCACCCACTCCATGGGCGCCGCCATTTTCCACATTGGACTTCCCTCTCAGAACTCCACCCAGCGGACCAGCCCACACTTTATTGGTGAACTGCGGCGCGGTTCACCAATAAAGGCTTTATTTGGAGGTGTTTATAGAGTATGCCTCCCGCACGGCAAGCCCTAGCAGCTGCTGTTTGTATTTGAATGCCAAAGCAGTAATTATATTAGATCATTCTCAGACCTAATATAATGGTTTGAGGCTCTTTATGTTCCTGTACCAAGCCGGCCCTTGGCTCTACAGCATGTGACAGGACGTATTGAGATATTACTGGTGCCCGCCTAGCAAATAGATGATTAACGGGAAGATCGTGATCGTGATCGTGATCGTGAGGAGGAACAATTACTATTGGAAGGATCAGAAAGGGAGTAATATATAAAATGACATCTTAAAGAATGAGCACATGCATATATTAGAGATAAGAGCATATGATATGGGGAGTTTAGGTAAAAAAGACATATTCATGAAGTGAGTTAATGTAATTTTTTTCTGGTATTATAGATAAAACTCGAATCTCAGTGGTTCAGTACAATGAATGTTTAATTCTTGCTTGCTTCCATAAAGTTCAGAATGAGCATTCCTACTTGGCAGGTGATTATTTTATAAGTGGCTATTGAACCCTTTGGTTTTACCAACTTCACATCTCTAGGATCACTGTGTTCATCTTTGTTAATCTGGTAAAAGGAGAAAGAGAGAGTGACCAGAGAGATAATAAAAGGGGATAAGTCTGTGCTCCGTGGTCATGTGACATACAGTAGTTCTAGTCCCCATATAGAAGCCTGTGCACAACTGTGTCTCACTCCTGAGCACAGAGCCAAGAATAGGCTCAGCACCACAGGGCATGACCCAACAGCCCTTTTCCCCCAATAAAGGCAGGGAGTAGAAAATGGAAGAACATGATTTGTAGAGTCTTTTTGGAAATACACATCACCTTTGCTTAAACTTTATTAATGCATCACATTATATTCCATATAACAGTTGTATAGTCACAGTTATTTGCAGAGGATTCTGAAAAATGCAATCTAGTGAGAGTAAGGAAGGTAAAGATGGTTTTGATGAACAAATTACTAGTCTGTTCTATTGGCAGGAAAATCTAAATGAGGAAATATTTCAGTTTGATTGAAGATAGGACGGGAGAAACCATTTGAAATAAAACTAAAGAAATAGGTTGAGAACATTTCTATTTTTGTTTGGTTGATTGATTTCTTTATTCATTCATTCAGAAAAAAATATTTAGCAGCTGCTATATGCCAGAAACTATACTAGATGTTGAAGATTCAATAAGGAATTGTCAAGATGAGAAGGCTGTTATAAGAGTAAATATTGTAAGCACTGTAATGAAGCGATGTGCTAAATGCCAGCTAAACAGAAAGGACATGCAGTGACTGCCGGAAAGCCTGGATCAGAGCTGAATCAGAATGAGAATCTTTTCATGTGAGGAGATTTGGCACTATGATGCTAAAAGAAGAATTCAGGCAAAGGAGCCATCCTCGGCACATGCACAAATTCGTGGAAGAGCATGATGATGTCTTTATTATAGGGAATAAACATTTTTACAGGATCCTAATTTATTAATATTGAATCAACACTGCAAGTATCAAAAGTGAATCACACCATGAAAAGAGTAAACAGGAAGTGCTACAAGTATAAATTTATTTACAGATTAGTATTTTTTGCCTCGAGAGAGTGTGTGCTAGTGATATATCCACTTCCAGTAGGATAAGACGATAAGGAATGATAAATTTGCAGTGTAGGACAGTTTCAGGGATGGAACTCTGATTTCTTTTCCTTTTTACTTTGTTTTGCATCTCATGGTTTTCCAAGAATATATTGTTTGGAGTATATATTGTTTGGAGTTGCTCTTGACCTCTTGGATTCTGAAGCCATGTATATTTGTGTATGTATACCAGTCCTGGCTAGCTGTGAGATCTTGAGTAGTTTTTCTACATCTTTGTTTTCCTTGTCTATTGCACTGGGACTTTGATATGTACTTTAATCTACCCTTTAAACTTTGTTGATGATAATTTAATGACTTAAACTGATTCACTATCTCGTAGATCTAAGAGTTGACAATGTGGATTTGGATTTTCTAAGACTATATAGTTATTTGTTTATATTTTCTTGTTGACCTTACTTGAACTCATGCACATGACTGTTATTTAGCTGTCAGTTGACTGAGGGTTACTCTGTTGGTATTGGTGATTTGTGCTGGCTGTAGGTTGGTGATGGCTATTGCCTAGGGTTGTGGGAATAAATTTATCATATGTATTTAGAGGGCCACATAGAGCTTATTTATGTAGTGACAATCTCAAGAGTTCTGTAAACATGAAGATATGGAAAGCTTCAATATTGGTATTTTATGAACTTCTGTGACCTACTAGGCCCAGTACTCATGTCATGTTATTAACCAGTCTAGTGACCACATGCATGAATAACAGGCACAAGAACTACACTATCTAGAACAAAAAATCATGAAGTTACTCTATATAATGTAAACATTTATAAAAATTTTTAGCATCATAAACATTAAAAAATGGAACTAATGAAAAGATGAATGTACATAGGTCAGTGTCAATATAGCATATATCATTGTCATTGACAATAAAGTATCTAATGGGAGCTAAGAAAGTGGGAGAAATAGAATCAGAGGGACTTCCACAATAATGAAAAATCAGCAAAATGCTCTTGTTTATTGTTTATTTTTCTTCTACCCTACTAATTCCTTCATATCATATTCCACCTGGTAGACTTTTCCCAGTGTTCTTCCCTTGAACAGCTCACCTCACCTGCATAGCACATATAACTATAGAATTATTCCTGCCATGACTGGTAGGGGGCACTGGATACTTTTTTTTTGAATACATGATGATTTTACAGAATTGTTTTATATGCATGTAAGTAGTCAACTGAAATAGCAAACATTGAAGAGATACTATCTAAAAATAATAACCCTGTCAGAAGTAACTCAAGAGCTGATTGATTCATCACTTCACTTGATCACTTGAATCCCGTTATTCATCGATTGCTCGAGCGGGCGCCAGTAACATTCCCATTGGACCCTATCACGTGCCAATGTAGCCCAATGGCATCTGGTTGATTCAGGAGTATGAAGAGCATCAAACCGTTCCTTCAGGGTCTTGACAAGGAAGTCTGACCATCCTGTAGGTGGGCGGCCATGTGATCTTTTGACATCCCTTGGGATCCAGTCAGTAACAGCTCTAGTCCAGCGGTTGTCTCCAAATCGATGATTTTCGATTTTCGATGCCTTGGCAAACGAAACAGCATCCCTGATTCTGGAATAGCGATGGAAGTCAGAACTCCGGATTCCTTCTCTCACATGAGTGAGGCATGATATTCCAAGCATAGCTCTTTCGATTCCTCTCTGGGAGACCCAAATAGCATTCTCATCCTGCATTCATAGGGCCCAGGTCTCTGAGGCGTATGTTAATGCAGGGAGAACGGTGGAGTCAAAGAGATGTGCCCGGAGCCAGAGATTCTTTGACCTTTTAGCTATTTCTTCGATGCCTTTGAAGGCATTCCATGCCACTCTCTTCCTCCTGCGCAGCTCAGGTTTTAGGTCGTTCATCATGTTGATTTCTCGATCTAAGTACACATAAATGCTGCATTCAGAGATGTTTGTTCCATTGAGAGTGAATGGGGCCTCAGGAACTAGTTCATTCTTCATGAACACTGTTTTCTTTAGATTCAGCTGTAGAACTACCTTTCCACATTCTCGGTTAAAGTCAACCAGCATTTGTGCCGCTTGGCTAATGTTTGGTGTTACTAGAACGATGTCATCAGCGAAGTGGAGGTGGTGTAGTTGCTGACCATCTATCTTCACTCCCATTCCTTCCCATTTTAATTGTCGCATGATGTTCTCGAGGGTGGCGCTGAAGATTTTGGTGAGATGGTATCACCCTGTCGAACCCCTCTTTTGACATCAATGATCACTTCTTTGTAGAATGGTGAGATCCTGGTGGTGAATCCGTAATACAGCTCACGAAGGATCTTGATGTATTGGGTTTGAACACCCTGTTTGACTTGGGCTTTGATGACTGCTTCAGTCTCCACAGAATCAAAGACTTTCTGTAAATCAATGAATGTGAGAAAGAGCGGCATCTTGTACTCCCTACAAACCTCAATGAGCTTGGTTACTGTGTGGATATGGTCGATTGTGCTGAATCCTTTCCAGAAGCCTGCTTGCTCGCATGGTTGTCCTTCATCTAGTGTTCTGCTAATCCTGTTCAGGATGACTCGTGTAAACAGCTTGTAGATGATGGACAACAGGCAGATGGGGCGATAGTTGCCGATGTCGTGAATGTCTCCCTTCTTGAACAGTAGAACTGTCCTGCTGGTTTTCCATTGGGAGGGCACCTTGCATTCGGACAGGTAGCATGTGAAGAGCCGAGCTAGTGTATTGATGAGTACCGACTGCAGATTCTTCAGGTGTTCGGCTCTGACTTTGTCTAGGCCTGGTGCTGTTCCCTTCTTTACCACGAGATGGCATGTCGGATTTCAAAAGGGAGAACGTTGGAAATGATATATCCATCCTGTGGAATTTGGTATGTGGGCAGGTGGGTGTGGCTATCAAAGAGATTTGAGTAGAAGTCCTGGATAATCTTCTCCATTGCCTTTCTGGAAGATGTGATAGATCCATCAGGGCGCCGGAGGGCAGTCATCTTGGTCTTATAGTTGGCGAAGGACAGGTGGGCAGTGAATGCTTTTCCTGGCTTCTGCTGCATCTTCCAGTGTTTCTGCTCTTCTGTCTTTGAGGTCTTTTTTTATCGCTTCTCTGCACCGTTTAGCAAGCTTGGATGTTAGCATTTGGTCTCCTGAGGCTCTCACC
This sequence comes from Cryptotis parvus, assembly GCA_021461705.1. NCBI lineage: Eukaryota > Metazoa > Chordata > Mammalia > Eulipotyphla > Soricidae > Cryptotis > Cryptotis parvus. Next base: position 52,665 of record JAJIBD010002702.1, read on the forward strand.
TTGCCACGTTGGCGAATGAGCTCAAGAGTTTCTGAAGACAAGCATCCTTTTTGTGTCTCTTTCTCTCTTTCGCCATTCTTCGCACAATCATGGAGGTGCTGAACCAGTTGGTTGTATTCTTCATTGATGTCATCAATGAAGTTTTGAATCAAAGATTGATTCATAAGTTAAATAAATGAAGTTAGTGTCCTGAGTTGGCTTTTCATCTCTGTGACTTCCATCATGATTACAGGTGACAATTTCAAGCATTCTTCTTTAGTGGTGCATCTAAGGCAAGACAGTTTTTTCCACACCCTACTCAGAAAGTTTTCCTTTAATTTATCATTGATAGAATTGTCACCAAACAATTCCCAAATACTAGCCCCTGAGTACTATAAAATGTGACACTTCCTATCCTCATTGAAAGAAAACTGTGGCATAAACCCTACAAACCAGCTAGAGTCGAAAGAGAAATGTGATTACTGTGATCATTGCTAGATTAACTTTATCATGTTTTATCTCTTAAAAGCAGAAAAGGGCTCACAGTCATTGACTACATTCTCGTGAAGTCTATTTAGAGAATAATTTTGAAAGTTTAATAGCAAGTTTATAAAATGAATATATATCAAAAATTGTATTTAATTTATTAATTCAGTGGAGAAGTTTTAGCCAGTTTGAATGAACTTAAGTACCAAGCAATATAAAATCATCTTGACAGCTAAACTGAGTTAATTTAATCAAGGCAAAACTAAGCTATTCCATGGTAAAAGAAGAACATCAATTTAATCTCCCTGGAATAGAATTTATTTGAATATTTAAAGGCAAGAAACATTTGTTTTACGACCAGTTTTATACATGCTAACTTTTGTCTACAGAGTTGTAATATAGCTTAAAGACAATGAAAGACACAAATAAGATTGAAGAAAAGATACCCAGGAAGAATGAACTCTAAATAATGCACAGATGCATCATATAATCTTTTGGTTCATTTGACAATACTTCAATTTCTCTTTTAAAATATAAAATCATATTTTCGAGGATGGAATAAAGTGGGATGCTTATTGGACAATCAGCAGTGTATGCCAGAATCACATGGTTAAAATTAAGAAAAGAAATAACTATGTCCTGATATGTAACAAAGCGTTCACACCTTTTTACAGAGAATATTTTGTAGATGGCTGGTAAGCCAGATGGTATTGATAGAGGCAGAGCAAGCTTGGTGATTTGCCCTCGTCTGAGTCTGCTCAGATGGGATAGCAACTTGGTGTCTTCATGTCTGTGGAGTTGCTAGAATTGCATATTAGGAATCATAGCCAGAGGCATTTCTGTCATGGAAGACAGACCATGAATGATTCCTTTTGGAAGCTGCAAAATTTAATTTTCTTAATGTACATGGCCATTCTCTGCCCCCTTCCACCCCCTTCCTTGGTTCTTTCTGCATTAAGCATAAATTTAGTTCCTAGGGAATTATACCAGGGATCACATACTATTCATTTCAGTCTGTTGACAGGCAATTTTTCTGTAGTATCCTGCTGGGAATTTGATAGTAAGAGGGGGTGGTGTGAAAATGTGATATCTGGTATTCTTACTGCGTTTCTTCCCCAATGTGGTATATACGGGATGCTTTATTTCTATATCTTGTGCAGTTTGGGATAGTTTATTTTTGAAACTTAATTAGTTTCAGGATTAATAAACCAGGTGTTTTTTTTTTTTGTGGTGGTGGTTTCATTCTTCTTTTTCTTTTTTTTTTTTTAGTTCTGATATGTGGTTGCCTGCAATGTTATTGGTTCGGCAAGCCATTTAAGGTAAATAAATCTAGCCAAGATTTTTTAAGTGCTATATTTTATACACACAAATTTCACACATAAACTTCTGATAAATTGCTCTTTCAAAAATGATCACTTACAATTTAAATTTTTTAAAAAATCACACTGTAACTTTCTATCTACATAAATGTCCATTTGAACATTTTTATTTCCAAGGGAAAGTCCAATTCTTCCTTTAAAAACACTCCTCTAGGCCAGTGGTTCTCAGATTTCGCAGACTTGCACTATGGGAACTAGTTAAAACACACAGAACTGGGACACATGCGACTGGACCCCTGATTCAGTCTATCTAAAAGGGCCCAAGAACAAAGATTTCTAACAAGTTTCAGGTGTGATTGATGCTGCTAGTATGGGGACCATAGTTTAAGAACCATTACTGTAGTTCATGTCCTTTGGGGCCTAAAATGATTATCTCATTTTAAGAAGCTACAATCTACATTAGGGAGAAAAGCCCCGTAATTTCCAGCAGGCCACAAAGCCTGTACTTTTCTCATTTTGTACTGACTGTGCTGCTTCTATCCTCCTCTGATGGTCTTTGGCAGTTTCATCTATATACAACGATGGTAGACTGTGTTGATTGTAAAATTATCTGGCAATTCTAATTTTCCATACAAATAATACTAACTAGGTGCCCGAGAACAGTGCAAAGGGTAGGGCATTAACCTTGGCATGACCAACCAAGGTTTGATCCCCAGTATCCCATATGGTCCTCTGAGACCACCAGCAGCGATTCCTGAGTGTAGAGGCAGGACTTACATTGAGTATTGCTGGGTGTCTCCCAAAAAAAAAAATCATAACCAGAGATCCAGAGTGTCCCAGACTCATCTACTGCTGTGGCTATCGAGAGCAAAGGAATTCCCACATGGGACAACTCAGTACCAGCATCAGAGACCATAACTACAGCACTGCCAACCCCGATATCATAAAGAGAAAAGCCTTGTAGAGTTTCAAGGGATTGAAGGCTCCAGGGATGGAGACATAGTATAGAAGCTAAGGTCTATGCCTTGAATACAGTCAACCCAGTTCAGACCAATCCCTAGCACTACAGTGGTCCCCTGAGCACTGCCAGCAGTAGCCCAGGACATTGCTTTGACCCCCAAACCCAAACCCCTTCCTTCCCTCAAAAGACTATATCACACAGATAAAATTGGTCTAGCAGTGGGTTAACCATTTCTCTTGATAAGTCATGACTGCTAGTGATCTCCAATCACCTGGAACTACTTTGTTTCATATATCTCACAGCTCTGCTTTTAGCTTTATTTCAGTTCCAAATTTCTGCAATGAAAGAAAGTACCACTTCCACTTCAGAGAGGAGTTTTCCTCTGAAATGTTCTGGGTATCTAACCAGCCTGTCTCTACTTAACACTCAATACTTGAGTGGTCATATAAAAAATAATGCTTTAAGTTTCACCATAGATTCTTATGTTCCTTGCAGAGTGGATGGCATACAGATGGAGATGGAGAGACCATTCAAGTAAAAACCTTTTGCTAAGTCTGTGGATCAGTTGCATATAAGTGTGTGTGACACCTTTACAAAACTGGGCTTTCAGACAATGAATTGCTCATCCTTCAATTTTGTCAAACCATTGAGTTTATCTAATGATATGTATAACTTTGAAAGATAAATAGTTTCATAGGTTTTTATGGATGAATAGATTAATAGACGTCTATATTTCAGATGTGTGGGAAACTGACAAAATACAGACAATTATGTTGGCTTGCTTCTTTGTTTCAGAAAAGTCTAGAATAAATATTTTAATATATAAATTATTTTTATAGGAAAATAAAGTCCATTACCTCAACAAAAAGTCACTGAATAAATAAATGAATAAATTATTCGGTTGCAGATTTAGAGCAAACACATTTTTATGACTTGCAAAGCTGTCAGGCTTCTATATATGGATGTTTCCAGAGGGTAATAAAAAGAAACTGTGTAATAAACTTTAAATACATAAATGGTTTCTTCCTGATCTTGACCATATGATTCATAATAATTCATCATTTATTAGTAATAATAGTAATGAAAATGTGATAGGCCTGGAGAGAGAGTACAGATGTCAAGGCACATGCCTTGCATGTAGCTGGCCCTGGTTTGATCCAGAATCATGTATTGTCACATGTCTAGGAATGATCAATGAGAACTGAGCCAGGGTCAGCCCTGAGAACATATGGGTATGACCCCAAACAGAACAAAAGACTGGTATTGTAAGCCAACTTTAATTAGGGACTAAAACTAAATCCCTGTATCAAAAGTTTTTTTTTTATTTTCTTATCTAATAACACTATAGAAATATGAGAAATAGCTACTCTAACTGCCCTCAGAATAACAAAATAATTTAATTATAGCATCCTGCTTGTCATTGGGAGAGACAGAATTTGTGTCAAAAAGCCTGACCCCAGTGCCATACATCTCATTGCTGATTCATGTCAGAAACATTGAAGATAAATGGGCCTCTAGAGAATCAGCTTCTGGTGTTTTGAATAGTGGTCCCTCAAGATTTCGTTGTCCAAATGACTAAAACCTTTGAGTGAATTAACTTACATGGTAAATGAGACTTTATAGTTGTGATTAAATCAAGAAGCTTGGGAGTTCAACTTATTATGGAACATCAGAGTAATATCGTGACAAAAGTCTTTGTGATGACACAAAGGTCTTTGTGTCTCCAATCACAAAGGGGATTGGAGACAAGGAAATAGGTAGTTTTTTTTTTGTTGTTTCCTTTTGTTTTTGAATTGAATTTATCCTATCCAAGGTCCTGAGGTGAATTTTTTTCTTTAATTGAGTCACCAGGGAGATAGACCATTACAAAGCTGTTCATTATGGGTTTTCAGTCATACAGTGTTCCAACACTCATCTCTCCACCAGTGCACGTTTCCCAGCACCAATGTACTAGTTTCCCTCCACCACCCCACAAACCTGCCTCTATGGCATGCACTGTCTCTCTCTCTTTCTCTCTCCCCCTTTCTTCTCTCTCTTGTCTCTTCCTTCTCTCTTTCTCCCTCCTTTTGTATGCGTGTGGTTTGCAGTAGACATTGAAGGGTTATTATGTATACCCCTTTACCTGCTTTCAGTACTCAGTTATAGTATCACTATCACGATCTTACCATTGATCATCTATTTGCTAGAGCGGGCACCAGTAATATCTCCATATGTCCTGTCTCATGCCAGTAGAGCCAGTGGCATTGACTTGCTACAGGAACATAAAGAGCCTCAAACCATTATATTAGGTCATGGAGATGACCCAATATAATTGTTACTGGAATTTGGCATATCAAATACAACACGAGAAGCTTGCCAGGCTTGCTGAGCGGGAGGCAAACTCTTTTAAACACCTCCAAATAAAGCATTTATTGATGAACCTGCTGCAGGGTGGGTGTCGATGATCCGGGCTGTGATGGGCTGGTCTGCTGGGTGGAATTCTGACGAGAGGGAAGTTCAAATGTGGAAAATGGTGGCACCCGTGGAGTGAAGGGGGTCATCTGGCTTGTTGTGAGACTCTGCCGGGATGGTGGGCCAGGGCTAGAACCCGCCATGCCTCCCCCACTGCCTCATGAACGGCTGGGCACAGGGAGAGCAAGGAACAGCTCTGCCCCATGTCTGAGAGTCTCTGGACCAGCATACCTGGGCCGGATTGAGGAAAAAACTGCTGCAGGGTGGGTGTCGATGATCCGGGCTGTGATGGGCTGGTCTGCTGGGTGGAGTTCTGACGAAAGGGAAGTCCAAATGTGGAAAATGGTGGCGCCCATGGAGTGAGGGGGTGGTCTGGCTTGCTGTGAGGCTCTGTCAAGGTGGTGGGCCAGGGCTAGAACCCGCCATGCCTCCTGACTGCCTCATGAACGGCTGGGCACAGGGAGAGCAAGGAACAGCTCTGCCCCATGTCTGAGAGTCTCTGGACCAGCATACCTGGGCCAGATTGAGGAAAAAAACTGCTGCAGGGTGGGTTTCTGATCCGGGCTATGATGGGCTGGTCTGCTGGGTGGAGTTCTGACGAGAGGGACTCTCCTTCATTGTTGGTGAAAAAGGAACTCTCCTTTTTCAATGAAGTCAATGAAGGGACTCTCCTTCATTGTTGGAGAGGGAATCCAAATGTGGAAAATGACGGCACCTGTGGAGTGAGGGGGGTGGTCTGGCTTGCTGTGAGGCTCTGCCGAGGTGGTGGGCCAGGGCTAGAACCCGCCATATATATCACAAATAATATATATATAAATATATATATATTATATATATATATATATATATATATATATATATATATATATATATATATATATAAAATTTCTTATTTGTGTTTTTTGGGCCCCCAGGGTATATTCCTAGAAGCGCTTCTGCTGGATCAAATGGGAACTCAATTTATAGCTTTTGAAGCAATATCCATATTGTTTTCCAAAAAGACTGGATCAGTTTGCATTTCACCAACAATGAAGGAGAGTCCCTTTTTCCCCCATATTCAAGCCAGCGCTGGTTACTCTTGCTCTTTTGGATATGTGCCACTCTCTGTGTTGTGAAATGATATCTCATTGTTGTTTTGATCACATCTCCCTGAGAATGTGATGAAGAGCATTTTCCATATGTACCTGAGCATTTGAATTTCTTCTTTGAAAAGAAATTCAAATTCTTCTTTGAAAAGAAGAAATTCAATTTCTTTTCATTTTTAATGGTGTTTAATTATTTTTTTCTTGTTAAGTTCTACTAGTACCTTATATATCTTAAATATTTACTCCTTATCAGACGGTATTAGATAAATATATTTCCCAACTTGTGGGCTGTCTTTGTATTTTGGTCACCATTTCTTTTGAGGTGAAGATGTTTCTTAGTTTCATATAGTCCTGTTTATCTTTGCTTCTACTTGCTTTGTCAGGAGTATTTCAGCTTCAAAGATGCCTTTAGCTTCAGTGTTGTGAAGGGTTTTGCCTTCAATTTCTTCCATGTACTTATGAATTCAGGTCTGATCTTAGGATCTTTAATCAGTTTGATCTGACTCATGTGCATGGTGTTAGATAGAAGTTTGAGTTCATTTATTTTGCATGTAGCTGTCCAGTTTTCCCAGCACCACTTGTTAAGTAGGCTTTTCTTGCTCCAATTCACATTTCAAACTCAAAAATTAAGTGATCATATATTTGAGGTTGCGTGCCAGGATATTCAACTCTATCCATTGGTATATGGGTCTGTCTTTATTCCAATACTATGCTGTTTTTAAGTATTTTATCATACCACCATGAGATATGCAATTAAAAAGATTTGTAAGATTTACAAAGATTTGGTCATACAGTGTTCCAGCACCCATCCCTCCACCAGTGCCCATCTCCCACCACCAACGTCCCTGGTTCCCTCCCCTCTCCCCCCAACCCGCCTCCATGGCAGGTTCTTTATTTCTTTCCCTTTCCCTCTATCTCCTTCTCTATTCCTTCCCTTCCAGATACTATACTATACTGTTTTCATTACTACCACTTTGTAGTACAATTTGAAGTTGGGGAAGGTGATGCCTCCCGTATTCTTTTATTCCAAGGATTGCTTTAGCTTTTTGTGGAGATTTACTCTGTCATATGAATTTCAGGAGTGTTTGATAAATTTCTTTGAAAAAAAGTCATTGGTATCCTAATAGGAATCTCATTGAATCTGTATAATAAGGTGGTTTTTACAACTAGAAATGGTAAGGAAATATATTTCTCTTAGAACTTCCAAAAGAAATATATTCCTGAGAACTTATTTTGGACTTCTGATCCTGAACACTGTGAGATAATAAATTCATGTTAATTTAAGTCATGGAGTGTTAATTATTACATCTGTGTATTTTTTTGTGATTTGTTATAGCAGCCATAGGATACTGATACTTTGCTGGTTACAGTGATGCCTGACAATTGTCACACGCTGCCCTTGGTAGGACGAGTCTTCAAAGCAGCTGTAACTGATTCACAGACCTTTCTTTGGAGAGAAATACCCTGTTGGTTTCGAGGCTCCCCAGATTTGCCTGCTGCTTTATTTATCAGTACATAAATACATGCCATTTCAGAAAGTGAATGCCATTCTCCAGCATATTCACAGCAATCAAAATAGCAAACAGACTGAAAATTGCCATAATAGCACTTATTCTTGTCCTCACTTTGACTTATAAAATGACATGCTCACAAAATTTGTAAAAATCTCTGCTTCACTATGCCCTCTCCTACTTGGAGATCTTTCTTTGCCCTCTGCACTGAAAAAAAGTTACCCTCTTAGTAATTTTCACTGAATTGACATATATTGTTAGCTTTGTTTTTCTGTCTTTAAATGAACATATTTTCCCTTTTAATTATTTTTATGACATGTGTTCAGTTAAAAAAAGGGAACTTTGAAATGACAAACATAAACACACAAAACACAGATTTTAAATGAATTTCCTCTAGAAATTACTGGAAAACTCATGGGCCTCTTAGAAATATTGAAAATATATAGTAGAAAAAGATTGTTTTAAGTGGTTCTAAAACATAAAATAAATTCGTTTACAAACATGGGAGAGAGGAAGAGATAGCAAGCTAGAAATACGTCCATATGTTCAGAAAGAACATAGGCTTTCCCAGAGGTGGAAAAGCCAATTGTTTTTTAACTTTTAAACCGAGAAAGAAATAGGTCTTTTAATACCTATGGCATTTTCAATGCTTTATACATGTTATCAAAGTTACTCTTCATAACCTTATTTTACTCATTTCTCCCATTTTTTGGATAAAGACAAATACAAGTTCAGACAATTTCACAGAACTCTGTTTATAGTTCATACCACTGCATGGCCAAAGCTCAGAAAATTGGCAGTTTTAGGGAACCTATCATGGAAATTGTCTTTCTCCTTAAAGAAAAATGTGTTATAGAAATTTGGGAACACTTTCAGGAATACTTATTCTAGCTACACCCTCCACCTGACTGCAGAACTACAATTCCAGCATAAAACCTGTAAGATTTTATTTTTTTAAAGAAATACTCATTTAGAAAAACATATATATGCTGTCCCTACTTCACCCCTTCTGTGATTTAAATGCTTCAAACCCTAAGGTCAGTTTTCTTTCTGAATCTTTTGATCTAGCAGGTCTCTGCAACCTAAGAACAACTTGAAAGGTCTCATTTTGCTGGAAGATATTTTTGCTTAAAAAGCATCAGAGATTCAGATGAACTTTAGAGCAATTATGGAAAGTAAAATAAACTTCTAATCATATGATAGACTGCCATCTCTCTGCTGTTTTCTCTATGTTTGGCACTCTAAATGTTTGTTTTTTTCCCATTTGGATTTGTTTCACAGAGTGTACAATTTCTGTAAATATTTTTTTTTTTTTTTAAGGAAAATCCTTCTTCCATGGGTCTGTTAAAGTTCTTAAGCAACCTTCAAACTACTAATTATGTAGAGATTATACTGGGGAGGAGGTAGATTCAATTCAGGGATGATTACCATGTAATCTTGAGAGCATAAATTATGATGTACTTAGTGCAGAATAGTTTGCAAAATGCACAACCATTTCTTGGTTATGTTAACCTAAAGAAAGAATAAGAAACCAAAATTTTTCTTTGTGTTCTTTTATATGTTGAGTGTTGTCTTAAATACATTCCTAACGTTTTCATTATGGGAACAAAGGTAATCCTTAGTAATGTACACTTATTCCTCCCTTAATTTCCTGCATTCTTACTATCAGGACCAGAGTGCTCACGACTGTAGGACAAACTGTGGAGAAACCTCTAGAATTGGATTGCAAGGAAAGTTGTACCTTGCACTTCTATATTCTGTTGCCCTTTGAAAGCTCTGGTTTCCCGATACGGGATGACACATTCCATTATTAGAAAAGACAGTATGCTCCTGTGCTTTCAAGTTTCAAGTTTTTCCACTCACTATTTTAGGAGATTATAAGGAAAGTTATGTTAAAATGAAGTTCACTATCACTATCTTCCCTTAATCATCTATTTGCTAGAGCGGGCACCAGTAATATCTCCATATGTCCTGTCTCAAGCTAGTAGAACCCAAAGGCATCCGCTTGCTCCAGGAACATAAAGAGCCTCAAACCATTATATTAGGTCACGGGAATGACCTAATATAAATGTTACTGGTATTTGGCATATCAAATACGACATGAGCAGCTTGCCAGGCTTGCCATGAAGTTATTGGAGTCTTTTCTCATAATGGGTTGTCAAGAATTATAAGGCATTGCAAAAAGAAATTTGCATGTCTCTCGAGTACTAATTTTTATGGATTTCCCAATCCCTAACAAGTCAAAATAATCATTCCCATCTTCCTCAAATCAGAAATTTATAATCGAAGCTCATTGTAGTGACAGTAAATTGATCTTAAATTAGTTTCTCAGGTGCTTCCATGGGTTTGTTGACCATATCTTTTGGATTTTGGAAACCATAATAACTTTTGAATTTTTTTGTCTTTGTTCTATCATCTTACTCATGTTCTTAGGTATTCTTAACAAACTCAAACCTTGGAAATAAAATTAGAGCTTATGGTATTAACTCAGGAAATTTTTATGACTCAGATGGGCAAACAATGATATTAAAATGTCAGCAGCATACTGAACTCTGAACTTTATCCAGATCACTTGCATCACTTGTCTTTCCATTCATCATCGATTTGCTCAAGCGGGCACCAGTAACATCTCCATATGTCCTGTCACATGCTAGTAGAGCCCAAGGGCATCTGCTTGCTCCAGGGACATAAAGAGCCTCAAACCATTCCATCAGGTCATGGGAATGAGGTCTATAATTGTTACTGGTATTTGGCATATCAAATACGACACGGGTAGCTTGCCAGGCTCTGCCGTGTGGGTGGAATACTCTTGTAGTCACTTCTGATCGCCAGCATTTATTGATAAACTACTTGGCCACTGAGCTGGGCTGTGATCATGCTGGGTGGAGTTCTGACTAGAGGGGAGCCCAGATGTGGAAAATGGTGGCCGTCATGGTGTGTGTGTGTGGGGGGGGTCCTCTGGCTTCTCCAGATATTTGCCCTTAAATTCATACTAATGAAGCAATGTCTATATGGACACTCCTTTCATAGGGGCGGAACGAGGGACACTGAACCATGTGCTGGCTCTTAGAACTTTGGCTTTGAAGGGACAGAATCACTTCTGTCTGCATGTCATTGATCAGAATAAGTCTTTTGGCTGATCCATAGTTCAGTAGAGTACAGATGTATAATCCCTCTGGAAAAGGGGGAAAACTGGAAAAACAAAGGGAGAGAAAATGAAATATTGAGAGAACTGTAATATAATCTTCATGAAGGTTAGAAGGAAGATATACTTGAACAGTGTTCAGCTTGTGTATCTCTTTCCAGCCCTAGGCCAGGCACTTAGCAGCCATTATTCACAACTTCCCCTGTCTCCCCTAACCTTGGGTGTGATTAAATTAATTGGTAAAGGAAAGCTGGTATGTATTTTATGTGATTAATGCCTTGGAAAACAATCGCTGTAGATTGCATTGATTCGTTTCATTTTACATACTTGAAATTAGAGGTTTATGAAGTCTCCATGCAAATTTATGCAAAGTGGGATGCAAATTCATATTGTGAGCCATGAGTCCTGGCACATCCCTCCCCTAGAAAAGAACTGCACCATTGAATATGCATGTGCTGCATATGGTACTGCTCTTTTCAAATAGCAACTCAGAGCCAGCAGCCAAATAAATCCCAATGACATCGACTGAGCAACAAACAAAAGTTTAAAGTCATTGAGAAACACAAATTGTGCTTCAAAATCTCAATATTTTCAGGGCCAGCATCTTCAAGCAGGTTTTGAGTTTAAAAAAATGCACTGTATTCTGAACTCCAAGCTCTGTATGGTTAGGACAGAGACAGACTGCTGAACAAAAGAGATACTGGCAGAGCCCACCCTGGAATTTTATTCTTTTGATTACTCGCTTCTGGTGATCACTTGCCTGACTGGATGAAATAAATCTTCATTGCCACAAGCCGTTGCCTATGTATGATGACATATTTCTCCCTCATTTATACCCATCAGTGGGGGATTCTGGTTCCAAGATTCAGATGGGGAGTGATTATTAAGATGGTTTCAAAGAGAGGAACACATTTTTTATCTGAGTGTTTTCAAGTCAGGCATAGGGAAAGATTAACCACTTGTAGGAATGCCAATTAAATATAATATCTTGATTGGCCTGCAGGTGTTACTCAAATGACTTCGCCGAGCTTGCTCTGTTTGTGTGAGATCCCAATTTTGCTTTGCACCTAAGTATGTGTAAAGTATTTCTGGTGAGTGTTTATAAATAAACATAAATGGGGTATAGTCTCTTGAGGGTCCTCCTTAATTTGCTGCTAATAGATTCTGCATTTATTCATTGAATTATTCATTCATTCATCTCTGGGGAGTTACCCACAAAGTACCAGGCAGAGACTGAGGACTTCAAGAATGAATAAGCATCTCCTGCCCTTGAAGAACACCAACCAACCTACTGAGCTAACGAAAACTTTTCATAATGTAAGACACACCATCTCCAGATGCCTTTTTGAAACTAAGTGCTTATGAATCACATTGAGAGATATACCAGGTGGGAGGAGGAAGCAGTGACATCCTTTGATGTGATGCTGATGGAAAAAATCTCTATCACAGCTACTGCTTTTATACAAATCTACTCAGAATAAGATTTCTCAGTCACCGCGTAGGTTTCAAAAACATTTAGTACAATATTTCAATATGACAAATAGGCTGGAAGTGGCCCCTGGAGTTTGTCATATTAGAGTTTGGCTTATGAATTTTAAGAATATGGCTAGTGGTTTATCAGCACTTAAAACTTTCCTAGAACCAAGAGAAAAGGAATATATAGAAAAGGAATAGTAGTACAAACTCAGTGTCTGAGTTTAAAAAGTAACCAAAGAATGAAAGGACTCCTGTCTTTTTTTTTTAATTTTTTTGATCTTGATCCTTCACCTGTGGCCTAAAAGACAGTTATTCAAAATAATTGGCATGCCTGTGGCAAAATGTAGTCATTCCCTATGGATATCAGTGCTGTAGAATCAAGTTTCCATACAATCTGGGAGATTTCTCATGAAAATTTCTCATGAAAATTTCCATGAGCCAAAGATAGGTTTTCTTGAATACAATAACAATAGTCAGGAGAATGGCACCAGATCTAGGTCTTTATCATCAATAGTTTGAATGTGATAAGCACCAGAGTGAGAAAGTTGAATAAGTTATCAACTAATTATGTCCACTTGGCAGATTGGAACAATGACTCTCTTATAATTCTATAAAGGAGCAAGCCTGGCATTTGGTTTGGCTCCCCAGCCTCCTCTTTTCCTGGATTCTAAACTCTCCTGAGCAGACTTACCTCCTGCTGTAAAGGGCTGGGGTAACTAAGAGCGGTAACATCCACATCTTTTATACTTGAGTGGATGATTGTTTTGTAGAGGATTGTTGATGTTGGCCTGTTTTATGCAGAGCTAAACTAAACCAAGAAACCAAGGGATAGGCTCATCTCTTATTTATTACTTTGTCTAGAAAAATTAATGGAAACAGGAGAATGAAATTACTTCTCACTCCCCATAATATAGCAGTTTTCTTTTAATCTGTCGAAACCCAGTATATAGAGTTGAATTTTTCAAGATCTAATTTCAGTATCTTTGTCTCTGGCCTTGTTTGCAACAGGAATTTTTACTGATATCATTGACAATGATGAGGTAAAACTGCACTAGGGCAAGCCACAAGTCCAATAACTTGTAATTTTTAAGAGAAAAAGAGAAAGTATTAGACCTAGAGACATGGCTAGGAAGAAAGTCACATGAAAACAGAGACAGCGATTGTTACCGATGCTGGTTTAGGCATGATCAACATGACTGACAGAAATCAGAAGCTAAGTGAGGAGAAGAAGAAAGGATTCTTCATGAGGATTTTTAAGGAAGTGTGAACCTATTGGCATCCAGACTGTAAACTTTCCCTTCCTGTCTAGGAGAGAATAAATTGCTTTGTTGCTTGTGGTCACTGTTGTTTGTGGTACTTCTTTATAGTTGCCCTGGGAAGCTAATACACCATTTGTCTTGGCTCTCTGTTATATCCTCGTTTATTAGAATGGTCTCTACTCTTTAAGTATCAGCTGTTATTGTGCCTGGTTTCTCTCTTGTCAAGCTACAGTTGTTATTCCCTGTTTGCAGTGCACCACTTTCTTCACTGTCAAAATTTATCAGAAGCCCAGGTCACATCTTGGGTTTTCAAAAATTTCAGAGCTTGCTCAACAGACAATACCTGTAGCCTAGACCTCTTGTCTCCCTATCAGACGGCTCTAACTTAGCAGTTACTTCACCATTGTGATCTGGCCCTTATTTTTTTGTTTGGTTTTTTGTTTGTTTTGGGAGGCAAAGTCAGCTGTGCTGAGGAATCAGTGTTGATGTGGCCGGGAGCCGCAGGGAGGACTGGCTGTATTATGTTCCACAGCCTCGTTATTTTTCAGTCTGCTCCTGGTGAGCCTACAGTAAATACAGTATTATTATTCCTCCCATCTGAATTCAACCACCCAAAATGTACGTTAGGATACCTACCTATATTCCTCATTTTCCCATTCCTTCTTTTACTATCTTTACATGCTTCATTCTTCCGGAAGCTTTGGCCCTTTTCCTCTGAAGGACAATGGATATCTTTGCTCATGATTCACCATCTATTTACAGTCTTACCCGGTTATGCTAACTTGGGGGTACCTTTCTATCTATATGAGTGCTTTTAGGTCTTATATACTAGTTAGCTGGTGGTTTAAAATCACTGCTCTACACTCCCCATAAAATTTCTCCCTACTTGTAATTAACATTCACTGAAATTTTCAAAAACATGCCACGGTGCTAATGTTTAACTGATACAGACTATTGCACTATAGCTGTATTTTAATCCTACCTGTTCATTTTAAAGACCTGGAATTGTATGTTAATGACCAGTCCTAGCTCTGTGCTGTTGAAATTCTCCCCACTGCAATGCCACCTATGTGATAACTTCCTTGTTCCTGAGTCCTTGATTTGATTTTTCATTGTCTAATGCTCTTTTTGAGCTTCTGGAGGGTAAAATCTGCATGTTTGGTTTCTCTACAGAATTAAATATTGTGAGAAAGACTAGACTAGTAGATGGGTCATGTGAGTTTTAGACTTGACGTCTTAATCCTGATGGCAAGACCCTTTTGTCTTGAAATGAAATACCATTTGACTGTTCCCTTTTCTTTTTTATGGCTTAGAACTTACACTAACTACTCATGAAAGACCCTTTAAAACAGAGACCATTTATTTGCTAAAGTCAGGCCCACTTTTCTCTATTATCATTTTTTATCAGATGAATATTTCATTTTAACGAGTCTTGATTTATTAATAAAGTTTCTAACACATGATGTAAGACATGACTTGGCAGCATATTTTAAGGCTGTTTTTAAATTAGACTTGGGAGTTTAAACATATTTGAAGATCATAATTAAAATGAGACATAAATAACAAAAACGATTTCTCAGCTCTTCAGCCATCAAAACATTTGGCATCCCTTTCTTCCCTAGACCCCAAATAGCCATTTAATTATTACTCTGTACTTTACGTGCAATTCTACAGCTAAATGCATTGTTATTTAGACTTCACTTGATCACCTGATCACTTGAATCCCGTTAGTCATCGATTTGCTCGGGGGCGCCAGTAACATTTCCATTGGACCCTATCATGTGCCAATGTAGCCCAATGGCATCTGGTTGATTCATGAATACGAAGAGCCTCAAGCCGTTCCTTCAGGGTCTTGACAAGGAAGTCTGACCATCTTGTAGGTGGGCGGCCACGTGATCTTTTGACATCCCTGTGGGATCCAGTCAGTAACAGCTCTAGTCCAGCAGTTGTCTCCAAATCGCATTACATGTCCAGCCCATCTGATTTTCGATGTCTTGGCAAACGAGACAGCATCCCTGATTCTGGGATAGTGACGGAGGTCAGAAATCCGGATTCCTTCTCTCACTTGAGTGAGGCGTGATATTCCAAGCATAGCTCTTTTGATGCCTCTCTGGGAGACCCGAATAGCATTCTCATCCTGCTTTCATAGGGCCCAGGTCTCTGAGGCATATGTTAATGCAGGGAGAACGGTAGAGTCAAAGAGATGTGCCCAGAGCCGGAGGTTCTTTGTCCTTTTAGCTATTTCTTCGATGCCTTTGAAGGCAATCCATGCCGCTCTCTTCCTCCTGAGCAGGTCAGGTTTTAGGTCATTCACCATGTTGACTTCTCGGCCTAGGTACACATAACTGCTGCATTCAGAGATGTTTGTTCCATTGAGAGTGAATGGGGCCTCTGGAATTAGTTCATTTTTCATAAACATAGTTTTGTTGAGATTCAGCTGTAGACCTATCTTTCCACATTCTCGGTCGAAGTCAGCCAGGATTTGTGCCACTTGGCTAATGTTTGGTGTTATTAGAACCATGTCATCAGCGAAGCGGAGGTGGTGTTGTTGCTGACCATCTATCTTCACTCCCATTCCTTCCCATTCTAATTGTTGCATGATGTTCTCAGAGGGTGGCACTGAAGTGTTTTGGTGAAATGGTATCACCCTGTCGAACTCCTCTTTTGACATCAATGATCACTTTGTAGAATGGTGAGATCCTGGTGGTGAATCCGTAATACAGCTCACGAAGGATCTTGATGTATTGAGTTTGAACACCCTGTTTGGCTAGGGCTTCGATGACTGCTTCAGTCTCCACAGAATCAAAGGCTTTCTTTAAATCAATGATCGTGAGACAGAGCGGCATCTTGTACTCACTACAAACCTCAATGAGCTTGGTTACCATGTGGGTATGGTGGATTGTGCTGAATCCTTTCCGGAAGCCAGCTTGCTCACATGATTGTCCTTCATCTAGAGTTCTGCCAATCCTGTTCAGGATGACTCGTGTAAACAGCTTGTAGATGACGGACAACAGGCAGATGGGGCGATAGTTGCCAATGTCGTGAATGTCTCCCTTCTTGAACAGTAGAACTGTCCTGCTGGTTTTCCATTGGGAGGGCACCTTGCATTCAGACAGGTCGCGTGTGAAGAGCCGAGCTAGTGTACTGATGAGTACCGACGGCAGATTCTTCAGGTGTTCGTGTCTGACTTTGTCTGGGCCTGTTGCTGTTCCCTTCTTTACCGACGAAATGGCATGTTGGTTTCAGAAGGGAGGACGTTGGAAATGACATATCCATCCTGTGGAATTTGGTATGTGGGCAGGTGGATGTGGCTTTCAAAGAGATCTGAGTAGAAGTCATGGATAACCTTCTCCATTGCCTTTCTGGAAGATGTGACAGATCCATCAGGCTGTCAGAGGGCAGTCATCTTGGTCTTATAGTTGGCGAAGGACAGGCGGGCGGTGTGAATGCTTTTCCCTGGCTTCTGCTGCATCTTCCAGTATTTCTGCTCTTCTGTCTTTGAGGTCTTCTTTTATAGCTTCTCTGCAGTGCTTAGCAAGCTAGGACGTTAGTATTTGGTCCTCTGGAGGTTCGCGCCTTGCCACGTTGGCGAATGAGCTCGAGAGTTTCTGAAGACAGGTGTCCTTTTGTGTCTTTCCCTCAGCATTCTTCACACAATCATGGAGGTGCTGAACCAGTCGGTTGTATTCTTCATCGATGTCGTCAATGGTGGTATCTTCCCATGTTGTTGCAATGGTGCCAAAGAGTTCCCAATTGGTGGTCGTTCTGGGAGTTTTCTTTTTAAACTTTGCAGCCTTTTCTCCCCTTTGTGGGAAGTAGAATTTTGCACGAAGGAGACAGTGGTCCTATCCTGTTTCGAATTTCAATGACAGCAACATTCGGTCAGACAAAACCAGCGATTGAAGATGATATGGTCAATTTCATTGTGGAACTGTCCACCAGGAGATTCCCATGTCCAATGTTTCGCTTCAGCCTTCTAGAACTGTGAGTTCCCATGAATGGTCTTGGTGGACATGATGAACTCAGATAGTGTCTCACCCTGTTCGTTCCATTCTAGGCCATGAGTCCCGATATGGAGTTCTTCAGCTGATCTTCTTGGTCCTATCTTGGCAATAAAATTACCGACTATGATCTTGTAGAAGGAGTGATCTTTTTTATAGAACTCCTCCAGTTCCATGTAGAATTTCTCAATTTCATCTTCTTTGTATGTGGATGTTGGTGCGTAGACAATGAAGATAGAAATTGCTGGCAGTGGGCCACATCTATTCAAGTGTAATCGTCCTATTCGGTTTGTTAGGCATTCAAATGAATCAATGTTGGCGGCCATGTTTGTGTTGACAAGGACACCAATGCCACCAATGCCTCTTTTTGTCACATGTTCCAAGGAACAATTCTTCTCCAGTGTCAAATACAGCATGATGCGACTGACGCCTCCTCTGTGTCAGTCTGACCAATGACGTCGTACTTGATCTTTAGCGCTTGCACCATCAGATCCTCAATATTTGCTTCCGATGCCAGCATACTTGCATTGAAAGTACAGACAGTCATTTTAGTCCTTCGTTTTGGCAGCCTAAGTTGGCCGTGAAATTTTTTCAGGCACCGCTTGTTCGCCTTTCTTACTGCTGCTGTATTAGGGCTCTTTTGGGGTCAGAAAAATAAACATTTTTATTACTGGTTATGGCATATCGAACACGCATTGGACAGCTTGCCAGGCTCTGCTGTGTGGGCGCTATACTCTTATTACCTTGTGGGGCTCTCTCAGAGTGGTGGGTGAAATATTCATGGTAATTTGGAGGTAAGTCACGTGGCCACACAGCGGCCAGCGCACAATGGGTAAAGCTGGTTTCTGCTCTGCAGGGTGTATTTGTGTCTGTGGCCCAAGCTCAAGCACAAATAAGCTGTTATTTAGACACCACAGATTATATGGTAATCATGGATTCACTGTAAACCAATTTAATTCCTACAGAATTACTGAATTTCAGGTTGCAAAACAATATTATTTATAAGAAAGTATAATAGTACTCAAAAATGGATCCAGATTTGAGCCAATAAAGGAGTCCATAGTTCTCAGGTCTAAACCTAAATAGTGACAGTGACTTATGAGTAATCAAATCTCTTTAGGAAACCACCTGTTGAACATCTATACTGCTTTCAATACAAACAATGAGGAAAAAAAACAAAACCAATTATAACTTCATTAGAAAATCCATGAATAATCCTTATAATTGGTCACCTCATTCATCTATTTGCTTTTCCAAATGTATCCCCATGTTTAAGATTTCAGTTTTTAGTTATTAACATAGGTGCTGAGTTATTTGACCAGTATAAGTTTTGAAGCATCTCCTTGAAACCTATCCATTGTTTTTCAAAACCATTGCATACTGTACTGGTTTTTCAGTAATTTTCCTGTGACCAATTACCATGTTTGAATTTCAATGAACAGGTGGAACATTAATTAATAAATTAGTTCTTTCCTACTCAACTAGCTTTGAGATGTGTTTTAAAGAGTTTGTGGTAGTTAATAGTCATGATGTTTAAAAAATAATTGACTCCCACATCAAAACAATCCGATGCATTGATCATGGCTAAAATAGGATTCAGCATATTTTCTGACTGGATCTCATTATTTCCAACCACTCTGTATTTTTTCTCTTTGTGATGACAAAATGGTTGCTAGTATATACAAACTTGAGTTTTTATCGTTTAGTGTCCTCACATGAGGATAATTTCTCCTTTCCTCCACTGCCCTGGGTCTTTTTCAAAATTGCCTCACATTTCCATTTCTAAATAAATCACTACCTGATTTGTATATTAATTGCCCTATCCTGATCTAGGATTAATTCCAATCAAAGCACATAGAGTAGGAAAAAGAGAGACGGTTTCATAAATATTTGGATAAATTCCTTGAATAAAAAGGCCCAGGTTGGTAAAATTGATGGACTTTTGCCATACTAAAAAGCTTATGATAGAACAATAGATGTCCTAACTTTGTTTTAACTTCTTCTACCATGCACAAATGAAGAATTATTTAAATAATGGTTACAGTAATATCATTTGATAAAAACATTATTGAAAATTTCTAATAGTTTGTAAATGCTATGTGTTAATTTGACTGAGCTAATGAATGTTTAAATAGCTAAACATTTGGTGTATGACCAGGGCTGAGTGGAAAGATCAATGTTTCTGTCAGAAGGTCTAGTAAGGCGATGTCCTCTCCAGAGTGGATGGTTCTCATTCAGTCTGTTAAAGACTTGAAGAGAATGAAAGAAAGGAAGGCACATTTGTGTCTTTAGTTGGAACATCAGTGTTTCTTACTCTTGGCTTTTTTAGAATTGGGCTTAGACTTATACCATTGGCTCCTGGTTTTCATACCTTTGGGTTTGTCTTGAAACTAAGCTAATCACTTTCCTGAGGCTTCAATTTCTGTCAGATCCTAAGATTTTTTTAGTCTTCATATCATATGACTCCAATCATTTACAATAAATCTCTGACAGAAGAAATATGGGTAAGGCATTTTCCTGCATGTAGCAGACTGGGGTTTGATCCCTGTCTAGACACCATATATGGTGAACACCACCAAGAGTGATCTCTGAGCACAGAACCAGGAATAATCCTACATCCCTTTGGGTATAAAGCCAAAAGTAAACACAAAAGCTCTATATATCCAGCCATCATTTATGTGTATATATATATGTTTAATATGTATATATAATATATATAATATTATATTATGGATAATATTATATGTATAATATATTATATATAAACATATTATTATATATTATATTATATGTAAATATATATTAAATAGATGGATAAATAGGTAGATAAATGTTTTCTCTTGACTGGGAAATATTGACTAATATGCAAATTGTTATTTTTGAGATACCAAAGAAGTGAGCCAAGAAGTTTGGTGTATAGCTTAAACACAAAACATTATCAATTGATACAATCTAAAAGTTTCTGTGTATATAGTGATGTATTGCAGAATAAATGCTTAAGTATTAAATAAGTACTAAATAAGGTATGAAGACTCCTTGTTATTCTCTAATAATTAAAAATAAATATTGTGGGTTTAGTATTTCATATAAATATATATGTATATATCCACGATCTACATATGAATTTATATATATAATTTCATATGTAGATGAAATCAAACCTGTCAGGCTGCTGGAGAGTATAATTTTATGACTGATGTCTTACAGAGCAAATGACTAAAGCAAGAAGGGGCTGCAGAAGTCCATAATGGAGGTGAGCCACTGAGAGGGTGTGTACTCCTGGCTGTTCTCTTTCTTCTGGGTTCCTGGAGGGTCTGCCCCCAAATACTTCCTGCAGTATAGTTTTCAGGGTAGTTCAACAGCACTCTCAAAGTTGCTTGGCAAAAAGGATTTTCTTTTTCTTTTGAAAGTTCAAGCTTTAGCTTGAAAATACAAGCGTGGTTGCTTTCTGTTTCAGAATGTGTGGACTTCTTTCATACAAAACGTTTTTTGCCTCTATTTTAAATTAAGTGTAATCCTGACTTATTTTGTACTCTGAATAAGCCTATGATACTTTTCAACTCTGGACCCAAATTTTTTCACTTGGGTCGTTCAAATGAAAAAATCACCTACATATCTGTAATGTGATTCTCTGAGTGGGGACAGGACCTGTTACTTTTTAGTCTTGAAGAACACATTTAGTACAGACACCACGTTAGATCACAGGGTGTGTCCACTTTTTTTTGTAGACAATGGCTCCAATAAATATAAGTCAAGTATCCTTAACCTCCAAGGAGGTTGAACCCTAAAATGGGAGATAAGATACAGTGGAGGAGAAAAAAGTATCGTCTTTAGCCAATTTCTGTTGTAATACATGGAAAATCTATGTGGTTCTTTGTGTCGTCACCACATGTTTATTCCGTTTAGCAAAAGATGAATCCCACAGCATGTTCTATGGGTTTCAGTAGATAAAATCTACATGAAATCATGAAATCAAACCTGTCAGGCTGCTAAAAACAAACACAATTTCACAGATTTCCAGAATCCTTTATTGTTTAGCATTTTTCAGAGTTTTTGTGTATTCACTAAGTACCTTACAGTTTATTCCTTAACCATCACAGAATGCTTGAAACAGTTTGGGCTGATATATTGCAGGTTCTATTTTATGGTTGTGAAATCTAAAAGAAAGTGTGTTCCAAGTTACACACAGAGACCAAAGTTAGAACCAGTAAGTTGTAGTTACAAGTGTTTTTCATTGATTCTGACTTCTTTTCTTCATTTAACTTTTTTCTCTCATAGCCTCATGAAGTGAACTTTAGGGAAAAGTCTATGTCTGAGGTTATGCCCAGCTTTTATTCCGGAGTTTTCACTTAGTATTCCTGCTACCAGAGCCATGTCTTATGACTGCAGTTAAAATCATTATAACAAGTTCGGTTTATTCCATTGTAAAAAGGGCAAAATTAAGTCTATTTTCAAGTTATGGTTACCTTAAGCAGTTGTATAAGATAGGGCTGAAGGGTCAGAAAGTAGGGTGCTTGTTTTGCATGCCGTTGACCTAGGTTTAATCTCTAACCCCATAAATGCTCCTCAGAATTCTGCCAAGAGTGATCTTTTAGCTCAGAGCCAGGGGTTCGTTGGTAAGCTTGGGTCTGAGCACAAATATTAATAACAAAACCCAATTGTAGCAGTAGCTATTGTCATTAAAATTTGACTGCTCTTTATTCAGCTTTTATTTATTTTTTATTGTAATACTGTGAAATATGCAATTACAAAAATGTTCATGATTGGGTTTCAGTCATACATTGTTTCAGCACCTGTCCTCCACCAGTGCTCTATTCCCACCACCAATGTCCCAAAATTTCCTCCCCACACCCAGTCAGTTGCCTTTATAGCAGGCTGCTCCTCCTCCTCCTCCTCCTCCTCCTCCCCTCCTCTCCTTCCTCCTCCTCCTCCCTCTCCTCCTCCTCGTGTGTCCTCGTGGTCATTTTCTTCTTCATCGCTCTTCGTCGTTGTCTTCGTCATCATCTTCGCAGCGATCTTTGCTGTCATCTTCTTCCTTCCCTCACACACTTGTGATTGTCCTACAACATTTAGTGATTATCATATAAATTCTTTTGTGTACATCCAACTCTCAGTTCTAGTCTGGTGTTACTATTTCCCACAATTATCAGAACACTAGCATATATATTCATGTTCCATTAATGAATGCAGTCATTCTATATATGTCCTTTTCCTTCTGACTAATTTTGCTCAGCATGATAATGTCCATGTCATCCATTTGCAGGTAAATTTCATGACTTCATCTTTTCTGACAACCATGTAATATTCCATTGTGTAGACGTACCAAAGTTTCTTTAGCCAGCTGCATAATATTCCATTGTGTAGATGTACAATAGTTTCTTTTAGTCAGTTGCCTGTTCTTGGGCATTTAGGTTGTTTCCAGATTCTGGCTACTGTGAATAGAGCTGTGATGAATACAGAAAAGTGCAATCAACATAATCTTTAATCTATGATTTTTGTTGTCAATGCTAAACTAGAGGTCACATACTAATATAGTAAGTTGCTTTATTACAGTCATTCTCAGCCTTAACTACACTTTAGAATCAGCTAAGCTTTTTAAAAATGATCTATTCCTTTATTCTACTCCAGACTAATTAAATTAGAATAAATAAAAATCAGTTTAAATATGATATTTGTAATAAAACCATTCTCTATGGGTAGTTCTTTTGCATGGTCATAATTAAAGATTTATCTCATGAAGATGGCTATAACTTTTACCATTCACATGTAGGACAGCCATAAATTTCCCATTACCCAAGATGCATTATTCCCATTATCCAAGATGCAACTCTTGGGCAGTTTGAAGCTTAAGTCAAAGACAAATGTATAAGCAAACTAATATGAAGAATTGAAAATTATTGCACAAAATATCGTGTCTATCTACACATTCATTTCAATCATGGCTGACCTGGGTTCCATACCTGGCACCCTATATGATTCCCAAGCCCCACAAAGAGTATTTCTGAGTGCAGGTCCAGGAGTAAGCCCTAAGCAACACCTGGTGTGGCCCAAAAAACATAAAACCACACACAAAATAACCCCACAACTTTGCTAATATGAGGTTCATCTAAATTAGCAACCATGACAGTATTCCCAAAATAAGTTTGAATGATTTAACATCACTTTGTATAAGAGAAATGGAAACCAACCCAGGATAGAGCAGGATGGAGCAGGCCAACTGCATATCTCAGGTATGTTAACAACCAACCCCGCCCCCCCACCACATCCCTCCACTATATGCCCCTGTTGTAGAGGCTGAACTCTCATTGCAGCGGGTTTGGGAAGATAGCAGGTTTTGTCTGTAGGATTATTGTTTTCACAGAGTTTTCCTTGCCAGACTTTTGATTTAGTTGTGTACTATCACCATGTTTAATTCTCTACTTATTCTTTTGCGTGGGAAATATCAGTCCTATGCCCGTATCATCATGGAATATAGGTCCACTGTTGCAGAAAATTTTGTCTTAGAATGAATAGAGCCATATCACATTTAGATTATATTTTGATGAGACTATTTAGAAACAATACTGGAATATCTTGAGACTTTTATGAATACTGGCATGAAATTAATGTATTTTGTATTTTCAAAAGATATGAACCTTTTCTTCCCGTTCTTTACTGTTATAACTCTGCCTTACTCACAATACTTCTGAAGCCAGGGGTATCTGTATCTGTGTGTATTGAGGGGACATTATAACAAGCATTTCAGAAGTGTCATCTGAGTGTCCTACAATATTTGACTCAATGCTGACTTAAGATAGTATTGATTCCCACAGGTTAACGGTTCCATTTTATGAGTCTTCAAATGCCACTTATATATAGTAAATTCAGAGTTTATTCACAAATTATGTTCAACATAACTATAAACTATAACTTCCATATATGTAGGTTTCCCCCTAATAGTTATTTACTATAATAACCTTCAGAGCTCAGGTTACTATGCCTACTAGTTTATTAAATGGTATGATAAAAAATCCAGATCTAGGGGCCGGAGGCGATAACCCAGCGGGTAGAGCATTTGCCTTGCACTTGCAGGCCCAGGTTCGATCCCGGCATCCCATATGGTCCCCAAACACCGCCAGGAGTAATTCCTGAATACAGAGCCAGGAGTAACCCCTGAGCATTGCCGGGTGTGACCCAAAAAGCAAAAAAAAAAAAAAATCCAAATCTATAGTCCAATGAAGATAGACATAAAGCAAGATCTGTCATGGTCTAAGACACAGAACATCTGTGTCTCTGGACATGAGTGATTTCCCCTCTTTCTGGCATGTAGCTTTTTCTACAACATGGAACTTCTCAGGACCCTGTAATTTTGTCATTTATGATCTTTGTTTTTTAAAAAAATTATATTCTAATCCATCTTCCATTACAGGAGAATGGAGAGTGGGACTCATATTTCTAAAATTCTAGTTTAATTGTGCCTTAATCTTTCTAGTTACCCGCCCTTTTGAAACTATCTTAGACCTATGGAAAGCCACCTCAATACAAAAATGACATTCCTATCACCCAGAAAGTTCCAACAGGTTGAAGAGTTAGTAACAGGAATGAAGTCAGAAACACCTTTTCCCTATTGCTCTCCCAGTACTGTCATAGAGAGACTGAAAAGCTTGTTTACTTTCTCTGCTTGGAGTCACCAGCACCACACTCAGTAGTGTTGAAGCGGACGGCAGTGCTGGGGTTGGATTCAGGACTTCATGAACGCAAGACATATACTCCCACCCTTTGAGCAAGCTGTCAGCCATCTTTCTCTGATCTCTACCATGGAGTGAAGAATGAGCAGACAGCTGTTAGTAAACTAGGAAGAACGCTGTCATCAGAGAAGGCCCATCAGTAACTTGATCAGCATCCCGTTTGCTGGTAAATAAATATCTGCTGTTTCAGCAAAAGACAGAAGGAACACTAAAAGGTAATCTAGAAATATTGTCAACTTTGGGTAGACACTTTGGTGGAAGTTGGGCAGCCTGTAAACTGCTGCTATCCATTGCTCTTTTCCAGGCACTGATCATGGTTGTCAGTATAGTATATGTTTATTTAGCAGTTCCTTGTTCATCATTTTATCACAGGATGGTCAATGTCTTGCATGATGTCTGGACAGAATTAAATGCTCGGTATATACTTATTGAGTGAATGTGTGAATGAATGAATAAATGAATAAACAAATTCAATGAGCCCAGTCAGTGAAATAGATTCATCTTCTGTCAAGAACTTTCCTATATCTGAAAATACTGAGAAGT
The DNA here is from genome assembly GCA_021461705.1 of Cryptotis parvus. NCBI lineage: Eukaryota > Metazoa > Chordata > Mammalia > Eulipotyphla > Soricidae > Cryptotis > Cryptotis parvus. Next base: position 78,608 of record JAJIBD010002702.1, read on the forward strand.
GAAACAATTACTTCTCCAGTGCTGTGAAATAATGCTCCCTTTGACTCTCCTTTGCTTTAAGCAATTCTCCTTTTGACTTTTCTATATTTCAAATCCTCAAGGTGGAAGTCTCTTTCTTTAGATTACAAAATATCCCTTAATATCATTTGTAAGGCATTGTTTCCAGGTTGTAGGCTAAAACAATGACTAAAGTAAAACATTTGTCTAAACTGTTAAAAATTTCAAGACATAAAACTAAATTATTAAAAGCATATATTGAAGTATGCTATGAAAAAGTTGTCTGTAATGTGTCTAGACAACATAAAGCAGAATATTTATGTTTCCTATATATATTGCTTTAGCCTTGATGATTATTAATTAATAATACATTTTGATGAGATAATATCTTTTAAATAGATTATATAT
>JAJIBD010002703.1:0-27353 GCA_021461705.1 Cryptotis parvus
GATATCTTCTACTCTAAGTGACAAAACTTTCACATGAATGTTACTTAAGTATAACTGAGGATCGAACACAAGAATTTCTGTGATTTGCTAGCTCAGCAGATCAACCAGATCATCCATAAAAGGTTCTCTTCAAGGCTTTAGGCTTTTATCATAATGAGATCATTTCAATCATTCCAGGTATTCTGCCCCTCACAAACTGCACCAAAATCAGAAATCACTTTTCGTGGCATTGTAACAAGATTCATTTAAGAAGAAGGGTAGGGGTGAATCCCAAAATATTTTGCAGCAAATACCCTTTCATATCTCACTGCTTAGGATTAAGGCAAGTGTTCACACTGAACCAACAAATACCACCAGGCTATGAATGAACAATGAATAAATTATATCAAACATACTTGTATCCTGCGGGAAAAGCAATCACTTTCCCACTGAGTATATTTCTTCCTTCTACCCAGAAATGTAAGCATGCTCTGGAAGAATTGGGGAATATTTTTACAAGTAATAAATAGAGTGTGCTATATATATCTTGCTGAGTAAAATAGTCTTATAGAAGGTTATTTTGGAGGTTCCTGAATAAAATATTGAAGAAAGTCATTTTAATTTTAACCTCATTTAAATAATTTTGCAATTGGTATTATCTATGTGTATCTTTGTACCTTTAAATTTGTACCTTTGCATTAAAAATTAGAACAGGAATATAACATAAATAATGACCCTGAGTTTGAACAATATTTGTAACTATGCATTAAGAATTAGAAACAGGAATATAATATAATGACCCTGAATTTAAACAATAGAAAGGCTCACTTGTGTTCTCTTCTGCATGCAATTTTTAAAAAAGCTACAGAAAAAGTGTGTCATTCTTTATTATAAGAAAATGGTGTTTAATTCTGTTTTCTGTTTTATGAAGTGAAAATAAGGAATAAATAAGATAGCAGTGGATGGGAAGGCCTTGAAAATATAATAGTATGGTATATACTATTCTAAAGAAAGCTGAATTAACTATATTTAAATATTAATTTTAGATATATCTGAGTTTAAACAATATTTGTACCTTTGCATTAAGAATAAGAAACAGGAATATAATATAAATAATGACCCTGAGTTTAAGAAGAAGGGTAGGGGTGAATCTCAAAATATTTTGCAGCAAATACCATTTCATATCTCACTGCTTAGGATTAAGGCAAATGCTCACACTGAACCAAAAACTACCACCAGGCTATGAATAAACCATGAATAAATTATATCAAACATACTCGTATCCTGTGGGAAAAGCATTACCTTCCCAAAGAGTATATTTCTTCCTTCTATCCAGAAATGCCAGCATGCTGTGGAAGAATTAGGAGGAGCAGACCGTGGAGGCCGCACTGACTAGATACCTCTCTAACCAGGCTTTGATAGTAAAAAAGAATCTACTTACTGGAGCCCTCTTGACTAAGAGAGATGTGGGGGATTCTTGAACTGCTAACAGAGCTGGACCTTATCGTGGGAGCCAAGAAGAAATGTTTTCTCCCGGGTGGAACAGGGATTTTCCTCCTCCTCCCCTTAAGAGTCATGCTCAAGAGAGACACTTTGGCAACTTTCCTGGAGAGATTCACTTCCCTTTAATTTCCAGGGGCATTTGGGGCCTCCCCTATGCAAATGTAGAGGAGCATTCTTTCAGCTATGGTGCTAGAGATGGACCTCATGGTACGAGGAGGGAGGGACCTGGACGTGATTTTCAGGGGGAGAATATTCATCTTCCGATTTCCAGAGCAGAGATTCATTACAGTTGGACTACAGGGGTAGGGAGATGCATTCTGAGGATTTTCGGAACGAGAAGGCCCACCTATGGACTACAGGGGTGGAGACAGTACTTCCATGGACTACAGAGGCAGGGAGACATTGCACATGAACTACAGAGACACTGTTGACTTCAGAGGGAGAGACGCTCCTCACGCTGACTTCAGGGGCCAGGGCACATACGATTTAGATTTTAGAGGTCGGGATGGAGCCCACTCAGATTTCAGGGGAAGGGATTTATCAGATTTGAATTTCAGGGCCAGAGATTAGTCCCATTCTTATTTTAGGAATAGAGATGTATCTGATCCGGACTTCAGGGACAAAGATGGGGCGCAGGTGGATTTTGAGGTTGAGGTTGAGGTTCTAGTGATCTAGACTTTAGGGACAGGGATACACCACATTCAGATTTCAGAGGTAGACACCGATCTAGGACTGACCAGGATTTTAAGGGAAGAGAGGTGGGGCCTTGTATGGAATTTAAAAATAGGGAGATGCCCTCTGTGGACCCAAATATGTTGGATTACATTCAGCCCTCTACATAAGATAGAGAACAACTTGGCATGAACGCGATGAACAAGAGAGAAGAGTCCACCTGTAACCGGACAACAGAGAGACCTTCTTTTGGCATTCAGAAAGGAGAATTTGAGCATTCAGAAACAAGAGAAGGAGAAACGAAAGGTGTAGCCTTTGAGCTCAAGTCTCCACCAGATTTTCAGAATAGTCAAAGTCCACTTCAAGATCAAGACAAGTCACAGTTTTCTGGAGGTGAACAACAGAGTTCCGAGAATGATCTGTATAACGAAGAAAGTGATCTGGACTTTCTTGGCCAGCAAGATACTGATTACAGAAGCATGGAGTACCCGTGGTGTGGATCACAGGATACCAGGAAGCCAGTTATTTGCTTGTGGTCAGAACAAGGCTTTTCTAGAGGGCAAAAGTTCCCAAGATAGCCAGCGGGACCTTCAGGATCAAGATTATAGGACAGGCCCAAGTGAAGAGAAACCAAGCAAACTTATTCGATTAAGTGGGATACCTGAAAATGCTACAAAAGAAGAGAGATTCTTAATGTTTTTTTGACTCCTGATGGCATGCCTATAAAGGACTTGCAGTTGAAGGGGTATAGCAGAGTCCCTTCAGGTAGATTTGCCCAGGTATGTTGATCCAGAGACTCACAGACATGGGCAGAGCTGCTATTGGCTCTCCCTGTGCCAGCCGCTCATGAGGCACCCAGGAGGGACAGAGGGTTCTAGTACTGGCCCGCCACCCTGTCTGAGCCTCACAAGAAGCCAGATAACCCCTCTACTCCATGAGTGCTGCCATTTTCCACATCCAGACTTTCGTCAGAACTCCACCCAGCAGAAGAGCCTATCACAGCCCGGCTCATCAACCCATCCTGCAGCAGTCTTTTTTTGAATTCGGCCCAGGTGATGCTGATCCAGAGACTCACAGACATGGGGCAGAGCTGCTACTGGCTCTCCCTGTGCCCAGCCACTCACGCAGGCACCTGGGAGGGACAGCGGGTTCTAGTTCTAGCCCTGGCCCGCCACCCCAGCAGAGACTCACAAAAAAGCCAGATGATCCCTCCCCACTCCATCAAGCCCACCATTTTCCACATCCGAATCCCTCTCATCAGAACTCCACCCAGCAGAAGAACCTATCACAGCTCAGCTCGGCCGCACAGTTCATCAATAAATGCTAGAGAGCAGAGGTAACTACAAGAGTATGCCACCTGAATGGCAGAGCCTGGCAAGCTACCCGTGTTGTATTTGATATGTACAATTACCAGTACATATGTACAAATACCAGTAACAATTATATACTTCATCCCCATGACCTGATGGAATGCTTTGAGGCACTTTATGTTCCTGGAGCAAGCAGATACCCTTGGGCTCAACTAGCATGAGACAGGACATATGGAGATGTTACTGGTGCCTCAGGTACCAGGTATGCTTGTCCAGAGACTCTCAGACATGGGGTAGAGCTGTTCCCTTGCTCTCCCTGTGCCCAGCAATCCATGAGGCAGTCGGGACGCATGGCGGGTTCTAGGCCTGGCCCACCACCTCGGCAGAGCCTCACAACAAGCCAGACCACCCCCTCTCACTCCACGGGCGCCGCCATTTTCCACTTTTGGACTTACCTCTCATCAGAACTCCACCGAACAGACCAGCCCATCACAGCCCGGTTCGGCGTGGCCGCAAGCGGCCGCGGCGGTTCATCAATAAATGCTTTATTTGGAGGTGTTTAAAAGAGTTTGCCTCACGCTCGGCAAGCCTGGCAAGCTTCTCGTGTTGTATTTGATATGCCAAATTCCAGTAACAATTATATTAGGTCATTCCCATGACCGAATATAATGGTTTGAGGCTCTTTATGTTCCTGTAGCAAGCCGATGCCCCTGGCTCTACTGGCATGAGACAGGACATATGGAGATATTACTGGTGCCTGCTCTAGCAAATAGATGATCAACGGGAAGATTGTGATCGTGATTGTACTGGTGCCTGCTGGAACAAATCGATGATGAACAGGGAAGACAGTGATACAGTGATAGATATGTCTGTTTTAGTGTCTACTGGTGTGTGTGTGTGTGTGTGTGTGTGTGTGTGTGTGCATACTTTACTTGACAATGCTCAGCGCTTATTCCTGGCTCTGTACTCAAGGGTCACTCCTCGCATGGCTCAGGGACCATATGCAGTGCTGGGACTATAACTAGGGTCAGATGTGTACAAAGCAGCACCTTACCTGCTATACTATTACTCTGGTCCAATTTGGTCAATAGTGATCACAGTTTCCAATATTAAAAATTTTAATTGTATGAAGCAGACTAATTTTAATATTTCTCAAACACATAAGTAGAAATGAATCCAGCTTGATTTTGAAATAGAGGGCCTTCACAACAGGCACACCAAAATACCTAAATGTCTGGGCAAGTGTGAATAATTCCTGGGTTAAAAAGTACCAAGTTTTAATGTGCATTGAAAGATGAAACTCATATTATGGTTTTAAGAACATTTTTCTATTGCAATAAAAGTTGTATGAGAAACTCATGAAGAAAAATTGACAAAGAGAAGTACCTAGTGTTGAAATCCTTTTTAAACTGAAATTAGTTTTGGAGACAGCTTCATTCCTGATACAAATTAATTTTGAAAGGTGCATTTTCTTGTTTCCCACACATGTTTTTCTTTGCTAAAAACATGCTGTGCAACTAGGAAAAAATTTTGCTTATTTGCAAAATTCTATAGTGCCTTTCTAGTCTTAGGGATGTTTAAAAGCATATGAAGACATTTTAATCCAACAGCAATATTTTTTTTCTAGAGTCACTGCAGCCAATATTCACAGAGAAAAATTGTGGCTGACTTGTAACTGGGGACCCTGCTGTGGTCTCCTAGTCTTCTCTGTTTATGCATATAGCAGAGTAGATAAATACTTACTGTTTTCTGTACAAGTAAGATATCTTACTTGTATCGCATAGATATCTTTGCGACTCAAAAAAAGCAAACTGATGGCCACTGAAACTATAAAAAAATGTATGTTACTTCTTACTGAAACTTGTAATACATATGTTTTAATATATTCTATTTAGTTTAGTGATAAAACCCATGGATATTTATGTTGATTTTGTTTTAGTAATGATGAGGACAGCAATATCTCATTTGCGAGAGTTCTGTTTACAGAGTAATACCCTAAATACACATTTCAAATAAAATATGAAGTTACTATCATTCTTCCAAAATAAAATCGCAAAGGTAATATTTTTGTTTTAAAATAAAAGCAGCAAGTAAAATTCAGTTTGAATATTTAACTTAATATATGGTTCTTAAAATGTTTAATAATATTAACTGATGATAGGTAGTAGCTTATTTTTTGATGGTAGATTTTAAATTAATGAGACATCTGAAAGTATCCAAAATAAATTTGGAAGCAGGTGTTTATAGTTTTAAATTTTCATTGATTCACACTATAAAACATAATGGATTCTAAGGTTTTGTGACCACTTGTTTATTTTATTTTTTTTTGTGACCACTTGTTTAATATTGGCATGCTTTAGAAGACATGCTTTAGAAGACTCTTGCACTCTCATGACAAAAACATTCACTTGCACAAATTAGGTCTCACTAAAATCCTGCATAAAACCTCTGAAATCAATATCAGAAGGCATACTGTTTTCCTCTGGGATTTCCTTTCATTTCCTAAAGCTTTCAGATGGTTACTTAAGTAAAAATGAAAAAGAGAAATATGAACTAAAATGATCATCAATTATAACATAAAGCCACACCAAAATGTATTAAATGTTTAAAAAGTGAAGGATGTCAGTAAAAGCTATGTATCTAGTTAATGTAGACTTTAGAAGAAGGAATTAATCACTGTTACAATCAAATATTGTTTTCTGCTATAGTACCATGTAGTAAAATATGAAATTACACATTCAAAAATGGTATTTATATAGAATAATTAGCTATTGAGTGTGAAGTTAAGATCTAACACTATTACTATTAGACGTTTAATACTATCTCAAAATTATAATAATAAGTATCAGATAGCTCTTTTAAAAGTCATTATATAATAAAAACTGGTAGTCCCAAAACGCTTCTAATTTGATGCAAGGGATCATTTCGATTTTTTAAAACAATATTAAAGTTGACTTTTAATTTGCCTTTAAAAGCTCAAAGTTAAGTTTCCTTATTAAAAGTAATCCTCACTTGTATCACTTGTCTTCCCATTGCTCATCGATTTGCTCTAGCAGGCACCAAATGGAAATATATTTATCACTCTGCAACTCTGAATCTTCCTCTTTTGTTTTTCATATGTTGGGAAAAAAATTAAAGCTCTATTGCTTATACTCCCAATTATTTCATAGTTTAGAACAATTGTTTCCTGCTTTTCATTAATGTACAATCAGGAGGTCTTATCTAGCTGAGGAAACACACACTATAGTTAGCCCTGAATAAGTACTTATAGATAAACATGAGTTCTACTACTTATTTTTTTCACATGCATAAGCCAAAATATGCTATATTTGTCTGGTTTCCCTCTGTGGGTTTCTAGAATTCTCTTCATGCGTGTCCTCCTTACTTAATGTTGTTTCTGCCAATCAATAGCCATCTTTAGAGAACTCTCAAAGCCCAGCCAAACTCCCAATTCTGGGAATTGACCAGGCTCCCACAGATTCCCTCTTTCTGTGGTTTATAAATTCTTTTAAGTTATTAAGCCTGGGTAATAGTAAGGGTTATGCCATTTATTTCCCATTTTTCTAGTATCACCAACCTTTGTTGCTTGCTCTCTTGTACTGGAATGCATTGGTAGTTATATATTTATATTATTTTTATGAAATGAAAGCTCTTATTTATTTTTCTAAAAATATATTATTATACCACTGTGAGAGATACAATTATAAAGATGTTTGGTTTTTAGTCATACAGTGTCCCAGCACCCATACCTCCACCAGTGCCCATTTCCTACTACCAATTTCCCCACCCCCCCCCACCCAGCCTGGCTCTATGGCAGGTTCTTTATCTCTTTTCTCTCTTTCTCTTTATCTCTCTCTCTCTCTCTTGGTCTCTCTCTTTGTTCCTTCTCTTACACATTGTGGTTTGCAATACATTGAGAGGTATCATGTGTATCATTTTGCCTATATTCAATGCTCAATTTTAAGCTACTATTGTCATTTTCAGCAATTATTAGCAGTCTGTTCCCTTCTCTCTCTTACCTTACCTCTGACTCCCACATATTTGTGGTTGATTCCATCTATTGACAAGACAATATTTTGCCTGGTCTTGGATATTGGTATTGTACTATATATATATATATGTATGCATATATATATACGTACTATATATCGTACTATATATAGTACATTTCATTTAATTAAATGAAAGTAATATATATGTATGTGTGTATATACATACATACATATATATTTATATATATATTTATAAATATATATTTATTTGTTATATATATATGTATGTATATATACCGCAAATAAATGCAGAATGCCATAATTCTAAGTCATTCTATATCTGTCCTTTGCCTTCTGGCTAATTTCACTCAGGATGATCCTTTCCATGTTCATCCATGTATAGGCAAATTTCATAGCTTTGTTTGTTCTAACAGCTGAATAGTATTCCACTGTGCATATGTACAACAGTTTCTTTATCCAGTCATCTGTTCTTGGACACTCTGATTGTTTCCAGATTCTGGCTATTGTGCATAGTGCTGATATGAAAATAAAGGTGCAAATGGTGTTTCTGCTGTGTGTTTTTTGCTTCCCAGGATATATTCTTAGGAGTGGCATGGCTTAGTGAAATGGGAGCTCAGTTTCTAGTTTTGGGAGGAAATTTCATATTGATTTCCATATGAAATGAAAGTTTCATATGAAAGCTTCATATGAAAGTTTTTTTTTTTAAATCCGGCCCAAGTATGCTGAGCCAGACACTCTCAGACATGGGGCAGAGCTGCTACTTGCTCTCCCTGTGCCCAGCCACTCATGAGGCACCTGGGATGCATGGCAGGTTCTAGCCCTGGCCTGCCACCCCAGCAGAGCCTCACAACAAGCCAGACGACCCCCTACTCCATGGGGACCACCATTTTCCACATCTGGACTTCCCTCTCATCACAACTCCACCCAGCACACCAGAGTATCACAGTCCGGATCATCGACTCCCACCCTGCAGCAGTGTTTTTTTCAATCTGGCCCAGGTACGCTGAACCAGACACTCTCAGACATGGGGCAGAGCTGCTACTTGCTCTCCCTGTGCCCAGCTGCTCATGAGGTGCCTGGGAGGCATGGCGGGTTCTAGCCCTGGCCTGCCACCCCAGCAGGCGCCCCCCCTACTCCATGGGGACCGCCATTTTCACATCCAGACTTCCCTCTCATCACAACTCCACCAAGCAGACCAGACTATCACAGCCCACTCGCGCAGCCGCTAGCAGCTGCACGGTTCATCAATAAATGCTTTTTTTAGAGGTGACTAAGAGTATGCCACCTCACGGCAAACCTGGCAAGCTGCTCATGTTGTATTTGATATGCCATATACCAGTAGCATTTATATTAAGTCATTCCCTGACCTAATATAATGGTTTGAGGCTCTTTATGTTCCTGGAGCAAGCAGATGCCTTTTGGGTTCTACTAGCATGAGACAGGACATATGGAGATATTACTGGTGCCTGCTCTAGCAAATAGATGATGAACGGGAAGTTTGTGATCATGATGAAATGAAAGTGTTTAATTAGTAACATAATATTGTAGAAGGAGGAAAAAGACTAGCAACTGTCGGGGGCCCGCCGGGTCTCCAAAATTGCCGGGAAGCGTGTTCCTTTCTACCTCCTAAGCCGGGCGGGGAATGGATGAAGACTCAGGAATTCGATGCAGTTTTAAAAGGACTTTACTATCACAGGTTCCAATATACAATCCAAGAGCAGGGAAAACCACTGGACTCTGAGTTCCCAGCTAGGCCCCAACCAGGTGTAGGCCAAGATGGCTGCCACCATGTGATGGGCTGGGCTATCTAGAGATGAAAACAAGAAAATAGCTCTACAGAAATGTAGCAACTTCAGGAGGCCATCTGGTTGTTTACAAGGACCCAGAGCTAATTCAAAGCCTCCTAGCAGAGCTGTGAGGAGCTGTAAGCTAAATGTAACTTCCCCTGGCAGGAAGAGTCAAATATCCTCAGGTAATTTCTCCCAGCACCTCACCTAATGTCTTGAGCCAAGATCTGCCTGGAAATGCCTTTATGAGATGGCATGTCTCTGTACCAACGACTATACTAAATCCAGTTAAATATTTCTCCAAGCCTTCACAAGATTCTCATCTACTACACAGTAGCTTTGTATTTTAGTTGCCTTTGTGTTATCAGGGAGCCATTCTTGCTTCCTTGGAGGCAAACAGCATTTCTCTCTGGGCTAATTACTTAGAGATCCAATGTGGTCAGGCAAATATGCTGGTAAGATCTAGCTAGTCCCAAGATGATTGTGGTAGCATGAGAGAATATTTATACCAGTCAGCAGAATACATGGTCAGATAAGACTGCCACATTTAGACTACCCCTCTATCTACGAAGTGACCTGCAGGAGGAAATCCAGGGCAGATGCAGAGGCCTAGGCTTTTAGGTGTCCTGCAACAAGCAACAACCAATTTCTCTTCAATTTTTACGAGATAGCTGGTTATTTTATTTTACTTGGTTTTATTTACTTTGAATCATTGTGCAGCTCCAAAGATATTTGTGATTGAATAATAGGCAATGTTCCAATACCAATCCTTTTACTAATGTCCATTACCCTTCACTAATATCCATAGAATCCACCCCCATCAGGAACCAGCACCTTTCTACTTTTGTAATCTTCAGTTTCATGAATCTACTCATTCTATCTCTTCCTCATTCCCTTATTCTCTCTTTATCTATATATTTACCTCTGGAACAGGAAGATGGTTCAAGTGGTAGAGCACATTAAGAGTATATATGAGACACTGATTCTATAATGGTACTTTATGTCTCCCTACACCTCCCAACATTCTGACTGTGGCCCAATCGTGGAGAGGAAACACAAGCTGTTGTGAAAATTACAAAACGTAGAAAAGCGGGTTGTTCCAGGTTAAATCTATTTGGGTTTGTTAACTGGTGATGATCAATTTCAACCACTGCTCTGGTTTTTAGAGTGTGTGACAGAGAGACCTGCTTCAAATGTTTAGCTACAACAAATCTAACATAAACTTCTTCATAAACTTGAGTTGTATCAGGCAATCATTTAAAGGGATTGAGGTCATCCTAGGAGTAACATTTTGAGTTTCTGGATGGTAAGGTGATAGGAGGTAGGGCCACACAAATTGTTCTTAGGACTCACTCCTGGCTGTGTACTTTTAGATCATTCCCTAAGGTGCAAAGAAATGTAGTTTGATCAGAGGAGGACTGGCTGAAATCAAGGCAAATGTCTAGATCCCTATACACCAGTCCCATGCATATTTTCAGGTTGTTTTAGCTAAATTTGAGGTTTAACCATGAAAGAATTTAGACGAGCATGACTAGTTTGGGCAAGAAGAAAATTTTTCAGTTAAAATATTCTATAGTTAGAATACACAGAGCATAGTTATAATGCATGCACATACGCACTATATATATGCATATACATGTACCTATATATAATATATTAACTTGTTTATCACATGCTTTTCCATCTTAATTTTTATGTAATTTAAAGTAACTTGTATTAAATACATACACTTTTCCCTGAAAACTCTGATACACAACATTAACTAGTGTTCAACAGTATGTAATTAATTTAAAAACAGTCTTGAAGTTAAGTGTACATAAAATAAAATGTGCACATTTTAAGCAGTATTTCATACTAAAGAGTTTTGAGCTATCTTTTGAACCATCTTTGTTCTCTTTTGTTCACACCATAGGCATTTGGGGTCTACTCTTGGTTTAGTTTTTGGTTGACTGTGAGGTTCTGAGGATTGAACTGGTGCTTCTGACATGCAAGCTATACATTACAGTCTTCTGAGTTATCTCCCGATCTTCTAATATATGTCACTGATGTATTTTATGTCATTTGCTTCTTTGCTAACAGTATAGGAAATGTTCACTTCAACCATATTCCTTTTGTACACTGCAATAGTAACCACATAGTATGTTCTAAAATTTAAATAGAGACTAATGTATTAATGTTGACAGTTTTTTAAACAGTAAGATATTGTTTTTGACAGAATCTAGAAATACACATAGAATAACAAATGCCACTATGTTACCATTACCACATTGAGTTCTATTTCTGATCTTTATTATGATACCAGGAAGTATTTCAAAGCTTTACCTTTTTTTACATATTCCAGTTCAAGACATTAAAAGATAAGCAGAGCATAGGGTGATGTTATAGGGATGAGGGGCAACAAAGGGGTTATGCCAATAAACCCCATTTTATATTTTCACATCAGAGGTCACAGAGGCATAAGTGTCAAGCAGTTTTGACCTTATTTATAAAATGTTTTCAATGCTGAATATTTTGTATCAAAAGCTCTTTTCTTCTCTTCTCAAACACCTTTTTTATAGAAACTACAAAAAAGTACATCACATTATTATAATAAGATCCAGACATGGTTTGTCTAAATCTTTAGAGAAAAATCATGGAAGATTGTGTCATCTTTGGCAAAACACAGGTTTTTAAAAAAGTTTTTATAGAAATATACTGCTAATTTAGGACATAGTGTTTGGAGCTGGTAGTTCCCCTTTTAATATATGTTGGATGGAGAGATAAATGGAAATTCTATTCACCAGTAGAGCTTTTCCATGGAAAATTAAAAAGATGATAATTGCTAAGGGATGCTAGTGGGTGAGTAAAAGCTTTATTCATCCTATATATGTGGAAAAATGAAAGACTCCAGTTCCTCCATTATTTTTAGGCAACATTGAAGTAAATAAGTAATTGAGACTTCCACAAGTTTATGCAAATACCTGATTAACTCTCCATCTGTGTTGGGTTCCTTTTGTTTACAGACCCCTGTCTCCTGAGCAGGTGTCAGATTCCCAGCTAAGCTCAGTGGTTTGCTAAAACGTTGCTTTTCTCTTTACCTTGTGCCCTTTTTATGTTCTTGTATTGAAGTCATGTCCTTTTATATAGATACAGGAAGACAGTTCAGGGTAATTTGTGATTCTTCAGCTTGCCCCATGTTTCTTAACTAAAAAAAATCAATTGTCGATAGATTTTAATTCCTCACACCCTAAAACCGAGGGTCCTACTGAGGGACTGGATTGAATCAGGAAGAGAGAGATCACACTAGCTTTGATGTGGGACAATTTGTCTGCCTCTGAGTGCAAGACCTAAAACAAACTTTATTCTGAACAAAAGCTAATGGAGCAAGGTCACAGTGTGAACACTGTGTTTACTTAAGATATTGATAAGATCCTGAAGGGCTGGAATGATAAAATGTTGAGATGAATGCAGTATGGACTATATGGTACCATCTCCTCAAGAATGGTCACTCTAATCCCGGGTATAGACAAATGTCTGTATCTCTTACTATGTCTATACAAAATGACTAGAAATAGTATTGAAATAACTGTTTATTAGTCCAAGATGACAGGAAACAAATTCTAGAGATTCCACATCAACCTCTGGGAGCAGAGATGGAGCCTCCTGTATTTTTTTTGAATCTGTTGAGTGGAAGCCATTCTCATTTTGTTTTTAGACTAAAAGACCTGTTACTTTTGTCCCTAGCCTTAGTGAAGTCCCTTACCCCTGCTTTTCTAAAGCCCTACCCCTTACTTTGAAAATCTACAAAAGGTGCTCTCTTATTTGTCTGAGGGTCAGAGGTCTGAGTGGGTTAGTCTGTAAGTTCTCTCTCTCTCTTTCTCTCTCTCACTCCTCTTATTCTTTCTGTTTCTGTGTTGTAATTAAAGCCTCGGACTTTCAAATCTACTGGTTTTCATGTTTCTGTGTCCATCCGTTGAAGGGGACAGCCACTGGTTCCCAAACTTGGCCAGGGAATCAGACAGACCCTGATACTGTTGGGAATTCTGGACAGTTCTAACTTCTGGACAGATCTGATAATCTGTAAGGATTCCCTGTAAGTTGCAGGGAAATTCATTTCTGGTTCATTATAAAATCTGGACAGTGACCCTTTTATTGGGGAGCCTATAGAAATAAAGACTAGCTGTATGGTATCTGAAAGATAATCTTGTAACTAGAAAAAAGAAATTCCTTGCTTCATAAAGCTTTCTATAGCTGTAATATTTTTTCATATATCTTTTTGTAATAAAGACAAAAACTAGAACTCTTAAATACATATATAAAATTAATTAGCTTTATATCAGTGTACAAAGTATTTAAATATCATAAATTGTTTATAATTTTCAAGATTAATAAATTCTATTCTCACTCATTTTTCTTGGTTGGGCATAGTTGGTCTATATTATCAGCAGGGGTTAACGTGTACTTTCTAAGACAGATTTTTTTTACAGGGTTTTGAAAGATTTATTATTTTGTTAGAAGTTAACATGTGAATAATAGGAAACAGGAAAAAAAAGCATAGAACATAGTCACACACAGTTAAACACAGTTATGTCTGACATGTCCTTCTGGGTCGTTTACCTACACAACAAAACATCCATTATGTTATTAAGATCATGTTTATGTATCATGCTTCTTTATAGACCATGAATATTGGCCATTTCAAAGTCCCAAAGCTATACGAGTATTTGGTAAACAAGAATACACAATAAGTGAAGGAAAAAATTTTATCCAGGCTTCTTTGGCAAAGAAAATTTCTTAAAAGACAAATGACAAGACCTCTAGATGAAGATATTGGCGTAGTTACAATTAAAATACTGCATACCCTGTAATGTTCAAGTTACAGGGAGACCAAGCAACCCAGTAACTAAGTATAAGCTTCTAAGAGAACTCATTATCCAATCATACTAATAAAAGGTTATTAAGGAAGCCGAGCCCTAAGGAAGCACCACTACTGCCTTCCTGCTTGCAGCCAGAGGCGTGCATGCACCAACTAGCAACCTTCAATGCAGCCAGCAACCTTCAATACAGCCCCTTCATCTGCTAGTCCTTCTGGCCTCTGCTGCCCAACGCAGAAACAAGGCTTGATGTTTATCACTCAGAGATGGTTTAACAAGGTCCTGTCCAAGATGCTCCCTTTCTACAGGCTACATCAGATATATACAAATTGGGTTAGTTCACTAGTTCTACTTTTTTTCATACATTGTAAGACAGATATTGTGTCTTTTACTCCCTTTCCTAAATGTGAATTTACTCTATTCCTTAGCAGTGCTTGAGCACATATTCATGAAATCAATGTGTGTAATTATAAATTAATTTTAAGCTTTAATTTGATTGTCAAATAATTTACTTGTATAGAAATTCTTAAGTTGTCATGGGAAAATGGCTTTCTAAAGGAAGCATAAGCTCTACGTTTGAAGCCATTTGATAGTCTCCTTCAAAGTTAGATCATTTAAGAATACTCTGTTTTAATAAATTAATAATATAATATTAACAAATTTAAATATTTAACATTCAGAAAAACTATGTTATAGACTATGTTATTTATTAAATAATTTGTTTACTTTGTGTTTCATTTAAATTACTAAAAGTTTGATATTACTTCTATTATTAGATTTTGGTCATCAACCATTTACTTTGAGGTATTAGTATTTAAAATTAATAGCATTAGTGCAGTCAGAAGAAACAAAGTTACAAAATTTGCCTATAAATGAATGGACATGGAGAGGCTTATGCTGAGTGGAATTAGCCAGAGGGAAAAAAGACAGATATAGAATGATTTATTTTATTTCCTGCATTTATTTGCAGGATATAAAAAAATAACATGTTACCAATATCCAAGGTCAGGCAAACATGGATCAGGAATTCTTGTCAGTGGGTGAAATCTACCTCAAGTTTGTGGGAGCCAGAGGTTAGGTAAGACAGAAAAGATAATTGTTGGAAATGATAAGTCCAGCCTAGAACTGAGCATCGAATATACGCAGAAGGATATACATGATAACCTCTAAATGTATGCATTGCAAGCCACAATTTATAAGAGAGAGACAGACAGACAGACAGACAGACAGAGAGACAGAGAGAGAAGACAGGCAAAGTCCCTGCCATAGAGGCAGGCTTTGGGAGGGGTGGAGAGAATCAGAGTACATCGGTGGTGGGAAATGGGCATTGGTGGAGGGATGGGTGATGGACAATGTATAACTGAAACCAAACATGAACATCTTTGTAACTGGATATCTCATGGTGGTATAATAAAAAAATGCATTAAATGTAGAATATCCATTTGCCTAGTCATTCAACATATGTTGGATACTGATTTTATGACATACATTTTTTGGATATAATTGAAAACTATTGCATAGGGGAGATAGTACAGTAGATAATATACTTTCCCTGCCCAGGACTTATCAGGAGTTCAATCCCTGCCCTGTGTTTTCCCTCCAGCACTTCCAGAAGTGATCCTGACTACATAGCCTAGAGTAAGGCTGGCTGAGCACACTTTAGCATGTGGCCCAAAACACTGAAAAAAGTTGGGGATATAATCTCTAATTGAATTAACATTCTAGTGGGAAAGTACTGAGAAAATGCACAAATATGTTAAGTGTATGGAAATGATAAGCTGTGTGGAGGATAACACAGGAGAATAATCCAATTAGAAATGTAACATTTTGCACAATATGGATAATCCTGTGAAATTGAAAACTGTGACTATATGATAAGATCTAACACCTAAGAACATTGAGCTGGGAAAGGACCCTTTCAAGGTATGGGGAACAGTAGGCAATGCAAGCAGAGAGGAGGAATGCCTGTCACGTACAAGGAAGTTGTTTCTGATGTAATTTAAGAGTGAGGGAGATTACTGAAGGACAAGAAGATAATAGAGAATGTTTTATATATGTCAGAGCAAGAACTTTGAGATTTATTCAGGGCGATATTTGAAACACCTGTAGGATTTATACCAACAGAGTGATATGAGGTGACCTTTGTTTTAAAAGGATAACTCTAGTGCATACCAAAGGTAGAAGGTCATAAGTGGAAACAGACTTTCAGAAGTGAGGAATCTTATTAGGAGGATTGTTCAACAGTTACAGTCGACTTGTGGTACACCAGAGTTGTGCTGTCATAACACATCTTTATTCTAGGTGTATCTCAGGTGTAATGCTGACATTGATCTGTGATGTATTAGAAGTGAGTGTTACAGATGAATGATGGGTTTTGGGTTCAAGCTGTTGAAAAACTGGAGCTATCATTCCTAGATGAAGAAAACTAGGGAATGTGTGGTATGGATAAGGATATAAAATGCAAAGTATTTTTTTTCAGCTCTCTTACAGAAAGTAAATTTATTGATGAGAGTCAGCAAGTCCAATGCATATGATATATTAGGTGAAAAGCTTGAGTTGCTAGCTGTTCAGTGAACATGCATGGGCCTCTGCAATTTTCATTATGACAAATTGCTAGGTTAACATGGTTATATGATTTTATCATTTTAACTATTAATTATTTTTACTTAATATAGTTTAGGGAGTTCTCTAGTATATACGGCATTGATATATAAAATTACTATTTCCAACAATTATTAAAGGGCCCTCCACCCTCCACCTATGCCACTTCTTGTCTGGTCTTTTAGACAGGCCTACACTCAGAAGCTGGATAGTACAGTTTTGATGTCGACTAGGCAGATGTGTGTGTGTGTTATATATATATATATATATATATATATATATATATATATATATATATATATATATATATATTTGGTTTTTGGTTCAATTTCATGATCCAGGACGTAAGTCATAGGAAGAAATTATTTTATTATTTTGATGCAAAGAAATCATAAATTCTCTAACCACAACAAAAAATATGCATGTCCTATTTCTAAATTTCCTGTGCTAATTTGTAAAGTTAATGTGCCTTTTATTTCTGTTTATTTTATTATAATTAATTGAGATTAGTTTAAGTGTCTTTTTGAAAATTAGTATGATTGAAAACAATAATGATACTTGTCATGAACATTAATTGGCTTTTTGCTTTCTGACAAACTCTCAGAGCTTTCCTTGCCAGATTCATATTTTATTTCAAATGTACTGACTCTGTAATGGAGCTTTAGAAATGTTGAATTGTTTTGATTAGTGGCAGCAGGGTTTGATTCCAAACTGTTTTCTTACCGCTCATTGTGGAGGCATTTTTGTTTGTTTTTATTTTCATTTTTCTATAGAGTTATAGAGCTATTCATTAAGTTTCAGTTGAATCATGTTTCAACACCAGTCACGTCACCAGTGTCTACATCCCTGCACCAGTGTCCCCTGTTTCACTTCTGCCCCAGTCTTCCTCTATAATAGGCACTTTCCCCATCCATCATTGTCCTGTTTTTCCCTTTCCTACCCCTACCCAGGTGACAAGCTTCTACTGAAGACCTGTTCTTCTGCTCTTTGTTTTTATTGCTTTTGGGTATTTTATATTCCCTATGCAGTTTCTTTATATCCTACATGAGAGACATAATTCTGTGCCTCTTGTAGATTATCATTGCGTGATCCTACAGTTGTGGAGCACAAATTACATCTACTACAATGTGAATCCCTCCTCCCAATAAAAATAGAACATATGGTGAAAAACAATTTTCCTAAAGGACAAAATATTTCCGTTAAGTGAACATTAATCTTCTCAATCACATATATTAGTTTTAATGACAAATAAAATATGTTTCTGCTATTGTTTGCTTCAGTGTTTCATAGCAGTTCACTGCTGAGTGTCACAAAACATAGTGCTGTCAGAAATGATAGCACTATGTTCCCATTAAAACCCATTGTTCATTGAGCTCCTCATTCATTATCTGGTATCTTGTGCAATCATATATTACTAATATTCTAACATTTTATTCAAAATTTGAACCATGCCATTACTCTTTTTATAAAGTATTACTTGATTGGGGATAGACTGGGATATAACCAAGCAGTTCTTAGGGGTTACTTGAGTATTTTTTCTGGCAGTGCTATGATAACCAAATGTGGTGCCTGGCAAGGCAGTTGTGTGGAAGGCAAGCTATTTAATCCCTGTACTATCAGCCCCTACAATCTTGTTTAGGAGGATTTTTAATCCCTTAGGTTATCAGATGAGATCATGACTTACTGATAAAGAACAGAGAGCTTAAAGCAGTCCTTAAATAGAGTACTGTTGTATAAGATAAATTGGAGCTCTTCTATTAGAGATTTAATCACATTTGAACTGATGGTGCTGCTTATAATTTATAGCTTTGAATTGACACATTTTGATTATCAGTTTTTAATATGTTGAAAGTACCTCTAGCTACTGGGGGAAAAAAAAGAAAAACAGTGGAGAAAGGGAGTATGCACTATTTAAACAGTCTATCAGTCATCATTTAGGCGGTTATCCCACACCTGGTTATACAGCGAGGTGAAAAACAAATGCCATCAGTTAGTAGGGAAAGCAGCTAGGGCCTACATATCCAAGTTATTGCTTTTTCATATTCACTTTCAGTCATGAAACCGTATTTATTTAACAAGCAAAGCATTAGCTATCTAAGTTCAGTTTAGATCTATGACCCATACCCTCTAAATTCAGGTTTGTTGTAGATGTGTGCTTTTACCACTATCACACTTCACGGGAAAGAAGACCTCTTAGTGAGAGACAGAGAGAGAGAGAGAGAGAGAGAGAGAGAGAGAGAGAGAGAGAGAGAGAAAGAGAAGAGGCAAAGTGCCTACTATAGAGTCAGACTCAGAGACTCACGGGGAGCAGGGAGGGTGTCTGTGGACATTGCTGGTGGGAAATGTCCTCTGGTGGAGAAATGAATACTGGAACATTCTATGACTAAAACCCTATAATGAACAGCTTTATAAATGTCTCCCCCATGGTGTTATGATAAAATATTTTTAAAAGATTTCTAAACAATTTCATTTCTGTTGTTGTTTGTTTAGGCTCCACATTGTTTGGGGGTCACACCAAACAATGCTCAGGGAGTTACTTCTGGCTCTGCATCCAGGGATTATTCCCTATGATTCTCAAAGGACTATATGAGGTGCCCAGGACTGAATTTAGGTTGACTTCTTGCAAGGTATGCTTAATCTTTTGATTCTCTTTTGATTTTTTCATTTATGAAGTAGATATTATAATGACACCTATTGTGTAGGTGTCATTATGATAATTTTGAAAAATTCTATTCAAAATAGGATTTTTTTTGCTGAGAAAAAATAATTTTTACTTAAAAATGAAGCGTGGGTTTGAGAGATTGCTCAGTGGTCTGGAGCACAAGTTTTACTAGCAAAATCTAGGGGTGCATCCCTGACACCACATGCCCCTCCCAAGCCTTGAACTATTGATAGCCCCTGACACTTCCATTTGTGACCCCCATTTAAAATTTTTTGATAAAAAATGCATAAAATGGAAGCTATAAATTGTAGATGTCTAATAAATGTTAATTTTCAATTTCTACATATGAACAAAAACTAAAAAATTATTTTATGACTCTAAATATATTATTTACAAAAAATTTTAAGGATAACCATTGCCATATAAGGACATAGAGATTTCACTAAATATGAGCTTGTGTACAATTTTATTCATACATATATTTGCATAAATAAACTGATTTGATTTTAAATATTTTCTGTATTGAAGCACAAAGAATTAATGATTAAAATTGCTATTGGGTTGTGATACTTATTCACATAAATAAAAATGATTTATCAATATGTGGCTGTATACTTTGAAGAATTCTGGAAGTGGTAACATTACAAGAAAAGTTTTTAGGAATCATGTTTTTATTAAAAGTAGTATGGTGGAATTCTCTCATTCATTCTCTGATGTCCAAAATAACTAAAAGATAGTAGGGAAGTCAAATGGCCTTTCAATAGTCAACCTTTATGAAAAAATTGTTAGTGATAAAGGTATAGCATGAAGAACCATCTGGGTAGTTCTTTTTGTCAACTTCAAATGTTAATACTCTTTATGAATATTCAGACTAAAGGTCCATTGGTCTCTTTTTTGTGTTTGTTTACAGACACTGTCACAGATCACTGTTCTTCTAAGAGTCTGTTTTATTATACTGACCTTGACCTCCATCGGATTTCTTTTGGATGAAAGGTAGTAATTGAAAATTTTTTTAATTTTATGGAGTATTATCACTATATCACTGTCTTCCCATTGTTCATTGATTTGCTCGAGTGGGCACTAGTAACATCTCCATTAGTCCTGTCACAAGCAAAGTGCAACCCAAGGGCATCTACTTGCTACAGGGACAGGGAGGAGGCCAAACCATTGTTCAGGTTATGGAACTGAGGTCCTTAACAGTTACTAGTCTTTGGCATAAAGAGTAAATAAAATACGATAGCTTTCCAGGCTTTACCGTGTAGGTGGTATAGTCTCAGTAGAAGGCTCTCAACCTGAGCATTTACTGATAAAGCTTAAAGGGGGAAGATCAGATTTTCTCTTGGATGGAGCTCTGAGGAACTATGGAGTCTGGATGTTGAGAATGACTAACTGCATGATGTGTGGTTTGTTCTGGCTTCTTGCCAGGCTTACTGGTATCAGTTAAAACATGTCTATAACTGTTTACTATGTATAAATGTGAAAGAAATTGGGAAGAACCTTATGCAAAATTCAGTATCCGATAAAAATATCGCGTGGACGGCTTTGTGGCATCATCCCCGACATCCCCAAAAGACAAAAGCAAAAGCCTATTTTTTTGAACTCTCCACTGGCCAGTCTCCTCCCTCAGGTAGCCTCCCTGGGGTGTGCGGCTGGCTGGGCAGGCGCCTGGGGTCGTGGTAGAGCCCCAGGTCTCAGCAGAAGGTGGAACTACACCCCCAGAAGTCAGAGCAGAAGCAGAAGTAAACGGACATTTTGAACTCTCACACCGGCCTGTCTCCGCCTCAGGTAGCCTCCCATGGGGTGTGCGGCTGGCCGGGCGGGGCCGCCCCCTAACGTGGCTATTTATTAATACAAAAACTAGGAAATTCAATACCAAGGGAAGGTAATACCCTAAAGAAAAAAGAAACAGTACACTAGAGGAATCTATCCCTGAACACTGCAACACCATGGGGAAACAACACAGATCCCCAGCTCAAAGAACAGATGAAGGAATCAACCCGAAGACTCAAAAAAAGAATACAGATGTCCATGATCTCTCTGACAATGAAATTAGAGAAGAAATTGGTAGGATGTTTAAGGAGCTCAACGAAAAAATTGAGCAGATGTCCAATAAAATACAGGAGAACATAAACAAAGCAGTTGAAAGGGCAGTCAATAAATTATAGGAGAAAATGAGAGCAGAAATGAGAACCATGCAAATAGAAATATCATCGCTTAAAAACTCAGTAGATGAAATGAAAAACACAATCGGGGCTCTCAATAGTAGGATGACAGCAGCGGAAGAGAGAATCAGTGAGACTGAAGATGAGCTGCAGAAAGCACTCAGAGAACTACATAAGATGGAAAAAAAGACCAGAAAATGGATCAGCAACAGAACAGAGAACAATGGGATGAAGCCAGGCGGAACAACATAAGAATCATCGGAGTCCCAGAGGGACAGGAAAGTAACCCCGGGGAAATTAAAACAGTTAAAAACATCCTGGCTGAAAAGTCCCCCGAAGTTAAAGGATGAAGGCATCCAGATCCAAGAAGCCCGACACATACCAGGCAAGAAGAGACCCCAATAGAAAGACCCCAAGGCACATCCTAGTCAAAGTAATGGATGCTATAGACAGAAACATAATTCTTCAGGCAGCAAGATCAAAGAAGGAAATTGTATACAAAGGAGCATCCATTCGACTTTCAGCAGACTTCTCAGAAGACACCCTCCAAGCCCGAAGGCAGTGGTGGGTGCACTAAAAAACTTTTTAGTGGCAAAAAAACTTAATGAAATGAATGCCTCAGCAAGAATTCTTTATCCGGCTAAACTCTCACTCAGATTTGAAGGACAGATATACAACTTCTTGGATAAACAACAGCTTAGGAACTTTGTAAAATCAGAACCAACCTTAAAAGAAGGACTGAAAGATCTACTATAAGACGAGACATAGCCCAAAAGAACAACCAACCTATACAGAAAGATGGCACAAAATCCCATGACAATAATCTCTCTCAATGTCAATGGTCTAAATGCACCAGTTAAGAGACACAGAGTGGCAAAATGTATCAAAAAATTGAATCCGACATTCTGCTGCCTTCAAGAAACACACCTGAACAATCAGAGCAAAGACAGGCTCAAAATAAAAGGCTGGAAAACAATCCTTCACTCAAACAACCCATCCAAAAAGGCTGGGGTAGCCATACTGGTATCTGACAACATAGACTTCAGGCTGAAGAAGGTCAGAAGGGACAGTGAAGGTCACTTCTTAATAGTCAAGGGATGCATATATCAGGAAGAAATCACGCTATTAAACATATATGCACCCAACGAGGGGCCAGCAAAATACCTAAAACAACTACTAATAGACTTCAAAGAAGACGTTGACAGCAACACAATTGTAGTTGGAGACTTCCAACACTGCTCTATCAACCCTGGATAGATCAACAAGATTGAAACTTACCAAGGAAATACTGGCCCTAAAAGAAGAGATGGAAGAAAAGAGGGCTGGTAGACATATACAGGGCATTTCATCCCCAAAAAGCTGAATACACTTTCTTCTCCAGTGCATATGGAACATACTCCAAAATAGATCACATGCTGAGCCATAAATCATACCTCCATAAAATCAAGAGGATAGAAATTGTGCCAACTATTTTTTTCAGACCATGAGGCACTGAAAATAGAAGTTAATTGTACACAAAAACGGAGACCAATACCAAGTACCTGGAAACTAAACAGCTCACTGCTGAACAACCAGCAAGTCATAAAAGAAATCAAAGAGGAAATCCAAAGATTCCTGGAAACAAATGAGACTGAAGACACGAATTACCAGGAACTTGTGGGATACAGCGGAAAGCAGTGTTAAGAGGCAAGTTCATAGCTCTTCAAGCATTCATCAGAAAAGAAGAAAAAGGCCATCATAAACAGTCTGACTTCACAACTTAAGATCTTAGAGAGTGATCAACAAAAGGAGCCCCAACCCAAGCAGAAAGAAAGAAATAATAAAACTTAGAGCAGAAATCAATGAGATGGAATGTCAAAAAACAATCCAGAAGATCAACGAAACCAAAAGCTGGTTCTTTGAAAAAAAACAAGAATGACAAACCACTTGCAAGACTTGTAAGAAAAGGAAAAGAGAGAACCCAAATAAATAGAATCAGAAATGAAAAGGGGGACATCACAACAGAAACCACAGAAATTCAAAAAGATCATCAGAGATTACTATGAGAGCCTGTACGCCACGAAACAAGAGAACCTAGAAGAAATGGACAAATTCCTGAATTCCTATAGCTTCCCAAGTCTGCAACAAGAAGATTTGGAATACCTCAACAAACCTATCTCCATCGAGGAAATAGAATCGGTAATCAAAAGTCTCCCCAAACACAAAAGCCCAGGTCCAGATGGATTCACCAGTGAATTCTACAAAACCTTTAAAGAGGACCTACTCCCAATACTTTTTTAAACTCTTCCGGCAAATTGAAGAAACAGAAACACTCCCCAAATAGCTTTTACGAGACACATATCACCCTGATACCCAAAGCAGACAAAGATGCCACAAAAAAGGAAAACTAAAGACCAATCTCCCTGATGAATACAGATGCTAAGATCTTCAACAAAATACTAGCAAATAGAATCCAAAGAGTCATCAAAAAGATTATACACGATGACCAAGTGGGATTCATCCCGGGAATGCAAGGATGGTTCAACATCCGCAAGTCAATCAACATAATACATCATATCAACAAAAAGAAAAATAAAAACCATATGATCATATCAATAGATGCAGAGAAGGCATTTGACAAGATTCAACACCCGTTCATGATGAAAGCTCTCCGTAAAAATGGGGATTGAAGGAACCTTCCTCAAGATAATCCAGGCCATCTACTACAAGCCCACAGCGAGCATCATTCTCAATGGGGGAAAAACTGAAAGCCTTCCCCTTAAGATCAGGGACAAGACAAGGCTGCCCGCCCTCACCACTTCTATTCAATATAGTACTGGAAGTACTTGCCATAGCAATCAGGGAAGAAAAAGACATTAAGGGGCATCCAGATAGGAAGGGAAGAAGCCAAGTTATCACTATTTGCAGATGACATGATATTATACCTGGAAAACCCAAAACTCTCTACCAAGAGGCTCCTAGAAATAATACATTCCTATAGTAGAGTAGCAGGGTACAAAATCAATACCCAAAAGTCAATGGCCTTCCTATATGCAAACAGCGAAAAGAGAAGAAAGGGACATTAAAGAAACTATCCCATTCACAATTGCGCCGCAGAAAATCAAATACCTAGGAATCAGTTTGACAAAGAATGTAAAGGATCTCTACAAAGAAAACTACAAAACATTACTTCAGGAAATAAAAGAAGACCTGAGGAAATGGAGACACATTCCCTGCTCATGGATTGGAAGGATTAACATTATCAAAATGGTAATACTCCCTAGAGCTTTATACAGATTCAATGCAGTCCCTATAAAGATACACACGATGTTCTTCAAAGAAATTGAACAAACACTCCTGAAATTTGTATGGAATAATAAAACCCCACAAATAGCTAAAGCAATCCTTAGGAAAAAGAAGATGGGAGGTATCACTTTCCCCAACCTCAAGCTCTACTACAGAGCAGTTGTAATTAAGACAGTGTAGCATTGGTATAGAGACAGACCCGTAGACCTATGGAATAGAACTGAGTATCCCGAAACACATTCTCAAATATACAACCACTTAATCTTCGATAAAGGAGCAAAAAATATTAAGTGGAGCAAAGAAAACCTCTTCAAGAAATGGTGCTGGGAAAACTGGGCAGCTACGTGTAAAAATATGAACTTAGACCTCCTTCTAACACCATGCACAAAAGTCAGATCAAAATGGATTCTAGATCTCAACATCGGACATGAATCTATAAGGTACATCAAAGAAAACATAGGAGAAATGCTCTACGACATTGAAACGAAAAGTATCTTTAAAGACGACACACCACTGACCAAGCAAATGGAAGCAAAAGATAAACAAATGGGATTATATCAAATTGAAAAGCTTCTGCACCTCAAAAGAAATGGTAACCAAGATACAAAGACAATCCACAGAGTGGGAAAGGGATATTCACCCAATACCCATCTGACAAGGGGTTAATATCCAGGATATATCAGGCACTGGTAGCACTCCACAAGAAAAAAACAGCCAACCCCATCAAAAAAATGGGGGAGAAGAAATGAACAGAAGCTTCCAAAAAAGAAGAAATTCGAATGGCCAAAAGGCATATGAAAAAGTGCTTTTCATCTTTAATCATCAGGGAGATGCAAATCAAAACAACAATGAGGTACCATCTCACCCCACAGAGACTGGCACACATCCAAAACAGCAAGAACAACCGGTGCTGGCGTGGATGTGGGGGAAAAAGGGACTCTCATCCACTGTTGGTGGGAGTGCCGACTGGTCCAGCCCTTTTGGAAAACAATATGGGCATTCCTCCGAAAACTAGATATTGAGCTCCCATTTGATCCAGCAATAGCACTCCTGGGAATATACCCGAGAGACCGAAAAACACATAGCAGAAACACTATCTGTACTTCTTTATTCATCTCTGTGCTATTCACTATAGCTAGAATCTGGAAACAACCTAAATGCCCGAGAACAGAGGACTGGCTAAAGAAACTGTGGTTCATCCACACTATGGAATACTATGCGGCTGTCAGAAAAGATGAAATTATGAAATTTACCTGCAAATGGATGGACATGGAGACTATCATGCTGAGTGAAATTAGTCAGAAGGAAAAGGACAGATATAGAATGACTGCATTCATTAATAGGATATAAATAGATACCAGTGTTTTACTAAATATGGGAAATGGTAATGGCAGATTAAAACTCACCATTGAATATACACAAAGAGACTTAAGTGATAAACTCTAAATATCTGCAGGGCTAGCCACAATGTGTAAAAGAAGAGGGAGAGAGATGCAGAGACAGAGAGAGAGACAGAGAGAGAAAGAGAGGAAACTGGGGTACCTGCTATTAAGGCAGCCTGGGTTGGGCGGGAGGGGGTGGGGTACATTGGTGGTGGAAATGGGGCACTGGTGGAGGGTTTTGTTGTATTACCAAGAACCAATTATGAACACCTTTGTAATTGTATGTCTCATGGTGGTGTAATAAAAATTTTTTAAAAAAAAGCAAAAGGCTGAGGAGTCAAAAGCCAAAGTGAAAAGGCCCAGAGCAAAAAGCCCATGTAGTATTATAATGAGTTTTAATTACCAACTCGTAATAATTTGTAAAAATATCAAGAGAAAACTGAAAATGTTCAGTTTTTTTTTTCAGTGGTCTTAGATTTCAGTCTTTAACCAGGAGAAACCACACTTATATTGTTTAGTTGTATCCCAATAGGCTCAGGTTTTACTCTTGACTCTGTGATTAAGGGCTACTACTGTCAAGTCAGGATCATATTGGGTGCTACAGGATGATTCCAATTGTGACATGTACAAGGTTTGTGTCTTGTATCCTAATTATATATAATGAGTTTTAATTAGTTTTAATTTGGCATATCGAACACGCATCAGACAGCTTTTACATAATTTCATAATTTCATCTTTTCTGACAGCTGCATAGTATTCCATCATGTAGACGTACCACAGTTTCTTTAGCCAGTCCTCTGTTCTTGGGCACTTAGGTTCTCTCTCTCTCTCTCTCTCTCCCTTTCTATCTGCAACTCCCATGCTATAGCCACCACACACTTGACTACTTCTTCTGTGAGGTGCCTGTCCTTAACAAACTGGCCTGTGGAAACACCAGTGGCACTGACTTGTCCGTAGTTGAGGGGCCATCCCCTTCACCATGCTGACCCCACTGCTGGTGTTCATGTCCTACACAACCATCCCCAGGGCTGTGCTGAAATTATCCTCAACCGAAGGGCGCCTCAAGGCAGTTTTGCTCAGGATGGCCACCTACATATACATCTAGCCTCCTGCAAGCAGGCCAAGTTTATGTCCAATTTCTATT
>JAJIBD010002704.1:0-26492 GCA_021461705.1 Cryptotis parvus
ATTAGACTCTCAGACATGGGGCAGAGCGGTTCCTTGCTCTCCCTGTGCCCAGCCGTTCATGAGGCTGTCGGGAGGCATGGTGGGTTCCAGCCTTGGCCCACCACCTCGGCAGAACCTCACAACAAGCCAGACGACCCCCCACCCACTCCATGGCGCCCGGCATTTTCCACATTGGACTTCCTCTCATCAGAACTCCACCCAGCCGACCAGCCCATCACAGCCCGGATCACCGAAACCCACCCTGGAGCAGTTTCTTCCTCAATCCGGCCCAGGTATGCTGGTCCAGAGACCTCTCAGACATGGGGCAGAGCGGTTCCTTGCTCTCCCTGTGCCCAGCCGTTCATGAGGCTGTCGGGAGGCATGGTGGGTTCCAGCCTTGGCCCACCACCCCGGCAGAACCTCACAACAAGCCAGAGCGACCCCCCACCCACTCCATGGGCGCAGCCATTTTCCACATTGGACTTCCCTCTCATCAGAACTCCACCCTGCCGACCAGCCCATCACAGCCCGGATCATCGACACCCACCCTGGAGCAGTTTCTTCCTCAATCCGGCCCAGGTATGCTGGTCCAGAGACTCTCAGACATGGGGCAGAGCGGTTCCTTGCTCTCCCTGTGCCCAGCCGTTCATGAGGCTGTCGGAGGCATGGTGGGTTCCAGCCTTGGCCCACCACCCCGGCAGAACCTCACAACAAGCCAGACGCCCCCCACCCACTCCATGGGCGCAGCCATTTTCCACATTGGACTTCCCTCTCATCAGAACTCCACCCAGCCGACCAGCCCATCACAGCCCGGATCACCGACACCCACCCTGGAGCAGTTTCTTCCTCAATCCGGCCCAGGTATGCTGGTCCAGAGACTCTCAGACATGGGGCAGAGCGGTTCCTTGCTCTCCCTGTGCCCAGCCGTTCATGAGGCTGTCGGGAGGCATGGTGGGTTCCAGCCTTGGCCCACCACCCCGGCAGAACCTCACAACAAGCCAGACGACCCCCACCCCACTCCATGGGCGCAGCCATTTTCCACATTGGACTTCCCTCTCATCAGAACTCCACCCTGCCGACCAGCCCATCACAGCCCGGATCATCGACACCCACCCTGGAGCAGTTTCTTCTCAATCCGGCCCAGGTATGCTGGTCCAGAGACTCTCAGACATGGGGCAGAGCGGTTCCTTGCTCTCCCTGTGCCCAGCCGTTCATGAGGCTGTCGGGAGGCATGGTGGGTTCCAGCCTTGGCCCACCACCCCGGCAGAACCTCACAACAAGCCAGACGACCCCCCCACCCCTCCATGGGCGCCGGCATTTTCCACATTGGACTTCCCTCTCATCAGAACTCCACCCAGCCGACCAGTCCATCACAGCCCGGCTCGCGGCGCTTGCAGCCGCGCGGTTCATCAATAAAGGCTTTATTTGGAGGTGTTTATTGAGTATGCCTCCCGCACGGCAAGCCTAGCAAGCTGCTCGTGTTGTATTTGATATGCCAAATGCCAGTAACAATTATATTAGATCATTATCATGACCTAATATAATGGTTTGAGGCTCTTTATGTTCCTGTACCAAGCTGATGCCCTTGGCTCTACAGCATGTGACAGGACATATTGAGATATTACTGGTGCCCGCTCTAGCAAATAGATGATTAACGTGGAAGATCGTGGATCGTGATCGTGAATATTATTAGATACTATTATTAGATATTTTTTAAATCCTGGCTCTAAATAATTATGATAATTTTTTTAAAAAGAAACAGTTCTTACCGCCAATTTTATCTTTTACCCATTTTGTATATATTTTATCATAATTTTTCTCCAAACTTACTGGGTACACTGAGAAAAGAGATATCTAATGTTCTACACAAAATTACTTTCTGATGCATTACTCCCTTATTTGGGAGATTCTGATATTAGAGAAAATTATAAATGTACTTTATTTCATGTAAACCAGTATTAATCGATATATTATAAAGTAATTATATCTTTAAGTATATAACCATCTTTACTTAAGTTTCCTTTCAAACAGAATTTATTTTCCTCTCCACCTGGTCAGAATATGCATTTTATTATTCAATATCAACTAAAAGAGAATACATAATCAGAAGCAGCAGTTAGCCAGAGACCCAACTTTCGTATATTAATAACAAAAATTACCCAGGATAAGTTGAACTAATTTTTAGGAGGAAATTATGGCTGAATTACTACAAACATGGAAATAAATGTGTTTGCAATTATGCAAGTCTTATGAATACATTATAGATAACTTGCTTTGTTGTTGTTTTTAATACCTTATTTCCATAGCAACCTCTGGATCATAATACATATGGCTCTTTAGAGATTTCAAAAAATACCCTTGTAGAAAAATGCAAACACTCTTTAATGTTTTAAAATCTCGGGAGGCGAAAATACTTTACAGCAAACTATCACAGTTTAAAATTACATTTAGCTTAATGTTTATAAATATTTAGTATTTATTGAAAATAAACTTTTGGGGAAAATATGCACAGATTTTTAGTTGGCAGCACCTTTAAATCTTAGTATATTTAATGGCACTAAGCTTAATATGAAACATGACAGATCACCCAATTATAAGAACTAAATTAATTGTTGCATTATTTCTAGTTTTCCTTAGTTTGTGAGATAAGCTAGTATAAATAACCACCAAGGGTTCCTTTGCTAAATATATATTCTTTTTGGATATCCTTGTTTTTTATATACATGGAATTTCTTCTAGCATTTATCATTACTATAGCTCACCATCCAGTTGATCTGTCAACATAGGTAAATGATTAAGCTCAAATTCACAGGGTGATTAGCTAACATTTAAAGTGGGAAGACAACATAGAGCAAACATCGAGTACATTTGATAAACTTAGAGTTGAGAGAGTGTTTTCTTTGCTATACAAAGCCCTAAATTAATCAAATGTTTCCAAAGGCAATACTGACCATGTCACTCAATTATTATATTAAAGCTCAAAGGTCAGACCTAAAGTATTTCTTTTACTCTCTCTAGTTACAGAGACCAGAAAAAGCTTATTGTCTATAACTTACAGAAGGATAAGTCAGAAAACATGGTGAAGTAAGTAATACATTTTCCAACAAATGAATGGATGTAAGGGCACATAATGGCTGAAGTGACTATTTTGAACTAACAAATTCAATTTAAGCGTGCAGCTTCCTAGTGAAAGCTTGGATGTTAAATTATAGTTA
Source organism: Cryptotis parvus (assembly GCA_021461705.1). Classification (NCBI taxonomy): domain Eukaryota; kingdom Metazoa; phylum Chordata; class Mammalia; order Eulipotyphla; family Soricidae; genus Cryptotis; species Cryptotis parvus. Next base: position 3,195 of record JAJIBD010002704.1, read on the forward strand.
CTATTTCTTAATTTTATTTCTTAGAGTTAAAATGTTTCCCTGTGCCACAATCCTGAGTCAGGCAGCTGAAGGCATGGTTATTCGTGCTCTTATAATGGTTTGTTGGAGTGGTTATGGAAAAAAGCTATTATTCTCCAAATACAGAGTTGTAATTTCTGACAACATATTAATTACCAAGATATTGGTAAAGGGATGTCAATCATTGTTTATGAGCATTAATTCTTGCAATTTTAAAGAGCCACATCTGGGTTTTAGCTTTTTATTAAAACCAATAGAGACTCTAATGCTAATTCAGCTAACTATCCTGCATGAGAAAGGAGAGAGGCAGACTCAGAAAAAAATCTGATACATAAACTTGTACCTTAAGCTAGTTAGTAGCATAAGATACTTGCAGAAGTATCTTAATAATGAAACCTGGAATGGGATAATCTTGTTTTCAGAGTTATTGCATTATAGATTCAAATGTTAATTTCTCGACAAAAAATTACAAGGCATACTGGGACAATATATCCAAGGAAATTCAGAATTCATACCTGTGGTAGTGCCCATGAACTGCCCTCAGGTACCAAAGTAACCTCATCCACTGGCCATGATCCAGAGACTCATATATAAATCTCAGAACAGACCAGTAAGTGGCAGAGATGCTCCCATTTCTCCCCACTTGAGGGCTGAACACAGGGGTATCTCCACTGACGGGAATATATTAGGTCTGTCCTGTCCCAACAGCCCCAACAGCTGAAAAACCTCCACAGTTCACAATTGCTGCCAAGCTCATGGCCAGACTACAATGCATGAATGAGCCCCACCCATGAGTAAATCCATTGAAAACCTCAGTTACAATCTCTGAACTTCCTGGGGCACATTCTCAGCTGTGCAACATCTCAAACTCTAGTATACTGATATACCAAGTATCACATCACATTTAATAGATGTATGTATATAGCACCCAACAACAAAATGAAGTACCGATGCCTATTTTGTAACAACATATCAGTAATTTCTTATACAAAGCTCTTAACAGTCAATGACTCTATCGTGAGATTGAACAATCCTCACTAATTTTCTTCTAAGTAAATATATCTTGACGATATGCCAACAAATTAGCAATAACAAGCAGTGTAAAATAAATTACTGATTGTCTGCTTAGGACCGTATGAAGCAATCATTGGGAAACTTTGAAACAATTGTTGTCTGTCATTGAAATGGTGGAGGGTTTGGGGGTTGAATATTGAATATTTGTAAGAAATTAACTTGAACATCTTTGTTAAAAAATTGAGTAGAAGCCCACTATGTTTAATAAGTTCAATCAGTGAAAGCAATTGCACAGATGTTCCAATTGGCATGTAACAGCATGGTAACAACTTTAGTAAAACCGTTCCAAGATATATGTTGTAATAAGCCATATAATTAGTGCTTGCTACTGGAAGCAGACATGGGCATGGGGAGTTTGTGGGAAAGGAGAATTATTTGGTGGTGGTAAGAGCACACTGGTGGTGGGACTGGTGTTAGAATATTGAATGCTTGAAAAAATGTACTGTGAGCACTTTGTAAATGACAGTGTTTAAATAAAGTTAAAAACTAAATACTGAATTAAAAAAGAGAAAATTTTGGAAAGTATACAAATTTTGAAATTAAAACTCAAATAAACACCAAGTATAATTAATTACGTGATAGCCACATGATGACATAATTTTGTGTGGGTGCCAAACCCAGTGGACCTTAGAGATTGAAACTGAGCCAGGTACATGCAAAGCCCTACCCACCATACTGGCCCCCCAAAATGCATTATCATTAAGCTGTTAAACGGTAAAGAGAGAATCTTGAAAATAGCAAGAAAAAAAAGATGACATATAAAAAAGGATAATATGCTTATCAATAAATGTCTTTTTTTTTCTCTTTTTGCATCATACCTGGTGATGTTCTGGAGTTACTCCTGGCTCCGCATTCAGGAATTACTCCTGCCGTGCTTAGGGACCCATAATATAGGATTTCAGGGACCTGACCTGGGTTGGCCGCTTGCAAGGCAAACACCCTAATTGCTGTACTATTTTTTCCTACCCGTACCAATAAATTTCTTATCAGAAATATTAGACAGCAGAGAATTGTTAGATTCAAAGTTCTAAAGAAAAACAAATGAACATATTTATGCATTAAAGATTGTCATGCTAGAATGAAGAACTCATTACAGAGCTCCCCTAGCTTTTATCTTTTATTTTATCTCACAACATCTTAACAGTTCTCAAGGCAGAGATAATTGTAAGAGACTGTTTCCATTTAAAATTTTAAAAGAAACTTTACAGTACTAAGCATTAAAATATCCACTATAGGTAATCTATGGACAATTATAAAGGTCAGTTTTTCCATTTTACATATAATATCAGTCTAATTTTCAACATAATTTAAAGTACAACCGACTATACGGAAATATAATGATTGTACTGAATAAAAATCACACAAGGGAAGGGGAAATACTTGCTTTGTTGCATACTATAGATGAAGAGCTTTCATCTTGTCACTAGTAAGAATATTAAGTCTGTGTTAGCTGTGGACTTGTCACACATGACCTTTATATCATTGAGGTTTGTTCCCTTTATAGCTATGTTGTTTAGATGTTTTATTTTCAAATGTTTTTAGTTCTTCTTTGAGATGATCTTGTGCTTTTTATCTTTTAATTCATTAGTATGCTGAGTAGCTTAAATTTCATACTGAACTCCAGTTGCATCTCTGTAATAAATACTACTTGATTGTTCTTCAACAATATTAGAAAACCAATTTCTATATATGTTCACAAGGGACATTGGCCTGTATTCTACTGTGGTGTCCTAGTCATATGACATCACCATTACAACAATTTAAGTTTGAAAGTATATTCACCCATCTATTCTTTAAGAGTTCAAAATGATTTTGTGTGACAAGGAGATAGATACCTCAGGTAGTACAATGCCTGCCAATGCCAAAATTCCATCTCCAAGCTAGCAGTTGCCCAAAATAAAAAGTGGCCCAAAATAAAAAGGAATGAAAATAGTTTTATGTTCATTTTTCTAAATATTTAATAGAATTCACCAGTGTAATGATCTGTTCTGGACTTTTCAGGTGGTTCTGACCATTGATTTAATTTCCTTCCAAGTAGTTTCTTTATGGTTCAGTCTTGTCTTAGGAGTTCAGAATAGACTCATTCTTTTGTCCTATGCTATCAATGATACAATTTCCATTATATCTAAACTGATTTGTTTCTTTTTTTCTTGGTGTGCACAATATAATTTCATTAATTTTATTTATTTAGTTTTTTTGTGTGTGTTATACCCTATGGTGCTCAGCAGACCACATGGGTGCCAGAGATCAAACTCAGGATGACCACATCCAAGGCAAGTTCCCTACCCACTGTGCTATCTCTCTGGTACCAAGGAGAACACAAAGCTCTAAGTTCATACTGTCTGTCCTATCCTTAGGGATTTATCCTGTTGTTGTTAATATACTGAGAGTGGATAGAATACCACATTGCAGAGCTGAGAGTTCAAAGAGAAGAGTTAACAGTGTGGTTACCACACAAATGAGGCCTCCACTGAGACAGTAGTTGTTCCTTACTTGTTTGGAGACACCATGACAGCTAGAAGCAACCCCCAAAATAAAACTGCAGCACCATCTGCTGGAAAAATAACAGATGAGTGTTTTAGTTCTAAGTTGTTGAAGGTGTAAAATTATGTATGTAAACAAAAAACTATATAGTACTAGGCAACTTGAGAATTCAAAGTAATATATCACAAGGAGAGAAAAATTCTCCTGAAATCAAGCAAAAATACGTGAGTACTATTTATTTCTAGTTAGCATAGAATTGAAATATCATAAAATGTAACAAACAGGTACAAACGAACAGACACAAACTTAACTTCTGTCAGAGAGACAGCACGGGGTTAAAGCATTTGCCTTGCATGAAGCTGACCTAAGCTCAACCCCATCGCCACATACTCTCTGGCACTACCAGATTGGGCCCCCAAATAAAACAAATAAACAAAATCATGGAAATTCAGTGAACACAGAGAAAAATTTAAATAATGATATAAATTGAAGCTTTAAGGATGTAACAGATATTCTAAGGACTGATTACATGAGATGAAACAGTGAGCCAGTGAGCTCAACGATAGAAATAATCCAGCTGGAAATAAAGAAAGAAAATATATAGCTTAAAAATATTTTTTTTTTTGGTGGATAGTCATTGGGCCACTCCTGGCAGTGCTCAGGAAACCAGATTCGGTGCTTAGGACTGAAAAGGGCCCGGCCACGTACAAAGCCTTAGCCTGTACTCCAGCTCGTAGTACAACCTTACAGGTGATATTTGTATTTCCTTCAGCATAAGCTTTCTTATATGTTCACTTAATACAATGGGGCGGAGCGAGAGCCCAGCGGGGGGCGCTCCTGCGCGCGGCCCGCCGGCCCGCCCCCCCGGCAACCCAAGCGCCCCCCGAGCACCGCCAGGAGTAATCCCTGGAGTGCAGAGCCAGGAGTAGCCCTGAGCATTGCCGGGTGTGACCCAAAAGAGGCAAAAAACAAAAAACCACGCGGTTTATCAATAAATGCTGGACTTAGAGATGACTACAAGAGTAAGCTACCTGCATGGCAGAGCCTGGCAAGCTACCCGTGTTGTATTTGATATGCCAAATACCAGTAACAATTATAGACCTCATTCTGGAATGGATTGAGGCTCTTTATGTTCCTGGAGCAAGCAGATGCCCTTGGCTCTACTAGCTTGAGACAGGACATATGGAGATGTTACTGGGGCCCGCTCGAGCAAATCGATGATGAACGGGAAGACAGTGATACAGTGAAAAATAAAATAATTTCAAGAGCTATAAAATTCCCATAGACAGGATAATTATTTGAACCCAAAGGTGAAAAGAGGGAAAATAGTTTACTTATATTTTGTTTAGTTACTGTGGAGCCAACCCAGGTGGTACTGTTGCAGGTGGACCCCACGGGTGACTTATGTGAGCCTGGAAGGTGGGAGAGAGATGGTTGCTTTCTCTCCCCAGCCGCCTCTGCCACTGGGGATCCGCTGGGCAGGCTTAGGACTGATAAAGTCTGCGATGAGCCCCCTGAACGGCGTGGGCCTGGGCCCCACCAGCCTCACGAGGTGGCCATCAAGCCACCTGATGCCCCTTGATCGCTAGGCACAGGAGTTAATCCCCACCACCCGAGGTTTCTCGGGAACCACGGACTCAGGCTGGAGAAAGGAATTGCTCTTTGCAGGAAAGGAAAGTCAGTCCTAGGCCTTACCCAGGGCTGCCTTAGAGCTCTTGTCTTTCTTGCTGAAAAAGAATTTTCAGGAGTCGACGAGCAGTGAAGTAAAATAGATTTTATTAAGGAGGTTTTAGGAGAGGGGGGGGAGAGAAAAAGAGAGAGAGTACACATCTCAAGAGGGGAGATGCAGGCAACACACGTGTTCAGGCACCATGTGCGCTCAGGCAACATGTGTACCCAGGCAGCATGTGCGCGCTGTCCTTTGGTCAGGACGGCTTTTATAGATTTCTCCCCAAGAAACTCCCATATGGGGCTTCAACCTCGGTTACTAGGGCCCATGCCAAGGGGAGTAGACTTTGGGAGTTGTCTTCTTTGAAAATCTCCTTTTGGAGTCTTCTGTGAGCTGGTTTTTGGTGGGAAGGCTGATTCATCCATCTCTCCTCAGGAGATTTAATCAGCTAAAGCCATTCACACATTCCCTCTGGCCTTTCCTTCCCCCAGGGTCTATTGTTGATATGGTCTTATCAAGCCTGGTTCCCCTGTGGCAACAGGTGTGACTCTGGAGCTGAAGGACCAGTTTTCTTACTTCTTCAGGAATTTTTATTGCCATGTGGCGCCCCTGTCTGCCTGCCAACAACAGTACTGGTGGTGAAATCTAGGCCTTGCACATGCGATAAATTTGCTTTACCATTTTGATCTACAGTTTGTTCAAGGAGATACTACCTGGGACTTTTCAAATTCTTGGGACTAGAACTAAATATATGTCAAAGATGTTAACACAATGTTTGATTATCTAAATGCAAATACTTTTTCCAAGAAACGTTTGTGAAACTAATACTGAAAGTCCTCATTCCCAATGAATGGAGATGTTACTGGCACCCACTGAGTAAATCCATGAACAATGGGAAGACAAGTCATACAAGTGATTTTTTAATGACTTTTTCATATGCCATTAGAAAATTGATCTAAATTAAAATCTAGGTAGTTTTCTCTTATAGATGATTTTTTCTGGTAGATAATTTTTTGGTATGGGGGCTCTTACTTAGGCACCTTTGCAGCAATCTGTGTTTAATATGAAAAAGGCTGAACCCCTGAGATGAACCCAGAGCCACGGCAGAGTCTGGCAAGCTACCCGTGGTGTATTCAATATGCCAAAAACAGTAACAATAATGGACCTCATACTGAAAGTATCTAAAGAAAAGAAAAACTAATAATTGGTAAACATAATTCCATTGGGCAATGGCATGTCTCAGGAGAAATTCCTTCCAACAGGAGACATAAAACGGCATGCCAAAATTCTCAAAGATTTTTTAAAAAGCCGTCTAGAATATTCTATCCCATAAAACTCAGATGTGAGATAAAACAAAGCCTTCCCTGTTTGACAAAAGCTGATTGATATCACCACCACTAGATGCCCTTTGTAAAATGTTGGAAAAACTGATTCCTTTGTGTTGGGGAGCTGTTGGGGTGCGCCAACAATACCAGGAAACAAGCTCCCTTCTACCTCCAAAGCCAGCAGGGAATAGGTGAAAACTCAGGAATAGGCACAGTTTTAAAAGGCTTTATAATTGATCACAGGTTCTGATACAATCCAAGAACAGGAAAAACTGCGGATTTTGGGTTCCCAGCTGGGCCCTAGCCACATGTAGATCAAGATGGCTGCCACCACGTGTCCAAGCCCAACAGAGAATAAAGAAGCAGAAAGCCAAGGAAAGCCAAAATAGCAAAAGGGGCTTCTCCTTTCTCCCAGCTCATTTTATAGGTAGAAATCTGCCAAAACTTCCCAGCCCAACCCATCATGGGCTGGGCTATCTAGAGATGAAGACAGGTAAGGACTCTATTGAAATGCAGCACTTCAGGTGGGCCTTTTGGCTTTACAAGTGCCTGAGCTGACTCAAGACCTCCCTCGCTGAGCTGGGAGGGGCTGCAAGCTAAGCAAAGCTGGAGCTTAAAGCAGGGCGTGTCACCCAACACTGTTGTTTAAAAAGTGCAAACAATTTAAACAAGATGAAAATTCTAGATTTCATATAAAAGTAATTCTGTAAAGTAAATAGATTGAACTAATCAAAGCAATAGCTTGGTTGGATTGATCCAACTACGTGCTGCCTATAATGAGACTCTTTCAACTATAAAGACAAACACTGACTTAAAGTGAGTATATGGAATGCAGTATTCCCAGCCAAGGGGAGAGGTTATAATTCAAAACACTACCTAAATTAGACATTGAGCCATATAAATATAATTATAGAAAAATATGTCCATTATGATGATACATGGATAAATACAGCAGAGTAACATTTTTATAATTTTTTTTTTTTTGGTTTTGGGTAGCATCCTATGATGCTCAGGGGTCACTTCTGGTGGTACTCAGGGGACCATATGGGATGAACTCGGGTTGGATGTTTAGAAAGCAAGTGCCTTACCTACTGCACTATAAAACATAAATATTATATATGCAGGAGTTTCCCTATCACTGTTGATCCAGAGTGTTTCAGCTAGCCTTCTTAACATTCAAAATTCCCAATATGAAGCACAGTTACTTTTCTCTGTTTACATGTTTCCTATATCCCCATAAATTCATTTTAAGTTGTCCTTCAAATAGTCCTCACTACATTTTACTTCACTGCCCCCCACCCCATACCCAACATATAGCCTTTTCCAAACAACCATCTCAGAATTACAGTATCCCCAATATCCCTGTTCCTCCCAATTCTTTCCAAGGTTTAGCTTTCTCATATCGAAAACATTATGTCAATAGAGTAAACATCACAACAATGGAGTTTCATCATATTTTTTCTAAGTCCTAGAGAAGTTGTTCACAGCACATTTATTTTTACTCAATGTGAAAATAAAAGCCAGTCTCTGTAATGACAGATATGCAAGGGTCTGGCAAAAGCAACTAAACACAAACTAAAAATTACACACATTTTCAAAAGTGCAGTATAATGGTCAAAATTGTTATCTGGCACAACAAAAATATGCTACTATTAAACTTATGTAGGTCAAGATTTTTGAACAGAATCTTCTAATATACATGAAGGAAATATACAGAGGTATTGAACCTGGAAAATGGTAGAAAAATGCAGTACAAAAATATACATATATAAAATAAAATACACATGATCTGCCATAGCATAAATACACGTTTATAAATTTATAGATCATAGAACTAAATACATACAAAGACAAAGACTAGAAGGCAAAAGATAAGTAAATAAAAATACTATTTTTATTTTTATTTGTAAACAAATATAACATTAATTTTATATGATTTTTTAGTGAAATAGTGAGGGGGTTCCTGAAATTTGTTTTGGAAATATATAATATATATTTCTCAGGTTTTTCCTCATAAACCATTTTCCTTTAGCATTTCAAATTAAAGAACTGTGTTCTTCTAAATTATTATAGCAATTATATGCTGCATAATATAATAATTAAAACAATTAATCACCTACTGCCTCATGTCAGATCTTCTTTCCTTCTTGACCTATATACATTTTAAGTTCTTATTGGAATTTATGTATTTGTCATGTTACTCAAATAAATTTTAAATTCCCTATGGTTAGAGAATTCCCTAATAAGCCTAGTGAATTTTAGCTTCACTAATTGTACACACACATACCCTCAATAAAAAATGTGGAATTAATTTAATTCAATATAGTAATGAGGATTTTTTTTGAAGTCAATTGATTTAACATGCCACAAAATCCCCTAAATGAACTAAATATTAATTTGATGCCTACTATCATGAAAATTGGGATTAATGAAAAAATAAAAGGCAGATACTTTGTCATTATAAACATAAAACACATGCATAAGAAATGAAAATCAAGTAAGGGAGAATAAATGTGGGAAATGTTATTCAAACTTTTCTCATCATTTCTTGCCTTATGAATTTAAGTCTGTGCTATGTGGATAACTGAAAGGTTATTTCCATCAGAATGAGTAATTCTGATCATGTCCCAGGAAAGAAATGACTTTAGCTAGATTATCTGTGAACAAGAGGAGTGGCAGAGAAGAGTTAAAGTGTTTAGTAAAGGAACTGGTGAGGGAGGTTCTTCTACAATAGAATATTTGTCCATATGTGTTATGAAGCCACTGGGATAGATATTTGGCTGAAGAATGACATAATAACATATATGCTTAAAATAATTATTTTGGTTGTTGAGAATATATCCTTAGGGTCCTAGAGGAGAAGTAGTAATGAAATTGTGGTAAGTGAACTAACTACTCACTTGTAGAAATGAGAAATTTAAATTTTTAGAAAGGATCTGTTCAGTTCACAAAACAAACCCATGTGGGCATATCAATGAGGGAGATAAGTGAATTGGGTTTGGGGAGCTTAGAAAGTTAGAAAGTGATGGTGTCATTAACGAGGAAGAAAGCATTCAGAGAGTAAGTTTGTTATATTGAAATGAGAGTTTCTGTTTAGAACATTTGTTTTTGATGAAGATTATTAGTAGGTATCACTGTCTTCCCGTTCATCATCGATTTGCTCGAGCGGGCACCAGTAACATCTCCATGTGTCCTGTCTCATGCTAGGAGAGCCCAAGGGCATCTGCTTGCTCCAGGAATATAAAGAGCCTCAATCCATTCCGGAATGAGGTCTATAATTGTTACTGGTATTTGGCATATCAAATACAACAAGGGTAGCTTGCCAGGCTCTGCCGTGCCGGTAGCATACTCTTGTAGTCATCTCTAAGTCCAGCATTTATTGATGAACCACGCGGCTGCTTGTTGGGCTGTGATAGGCTGGTCTGCTGGGTGGAGTTCTGAGGAGAGAGAAGTCCGGATGTGGAAAATGGAGGCCCTCATGGAGTGGGGGTCGTCTGGCTTGTTGTGAGGCTCTGCTGGGGTGGTGGGCCAGGGCTAGAACCCACCATCCCTCCTGGGCGTCTCGTGAGCGGCTGGTCACAGGGAGAGCCAGTAGCAGCTCTGCCCCATGTCTGCGAGTCTCTGGACCGGCATACCTGAGCCGGATTTAAAAAAAGACTGCTGCAGGGTGGAACTCGATGAGCCGGGCCGTGATAGGCTGGTCTGCTGGGTGCTGCTGGTAAATTAATTATTTATTATTTATTACCTATTATTAGGTAAATTAATTATATTAATGTGTAGTTGCAAAATATCAGTGGCTTAAGTCAACTGACATTTATATCTTGTTCATGTTTGAGTTTAATTTAGCTTAGGATAATAGAACATAGAGATCATATGGAAATTTGGATTCCTACTCTTTTCCCTTCTGCTTCAAATAAAAAAGAGAATTTAAATACAAGTTTCCAAACAAGATCGGGTTTTTATATATAAGTGACCTGTAGTGAAGCAAATGTTCATCAGAGTTCAAATAGAGGGCATTTCTCAGATATGCAGGTCTAGTTCTCAGAATCTGAGTATGTTAAGGAAGGTATCCTGGGTCTAGAGAGATACAACAGTGGGTAAAGCACTTACCTTATATGAACCTGATCCAGGTTCAATTATGACATACTATGCATTTCCTGAACACCACCAAGAGTGGCCCCAAAACAAAGAAACAAACAAACAAAATGCAAAAAACACTTTTCAAAGGGAATCTGCCTCTTAATAAAATGTGGGAATCAGAATGGCCAAGTACTGACACAGCAGGATAGAATTTCATGCGCTATCAGAGTCCACCAGAAGGTCTATGCTGGCGAGGAAAAGAAAGCTGGGCATGCCATGGATAGTTGGAGCACAGGCAGTTTGGGAAAAGAGTTTACTTAAGCTGGAAGACACAACAGAATGCTTGGGTAGTCAGATACAGCAAGAGGTAGGGAAGACTTTTCCTATGAAAGGGTGTTAGTAGAAAGAAAGAGGTGTATACTACAGTAGACCAACATAAAACCAAAACACCCAAAGTTTTGGTGTTTGTATTCTCTGGTGAGCCCCTCACCTTGCATGTCAATGAGACCTGTTACTTGCTTCTAACCAACTTAACAGGGCAAAGATGACAAATGTGTCCTCTTTAAATATACCGTCTTTTCCAAAGAAGACTGGGCTTTAATATATTCATTATATGATTATTGTGTATGATTATATGATGTGTCTGATTATTCACATATACTTATTTCATTAAAATACAGTATCAATACTGCTAGAGTTTATTACTTGCTATCCTTAGATAGAAACAAACGTAAAACCCTATGTTGAGAACAGCAGGAAAGGTCAATGGATTCCAGTATAGGCAGAAATAAAGGAAATATTTTTTGCATGTCCTACAATTACAAGAAAACTCATTTTGTTAGCAGTGTGAGTGTATTTGGAAGTGGTGTCTTTCTTAATCAAGAATTCTTATGAAAATATTCCCTATGCTCAATGGCAGATGGTACAAAAGATTTTTTAAATATCTGTCAAAGAGCAAAGGGAAACTTTCTTCCCTCTAATATGTGGAAAAGGAAAAACAGAAAAATACAAATTTAGAGTGGAAACTTCCCTGGAAGTCAGCAATAGGGTAGGACAAACTGAAATTTAAAGATTTTTCATAGCTCCACAAGGCAAAGAAGACTTAGTCATGGGCAGGGCGGCTGAGTTTACAACTTAATTTTATCTCCAATATCAAGTCTTCATTATAATTATTCGATAAAAATATGCCTTAGCACTTCTTTCAGGATATAGAAAAATGAGTCATTTTGATAAGTGCGGAGCACTGTTTTACACAAGGTCTAACTTCAGAAGAAATTATTTTACGCTGGAACCTAATCACAGAAAGAAACACCCTATGGATATGCTTATTCTCCCCACTTAAGAATGGGGAAATGGAAAAAACGCCCAAGTCCACAGCCCAATAAGGTCAGCTCATCACTAGACTCCAACATAGAACTATAGATACTTACCTGCACCACACTATAAGATATTATTTAAGGTCTTTTTGTTAGTTTATCTTATATACTCTCAACAAACAATTTAAAGGGCCAGTTGTGGGAAATCTATCTGCCAAAAATGGACCCCAAGATTTGCATGTCTCGTAAGTAAAACTAAATCTAGTAAGGGAAGTTGCAAGCATGTGGCAGAGCAGGAAGCGTCCTGCTAGGGATATGTCAGCTTGGGCAGAGTTATTAGAATCATAGACTATGTGGCATTACAGAGCACTTTCTTCCAGGAAAAACTGGGATAGTTTCTTGATTTCAAATTTATATACTGTGTGTGAGCTGATGGCTTATCTGCCATATATCCACAATGCTCCCAGCAATCCAAATCTTTGTTCTAAAAAGATGTGTTCTAAATATGAAGAATGGGGTACATAACAGGAATTAGGGGAAGTGAAGAGGCCTATGAAATAAATCATTCAGGAAGTCCCTTATTAGAAGGTCTTTATGTGATCTCACTGCATCATTTTCTTTTTTCCTTGCAACCTCTTTGTGGGATGGAATAGAAGTTATTATCCTTTTGGGGAGATCTCCTACATCTTTTTAGTACCCCAAGAAATATCATAACCAAAATTAAATGGGGTAGAATTATCAGGCTAGGAATGAAATCAACAACTACATTTTACACAATCAGGCATTTACTGAAAAGGTAAATCTCATATAAAAAGCTGATGGCAATATTAACAGAAACATGAAAATTCTAAGAAAGAATAAAAGTAAATGAAGAATGTCTATTAGCTCATTAATAGAAGATATGCAACTGAGGAAAATCTTGAAATTTGAGATTATGACAAAAGTCTTTCCAGAGTTATAAAGCAAAATATTGCTGAAAATAAAAAAAAAAAAATGTGTCACAGCTACAAAATACATCCAATATGTAACAGTAATACAAGGAGCAAGTGAAAGAAACAGAAACAACTTAAAGCTCTACTGACAAGTTTCCTCCAGTTTAATTCTTGACACCAATATTGCAGTCTGTGTTAATGATGCCACATCAAAGTGTGAGCCACAGTGTGCCAAAGCGAGTGTCAAAGTGACAATGTCAGAAACCAATTCCTAGATCCAGGAATCTCATAAAGTACTAATCAGGATAAATGCCCGAAATTGCTATATTGAGTATAGCAGTATACTATAGAAGCATATAAAATTTCAGAAAATAAAGTATAGAAGTATAGTATAGAAGTAAATGCAACTTCAGAAAATAAACATGAACATCTTGAGACATCCCACTGAGCTATAAACTTCCACTATTAAAGAACAATAGTAAGAACAAAGAAAAGTGAGAACATTTGCAGTCTTAGGGAAAAAGAGAACAATCAGTATTTTTCTACCCTGTAAAATTATCCTTCAAATAACTAAGAAATGGTAAGACTTTTTACTGACAAATGAAAATAGAACACATTTTTGTCTTGCAGTAAATGGTAAAAAGCAAAGTCAGGAACTTGTATTTCTATAGGGAGAATTTCAAAGAAAAAAGTTTTGGAAAAATATCTAATCACCAAATGTAAAATAAAAGAAAACTTTTGGTTAATTGATGTAAAAGGAATTTTTAAAAAATTAATAATATCAACAATGTGTATGAATATGTAGATATTAGTATTATACTTTAGCGATTTTGTCACTCAAGTGACCATAACTGAAAGACTAAGGGTATTATTACTCTAACATATTCCTTAGCACTTTACATATATGTTACTGATGTAAAGTGCCATAGCTTGTTTGAAAATGCATCCCAGTTGCAAATCCATATACGGCAAATGTGAGGGCAATCACCTAATGCAGAAAATCTAAGCAAACTGGTAGCACACAAAACCATACAAAATAATAATCATAGAAAATATTAAATTAAAACACTAAAGACAAAAAATAGTTATGAGAGAAAACAATGATGATGAAAAATAGAAAACTAACAAAAATGATAGAAATTAATCCAGCCTTACAGTAATCAACAATTACTATAAATACAAGATACACTAAAAGGTAAAAATTGTAAGAGCAAATCAATAAACAAAACATAATTATATATGTAACGCAAGCAAGTATAAAGCACATTTTAGGGTAATTCAAAGAGACACGTATACATATATACATATATATATAAATTCATTAATATGTGGAGTTTAGAACAAAGAAATTATTTACATGTAAAATATAGTGTTATATAGAGATAAAGAAGTTATTTTCCAGGAAAATATGGCATTTCTTCTTTTTTTATTTTTAAGATGAATTATATCACCAAGAAATAATAATTCTTAATGTGTAGGTAAGATAGTGCATCAAAATATGTGAGCTATAGAAAGTATAGCTATAAGGAGGAAGCATTCAAAACTATAGACATTTCATTACTCTCAGAAATGGACATATCAGCGGGTTGAACCTAAGTTAGTTGAATCAACACTTTCCCTTGGCATTTCATGACCAAGTGTTTCTTGGTAAATTTACAAATAGAGGACTAACATGTTGCACAAAATTTTAGTACTTATATTACATAAACACTTGAATTCACATCTATTGCACTTTCTCAGACAGTTGGTGCTAAATACATATCATGCCTTTGATATAGATTTTGAAGTTATTTTAAAAAACATTTGAGCCACAGAGATAACTTAAGGTGTGCTGGGTGTGGCTCTTGGGATCAGTCTATTCGTCAGTTAGACTGGGATCAGTGTTCTATGCTCGTGAATCAGTTGAGCATCTTGTTAAAATGTAAATTTTAGGTAGGTCTTGAGGTTCTAAATCTCATGCCCTAGGGTGCTATTAAGTGCCACCAATAAGCAATTATACTTTTATAACAGTACTTTGGACAAAAATTTTCAAATTTTAGTCCTAGGAGAACACATTAAACTTGCAGTGTTCATTATTAAAATTTCAGTTATGGGGGTCTAAAAAACTACTAAATTAGAGTATTGGAGATATAGTACACTGGAGAGGGTGATTTACTTGCACATTGCCAACCCATATATAGTACTGAGCACCACTGAATGTAGCTCCAAGAACCAAATAATGATGATAAAAATAAATTGTACAGGAATCTTTATTTTATTAAAGGGCCATATGATTCTCGTGCATTAATATTTCAGAAACAGAAAAACTAAGTAACTTAGGTGTCCACACATCTGTAAAGCAATCTCTTAGAATTGCTTTGGTCAAGAGTTTTTGGTCTGAGTTTTATATGAAATTGCCGCTTTGGAAACACTTTGTAGAAAACAACTTACAATATAACTTTAAAAGACTTATAAAGTCAGGTAGAATGTGAGTTTAAACTATGTTAATATGTTATTTGATTTATGGTGCTATTTAATTTTTTCTGTCATTTCATGAATCTTAAATGCAAAGAGAGGGAATGCTTTGCTACAGGCATCCCTTTGATTTGTCAGCCTGATAACTAAAACCCCAGTGAGAACTATTGTGTGTCACTAGTGTGGCTTGTCTCTTATTTTAGGAAATTATTGAGGAATAAAAAGCAAAATGTTTACAATATTATATGACTTACAAGGAAATCTGCTTCCAGGCAAACTCTACTATTCAGAACATATCAAAATGACCAATATATAGGTAACAGGATCTCAGAAAAAGGTCCAAAGAACTCAAAAAACATACACAACTATTTTAACTATAGTCCCTAAAGCTTTTGCTCATACAAATACTAGTTTTCTCACAATATCTTCTCAAAATTTCAGTAAAGCTTATAGGAATAAAATATTAACTCTGGGTCCATTAAAAGTAGGAAAAAGTAATAAAAGAAGAGCTATAACTGGAGGACCGGAGTGATAGTATAGTGAGTAGGACGTCTGCCTTGCACGCGGCCAACCCCTGGCATCCCTGGCCACCGCCAGGAGTAATTCCTGAGTGCAGAGCCAGGAGTAACCCTCTGAGCATTGCCGGTATGACCCAAAAAAGCAAAAAAAAAAAAAGAAAAGAAAAAGAAGAGCTATAACTCAAAGTAAAGGCAAATAAAAAGTTTAAGGTCTTAGGAATTTTTTCCCAATGTTTGGACCACACCCAACAGTGCTCAAGGGTGACTTATAATTCTTGGCTCTGTACTCAGGAATACTCCTTGCAGATTCAGGAGACCATATGGGATGTCAGGGATCAAACCCAGGTATATTGAACCCTGCCCGGTGAACTAACTCTCTGGTCCCAGTTTAGGGATTTTAAAAATTATATTTCATGTCCCATGTTTAAGAACAATAAATAATTTTGGTTTATCTTTGATTTAAAATGTTCATTACATAATGATCATAGTTGTTTCAATTACCTGCAAGCAAATATTAATATGATCATGTGACTTTTATAATACTATATCTTTGTATCAACTTAAAATATTTTGAGTATAAGCTATCTTAAATTTTCTTACCACTTCACTAAACAATAAACATTCTACAAAATATTTAGAATGCTTATCCAAATTGGTTAGAGGGAGACTGCTTCACATATTCTACTAGCCACCTCTTAACTTCTGATGTTAGAGAATTAATGACAAGCACGAGTAGTGTTTGTTAGAATCAGAAAAACTTTATTTTGCTAAATAAGTTAAAAAAGAGAAGGCAGCATAAACCTTGAAACATCACATACCTAAAGTTGGATCCAGTTAATCAGGCATGACAGGTAGGAAAGGAAGAAAGTCACAACACTCAGTGTTAAGACAGTCCATTTAAAATGGTAATACACTCAATTGTCATATTATTTCACTTCTGACATCTCCTGGCATTTGCTCTTGTCAGTCATATGGTATGGTTTGTCAGCTGAGTATCAAAACAATCATGACAAGCAAATAAATATCAAAGTCTGAAAAAACACACTCCTGATAGGAGCTGCAGCTGAGCTGAGTGGCAGCCGCCCACTGATATTGACGACTGAATTTTTTCTTTGTGATTAGAGAGCTAAGAATCCTTTCTTCTCAACTTTGGATTACACACACAGGGATTTCCCTTATATGCCCTAAGCACATCATCTAACCAGTTAGGAAATAGTTCATGTTACACTGGTTAACTCGTGAATTCAATTTACTGTGTTTATTTTATGGAAAAATATGTCTGATTAATATTCAGAAAGAATCACCAAGGATCTAAAAGACATTATTGTAATAGCTCCACTGAGCACAAACTACCTGATCAGAAACCTCTATTATTCACTTACTGCTTTGATCAGCACTGGGGAAAAGTGATATAAAATGTAAAGGTATGTTCTTAGAAAACCCAGGGCACTAATGCCATCAATTGCCACCATTTCAGAGACTAATAAAGTCATGACAATAAAAATTAAGTTTCAAACAAATTGCAGTATGTTATTTTTGTGGAAAAATATTAATTCAAATGAATCATACTTACTCAAGCATCTGACAACAGTGTATCTATTATCTGTTAAGGTTCTCAATAGCAAAAAGCTAATCTATCATTAGGATGTTGATTGACACATTTAATGGCTGCATTTTGCATAAGTGAGCAGTTAGCTTTTTCACCATGGAGCTGTATAAGGAAACGCGATAGCTAGGTAAAGGGAGAAATTCTTTCCTATTCCAAGTACTAGAAAATTAAATTCCCTTCCAAGTGTGCTTGTACAATCATATCCCTCTTGTGTGCCATCTAAAGTAGAGTTGCTTGGAACTACTGAGCATCAAATCCTACTCACTTGATCTGATTCTCACTTTATCTGACTCAATGGGCAGAATTCCCATTTTAGCAGAATTTCATTCAGACGACCACACAGTGTTATATATGGAAGCTTTTGGAGTTCTTTATTCTCATAGGAACTCAAAAGGAAACTGTAACTGCAACAAAGAAGCTCTGTGTACTATTAGCCACCACAAAGAACTATTTAGATTCAAGCTTATCCAACTACAGAGTCCGTCCTTCCTAAACAGTTCTCCAATGATTGAAACAAAACACTCTATTTTGGGGAAATAAATATTTATTAAGTACTTACAAGTATATAGTATATATTTACTAAGTATATTAAAATGTATAACTGGAAATAATCCAGGTCTTCTCCTAATATATGAAGATAATAATGCAGATATATAAACCACTATGTCAATAAAATAATTGTCATATGATACAAGGCTTGTCATAGCTATTACATACATACTATCCTTACATTACAAGAAAACTTTATTTTTTGGTCATTTTGAGTCAAGGAAAGGATTAAAATTAAGAATCTATGTGAATATATAATGTATTATGCTTAATTTCAGAAAATAAGTTTTAATCAGTATATCTTGAAAATAATAAAGTCAATGAAGAGGCAGAAAGTTTTGAGCAGAAACAAGTACTACTAAAACTCCAAAAAATCAAGCTAGTGTGACAGATTCTAGACATGGCAAGTGGTTCGGTGTGAATGAACAAGAAGTTTCCCTCCTGAGAAGTATACAGGTTTGAAGTTTAAGAGAGAAAATCATCAGAAGTCAATGACCCAGTAAAAGTCATTGACGCAATAAAGGTTCGTGCTTGAGAGAGGGATATCGTTAAACTCACGCTTGGTGTTCAGGAGCATTAAGGAGATGCAAATGGAAACCATAATGAGATACTATCTTGTGCCCATTAGTGGCTACTATTCTATAAAGAAAATCAGGGACTGAGTTCATAAGCTAAAAGTTTCCATTTCTAATTATGGCATTTCGTCATCTCCCAACTTCACTGGCTGTAGCCTTTTAACAACCCCTGGCACCACAGATCCTTGCATAGAAGCATTGGCTGACAGACCAGGAGTCTTCAAGGAGGGACCCTTGATCATTACTTGGCAGGTCCACAGATGTAGTTATCCTGCAAACCATGGGGGAACCCTGGAATGTGGAGGGTAACAAATGCTAAAAGACTCACGTACACAACATGGTAGAAACAAGTCACTTACACAGGCCTTAGACTCAGAGTCATATGACAAAGTTTATTAAGAAAGGCAGTGGTTAAACAGAGGCTGAGGGAAATGCCTATATGCACAAATTTATTGGTGATGGAGGGAAGCCATATTGATGGAGGGAAGGGTATTGTTATGACTAGGAAAAAGCTGCTGGAGCACTGTCCTTAATGCTTGATGGCAGAAGCTGACATACTGCTGACAACAAAGATGTCTGTTTCCCATGTCTCAAGTCATCGCGCAGCAGGAACCAAGCCAATTAATCTCTAATATCCTTAGAAATGTCACATTTCCCTGGTAAAAGCATGGTTCCAGAGAAGCCGGGACCTACAGGCCCAGTGAACTCTAGTGCTCAAAGAGTTGTGCCAGGGAGAGTTTCAACATCCAAATATATGTATGGATATAGATAAATGCAAATATATATACAGATATAGATGTGTGTATACATGCATATATTTGTATACACAGATATATATGTATAGAAGCATCTGCCACAAGTGTGTCTTCCGTTGATCATTGATTTGCTCGAGCGGGCACCAGTAAATTCTCCATTTGTTGGGAATGAGGTCCATTATTGTTACTGGTTTTGGCATATCAAACACACCATGGGGTAGCTTGCCAAGCTCTGCCGTGACTTAGGGTTTATCCCAGAGAAGAAATTAGATACTTGCACACTATTTCTGGGAATATAAGATGGTATTGCTATATTGAAGAAGACCTCAGCTATTCCTAAAAAAATACAAGATACAGTCTTATAACTCCACTTTTGGTCAATTTAAAGAGATTTTTACATCATATTTATAAAAATATAATTTACAATAACCAAAACATTGAATAAGCTTGTGGTCTATTTGTGGATAAATAAACTCATATGGTAAATAGGTACAATAAAATATTATTTACTCTTAAAATAAAGGCACATAGTCAAAATTTGTGCCATGAATGAACCTTTGCAGTCTTATGTGAGTTGAAATCAACCAATCGGGGCTAGAGCGATAGTTCAGTGGGTAGGGCATTTGCCTTGCATGCGGCCGCCCATGCCAGCCCGGGTTCATTCCCGGCATCCCATATGGTCCCCCGGGCACCACCAGGAGTAATTCCTGAGTGCAGAGCCAGGAGAAACCCCTGAGCATTGCTGGGTGTGACCCAAAAAGCAAAAAAAAAAAAAAAAAGAAAAGAAAAGAAAAGAAATCACCAATCTCAAAAGATTCAACATACATTGATATATCTGTAGGGTCGAAATTATAGAGTGAGGAAGCAGAATTGCAGTTCCCAGAGACTGGGTATGGTATAATGGGATTCTAAACAGCAAAATTACCATTTTACAAGATTAGGAAAATTTTGAGATTGGTGGTGATGGTTGCACAAGGTGAGACTATACTGTTACGGGTGACCTACACACTTAAAATAACTAATATTTAAAATTATGTTAGATGCATTTTATCACCATTTAAATAGTTTGAATAGATTCTAAGTTTGCTGGATGCAGTGTATTGTGAAAGTTCTAATTTCATAGATTCTTCTATTACTCATTTGAACAAGAATGCAGTCATATGTTGAGACTAAGGGAAAGAGTTATGATCTGAAGTTTAAAAACATCCTTTGCTATTCATTACACCCATTTGTATGGTTGTTAATATGATGGTGAATAGTTTTCTCTATCAAAATCTCTGCCTAAAGTCTTCTACTGTTAATGTAAATTTTATTTGTCATGTCTCCTTGATTGTAGGCTAGAACTAAATTGGTACATTTTCAGATTTGTGCACAAACTCAACAACTTCTTTAATCAAATTAACCAACTGTTTAAAACTTTATTTACACTGTGTCCTGATAGGTAAATCCCACATTCTAACGACTACCCATAGCTAATTAGGTAACTTTTGGGACTCCTTTGTTAGGAAACTTCTCCTGCTAATTCCAAAAAATTAAGAGCCTGAAACTTGTATTGGCTCCTAGCTATGGGAAGATCTAATTTCATCAACAACCCTCTGCTAACTATACCCTGGATATTCTTATTGATGCAACAGGAATTTACAGTCCAAAAAGACATGGTCCATTCACTCAAAGCTGTTAAAACTGAGAGTGAAGGTTTCTGTCCTAAACGATTTTAGACTTAAACTCCTTAAATTGTACACAGCCCACTTGAATCGGAGACTGTTTTGCACTCCTTCGAATCAATTCTACTTAAAATGTAGGGAGTAACTTTTTTCCAACAGCAATTACTGGATAATTTTTTGCTTCCAGGACACAGGTGCCCAGTAGTCTGAATGCACTTTCCACATACTAGGTATTGTTCCTCAGCAGGCAATTTGCTCTTTCATAAACGTCTACTCTAGGAGGACTCAGGGTGACTGATTGGATTGGGTGTCACACTCCTTCTTTGGCTGATAAAGTGCATCTGAGAGTCTGTGGTGAAACCATTTGTAGAAAAGCACTTTATTTTTTACTGGCAGACATCCAACTCTTGTGGTTGAAAAAAACTATATCTAATCACTCCTTAATGTTGCTGGTAATTGTTCTGGAGAGTTTTTCACCATGAATAATGAAAAATATATTATGAAAAAATAATGTGTGTTCTTAAAAAGAAAATTAGGTACAATTCTATGATCATAGCAATAGCTGACAAAAATCTAAATAACAATTAAGCAGGCATGATTTTTATCAACATATAAATATGTATCATGTAAGAGATTTTTAATTACATTTTACATACAATTTGCACCTCAGTTAGCAGTTAGTTGTTTCCAATTGTAGTATTATCTGAAATCTAGAGCTCTCACAAAAAAATTGGGTAGTAATTGCTATGAAGTATATTATATATTTGACTATTGGAATTTCCTCCCAACAGCTGAATAAATATGTTGAATATTTGTTTTACATATTTATAAAAACAAAGTATCAAACCAAAACTTGAACTGTGTTTGAACTGTCAGAAGAGTTGGAGGGACTATTCAAAGGTGATAACTATGAAAATTCATGGGTAGACTCTGAAATGTGACTATATAACATACATACAAATAGAGGCACAGCCAATATTTTGTGAGCATAATAAAGAAGTTTGCATATATCTCTGTAACAAATTCTGTCAGTTTTACTTTAAAAGTATTTCTGATATCCAGTCCAATAGCTACATATCACCACATTCTGCTGAATCAATAATACACATCTCAAGAAAGTTTATATGGCACTTTCTTGTTTGCCTATGTATGCAGAGACCTGTCTTTTTCACTGAGATCCCATCATCCCTTATAATGTACTTTTGCACAGAGCAGTGCCAATACAAGAAAGTCACTGACTGATCATCGTACTGAAGGAATCCAGAACTCCATCCCTTGTTACCTCTCCATTTAAATTTTCTGTAAATGATATTATGTGACTCTGAGCACTTTCATGTGAATAATAGTTCCCTTTTCTCCAGTACTATCATATTTGGCAGGCGCATTAATCACTTGATTACTTGAATCCCGCTATTCATCGATTTGCTTGAGCGGACGCCAGTAACATTTCCATTGGACCCTATCACGTGCCAATGTAGCCCAATGGCATCTGGTTGATTCAGGAACATGAAGAGCCTCAAACCGTTCCTTCAGGGTCTTAACGAAGAAGTCTGATCATCTTGTAGGTGGGCGGCCACATGATCTTTTGACATCCAGTCCATAATGGCTCTAGTCCAGCGGTTGTCTCCAAATCTCATTACATGTCCAGCCCATCTGATTTTCAAAGCCTTGGCAAAACGAAACAGCGTCCCTGATTCTGGAATAGCAATGGAGGTCAGAACTCCGATTCCTTCTCTCACTTGAGTGAGGCGTGATATTCCAAGCATAGGTCTTTCGATTCCTCTCTGGGAGACCCGAATAGCATTCTCATCCTGCTTTTCGTAGGGCCCAGGTATCCGAGTGTATGTTAATGCAGGGAGAACAGTGGAGTCAAAAGATGTGCCCAGAGCCGGAGGTTCTTTGTCCTTTTAGCTATTTCTTCAATGCCTTTGAAGGCATTCCATGCGCTCTCTTCCTCCTGCATAGCTCAGGTTTTAGGTCATTCATCATATTGACCTCTCGACCTAGGTTCACATTACTGCATTCAGAGATGTCTGTTCCATTGAGAGTGAATGGGGCCTCTGGAACTAGTTCATTTTTCATGAACACATTAATCAATAAAAGTAAAAATATACAGCAGTCTTTATTATCAGGCAGTGTCCTAATCATAAATCATTATTAAGCAGTATTTCAAACCTTCCAATTTGATAATAATTGATCATCCAAACACTGAGTGATCTCAGTACCAAAATTACATTGTTTAGGTATAGGGTATTTTTGTTGCTTTCATGATATTC
>JAJIBD010002705.1:0-143255 GCA_021461705.1 Cryptotis parvus
ACTCTTGGATTTTGGTATCATAATATGTATATCCGTATATATATATATATATATATATATATATATATTATATTTATGCCATGCAAATAAATGCAGTCATTCTATATCTCTCTCTTTCCTTCTGACTAATTTCACTCAACATGATCCTTTCCATGCCCATCCATTTATAGGCAAATTTCATAATTTCATTTTTTCTAACAGCTGCATACTATTCCATTGTGTAGATGTACCACAGTTTCTTTATCCAGTCATCAGTTCTTAGGCATACTGGTTGTTTCCAGGTCCTGGCTATTGTGAATAGTGCTGCTATGAAAATAAAAAGTGCGGATTGTGTTTCTGCTGTGTGTTTTGGCTCCCCAGGGTATATAGCTGGCTCAAAAGGACTCAATTTCTAGTCTTTGAAGGAATGTCCATATTGTTTTCCAGAAATGTTGTACAAGTCGACATTCCCACCAACAATGTATGAGTCTCCTTTTCCCCTCATCTATGCCAGCACTTGTTGTTTCTACCCTTTTGAATATGGGCCAGTCTCTGTGGTGTGAGGTGATATCTCATTGTTGTTTTGATTTGCATCTATCTGATGATTAGTGATGATGAGCATTTTTCATATGCCCTTTAGGCCATTCAAATTTCCTCCTTGTCAAAGTTTCTGTTCTCTTCTCTCCATTTTTAATGGGGTTGGCTGTTTTCTTCTTATATAGTTGTACCAGTGCCTGATATATCCTGGATATTAATGATATTAACCCCTTATCAGATGGGTATTGGGTGAATATTCTTTCTCATTCTGTCGATTGTCTTTGTATCTTGGTCACTGTTTCTTTCGAGGTGCAGAAGCTCTTTTAGTTTTATGTAGTCCCGTATGTTTATTTTTTCCTTCTAGTTGCATTGTTCATGGTGTTTCACCTTTGAAGATGTCCTTATTCAATGTTGTGGAGGGTTTTTCCTATATTTTCCTCAACGTACTTTATGGATTCAGGTCTGATATTGAGATCTTTAATCATTTTGATCTGATTTTTGTGCAAGGTGTTAGACACAGGTCCAAATTTATTTTTTACATGTAGCTGTCCAGTTTTCCCTGCACCACTTGTTGAAGAGGCTTTCCTTATTCCAGTTTGAACTCTTTCCACCTTTACCAAATATTAACTGATCATGTCCTTGAGGGTGGGTGTCAGGATACTCAACCTCTATTCCATAGGTCCACAGGTCTTTTTTATTCCAATACCATGCTGTTTTAATTAATATTGCTTTGTAGTAGAGTTTGAGGTTGGGAAAGATGATGCCGCCCATCTTCTTTTTCCCAAGGATTGCTTTAACTATCTGTGGGGGTTTATTATTCCATACAAATTTCAGGAGTGTTTGGTTCTTTGAAGAATGTCATGGGTATCTTTATAGGGACCGCATTGAATATGTACAAAGCTCTAGGGAGTATTACCATCTTGACAATGTTAATTCTCTCCATCCATGAGCAGGGAATGTGTCTCCATTTCCTCATGTCCTCTTTTATTTCTTGCAGCAGTGACTTGTAGTTCTCTTTGTATAGGTCCTTTACACACTTGGTTAAGCTGATTTCCTAGGTATTTGATTTTCTGTGGCACAAGTATGAATGGAATCGATTTCTTAATATCCCTTTCTTCTCTTTTGTTATTTGTATATAGGAAAGCCACCGACTTTTGGGTATTGATTTTTTACCCTGCCACTCTACTACAAATATCTATTGTTTCTAAGAGTATTTGGGTCGAGAGTTTAGGGTTCTCTCGGTATAATATCATGTCATCTGCAAATAATGATAGCTTGCTTACTTCCTTGCCTATTTGGGTGCCCTTAATGTTTCTTTTCTTCTGATTGCTATGGTGAGTACTTCCAGTACTATATTGAATAAAAGAGGTGAAAGAGGGCAACCTTGTCCTGTCCCTGATCTAAAGGGGAAGGCTTTCAATTTTTCCCCATTGAGAATGATATTTGATGTGAGCTTTCAGTAGATGGCTTTGATTATCTTGAGGAAGGTTCTTTCAATTCCCATTTTCTGGAGGGTTTTAATCATGAATTTGTGCTGGATCTTGTCAAATGCTTTTCCTGCATCTATTGATAGGATCATATGGTTTTTATGTTTTCTCTTATTGATATGATGTATTATGTTGATTGATTTGCGAATGTTGAACCATCCCTGCATTCCCAGGACGAATCCTACTTGGTCATGATGTATAATCTTTTGATGAGTCTTTGGATTCTGTTTTCTAGTATTTTGTTGAAGATCTTAGCATCTGTGTTCATCAAGGAGATTGCCCTGTAATTTTCTTTTCTCTGTGTTGTCTCTCCCTGCTTTGGGTATTAGGGCGATATGTGCGTCGTAGAAGCTGTTTGGGAGTGTTTCTGTTTCTTCTATTTCCTGGAAGAGCTTGAACAGGACAGGCAGTAGGTCCTCATTAAAGGTTTGGTAGAATTTACTAGTGAACCCATTTGGACCTGGGCTTTTGTATTTGGGCATACTTTTTAATTACTGTTTCAATTTCCTCAATGGTGGTAGGCTTATTCTGGTATTGGATGTCTTCTTGTTTCAGTCGTGGGAGGTTATAGGACTTTTAGGAATTTATCCATTTCTTCTGTGTTCTCATGTTTCGTGGCATACAGGTTCTCAAAGTAATCTCTGATGGTCTTTTGCATTTCTGTGGTTTCTGTTGTGATGTCACCATTTTCATTTCCAACTATCAGAACTTGTGGAACACAGCAAAGAGCTGTTTTAAGAGGAAAGTTCATAGCTCTGCAAGCATTCATAAGGAAAGAAGAAAGGGCCCACATAAATAACCAGACCTCACAGCTGAAAATATTAGAAAAAGACCAACAAAAGGAGTCCAACCCAGGCAGAAAAAAAGGAAATAAATAAAACTTAGGGAGGAAATCAACAAGCTGGAAACCTAAATAAAAAGATCCAAAAGATTAATGAAACCAAGAGCTGGTTCTTTGAAAAAATAAACAAGATTGACAAGCCACTGACAAGACTTGTAAGGACAGGGAAAGAGAGAACCCAAATAAAACCAATCTTAAATATGTGTATAAAAAGCAATTTTGTATATGAAGTCAGATATTTTTATAATTGTACTTTAACTGCATAGATTGAGTTCAGTATATGTATCCATTCCTCTGAATAGACTATGGAGTGAGGTAGTGTAGAGACAGTTCCATTGCATGAGGTAGACTCCACTTTGACCCTGGCACTGGATATGATGCCCAGAATATCAACAAGAGTGATTCCTTGAGCACAAGGTCAAGAGGAGGTCTTTGGTGTCATGGAATGTGCCAAACACACTCACAAACAAGATTTGCAAAATAAGAAAAAAAGGAAATTTTATACATAAATATATAAAATTGGAGAAAACTGGCTACAATGAACTGTGTTTCAAGAGAAGAGAAAAAAGAAAATATGACCATCAAAGTTAAAATGATGCATTCTATTAATTGGCTTAATAAGAAATTATTTGACAAATAATTTCTGTTGGGAATTGTCAAATTACTATTTCTAGAAATATTGTATTGTTTTATTTTATTTTTAAAATCTTAATCATATTTTTAATTTAAAGTTAATTTGTATTTAAGAGTGAAATGTTGACTAATAAATACTGATGAATCCAGTTTTTTCTTAGATAAAAATGTTTATTGCTTAGGAATTATGATTATATAGCTTCCTCATTAAAGTGGTACTAACTTTTTTATTATGAGTGTTTGACATGTCGTGACACTATAATTACATAGAAGAAACTACTATAAATTGATATTTTTACAGAAATGTAATACTTGCTATTTTTGATGTTTCAATTTATATATGACACATATTCCAAGTGTTTGGTTACAATCATGCTCAATATAAAATATCCAATATACTAGCTAACAATTAGTGCTCTACTGTATGGCAAAAAATATCTAATACTGGGCTGGAGAGATAACCCAGCTGGTAGGGCGCTTGCCTTGCACGCGCCTGGCTGTGCTGGCCTGGGTTCGATCCCCAGCATCCCATATGGTCCACCTGAGCACCGCCAGGAGTAATTCCTGAGAGCAGAGCCAGGAGTAACCCTGAGCATTGCTGGGTGTGACCCAAAAAGCAAAAAAAAAAAAAAAAACTAAAACTAGTGTTTCATGTAATATCATCTCTTAAATGACATATCCATATCATACTTATCTCACATTTGTTTGAGATATTGAGATTAGTTAGATAAATTAGTTTGCCTAAATTAAATGAATTCAAACATAGCATGAGATTCATATGAAGCCTCAATTAAAGTTCAATTTCATGATTATATGCAAATGTTCTGTTTATACAAATGAAAATAATGATCACAGTGTTATGTTAAACCAAAGCTCTAGGTTACTTCTTCAAGCATATCTATTGAGACAGAAAACAATTTTTCAGTCAGCCTCTGTGTTACCAACTGAGAAATTGTAGGTAGCCTGAATCAAAAAAGAACAGCTTCCTGTTAATTATGATAATTGTGAAGATTTTCTACCCGAATTGTTGATAGAAGAAGATTTTTTCTTTCTTTTTGAAATTCTAGTCTGCTTCAGATGCAATCTGATCTTTTAATATGCCAATAGCAATGTCTTTCTTAATTTTAATTTTGACCATACTCAGTTGTGTTCAGGGCTTATTCCTTGCTCTGCTTAAGGATCTCTCTTGGCAGGGCTTGGGAACAAGATAGAGTGCAAGGAATTGAAACCCAGTTAGTAGTGTGCACCTACCACTGTATTCTCTCCACCCCCTTATCAATAGAATCCCTTAGATAATATCATTGACCTGTATCTCTTGCTTTCCTTATATGGAAGAAGATATTTCCTTATTATGGTATGTAAAGAAAAAAAATTACAAATCATGTTTGACTGTCTGTAATTAATATTCTTCATTGTAAATACTAAGTCCAATTGATATCCATGCTTTTTCTCTTGTATTTTATAGCTTTATTTTTGCACATGGAATTCTTCTCTTTCTCTCTGTCTTCCCCAAACTATTCTTTTTAGGCTAAACTTATTCTTCCAATTCCACTCCTTTCCTTTGAACTTTGACACTGAATGTTTGACATTCATAGATCGTGGGTCACTTGCTACCTTTTGGGCTGAAGCCCTCAGGTTAGTCATACTTGCTTGACAGACATTTGTTGTACTGGCTAAGGCAAATTCCTTTGAAATCACTTGCTACTACATTCATTCATAAGAATCAATTTTACAGCATTCCCGAACAATGTTTTATTTCTACACATTACATAATGTTAAGCCATCGCAAATTTTTTAGAACTATATTAAGATTAGAATATTACCCTTATGTGAATTTGGTACATTATTTTCTAAGGACATTTGATTTTGTACAACTAGAAGAGTACTTTTATATTTATTTATTAACTGGTGGAAGGCAACCAGACTGTGCCCAGGCCATACTCCTGCCCTTGCTCAGGAATCACTAACCACAGTTATGCTTAGGGGGACCATATGTGGTGCCAGGGGACAAAGTAGGTCAGCTTCATGCAAAGCAAGTGACTTAATCTCTGCACTATTTCTCCTGAACACAAAAGAACATATTTTTAAAAAAAGCAAATGAAATATCAAAATTTCAAACTTTTAAGGACTTAAACTCTTGGGGACAGAATGATAGTACAGCAGGTAGGGCCTTTGCCTTGCATTTGGCTGACCTGGGTTTGATCCCCAGCTCACCAGCAGGAGTAATTCTGGACTAGTGAGCCAGGAGTAACCTAGCTCGAGTATGACCCAAAAAAGAGAATAAAAGAATAGACTTAAACTCTTTAAGTTTATATCAGCATTTGAAGCTGACAACATTTCATACTATTTATCTCTTTACTTTATCACAAATGTTTAAAATATTTTCTCCTCTCACACAGCCATTTGAAGTCTACATGAGAGAATAAAATAGAAAACAAAAAAACGACAATTAATCTACAAATATTTTCTTCTCTTACATAGACATTCAAAGTCTATGTTAGAGAACAAACTGGAAAACAAAATTTATATGTCAATTAATTTATGGTCACCTTCCACAAAAACAATCAGAAAAACCTAGAGACATCTTTAACATCTTTGTATCACAGATAAAAAACTATCTCTTTGTATCAAGATGTATCTGTGATACTCAATTCACAGCACACCAACACACTAAGCCACAGCTCACTTGGATCTCTTCCTCTTGTCTGTGCTACCAACGGTCCCCCTCACACAACCCTCAACTGTTTTTTCACCCATAAATTTATTCTCTGTACTTTGGAACTTGATTTCTATCTACTGACAGCAAACTTTGACCTTCCTTACCTCAAACCAGATTCTTTCTTACAAAGACAGAATGCTTTGCTATTTAGTCTGTATTTTCTTCCAGTTTACAAAAGTGTTTATAGACCTTTGGCAGGCTCCTTTCAACAACTAGAGTTGTACAGAGAAAACAGAATAAAACTTACCTTCATGTTACCACACATAACTTTTCTTGAATCACCCTACTTAACTTTTGAAATAAAGCAGATGTATAGAGATCTCTTTCTGAGGCAGGTTACCATTTTGCTTTCCAACTTATTTCCTCCAGATTTGGGGTTATACAAATATCCTGAAGATATTTTATGTTCAAGCTTATCTTGGTGTCTATCTTTGGAATCTATCAATGGAGTCCAGCTTTAACATTTTAAAAGGTTTAAGTTACTCTTGTCTAAAACTTTTCTTTCTCTAGAAACTCCCATATGCAACATTATTTTTCTCTCTTAATTTACAATGCCAAACTGGGCACCACCTATGGTCCACTGTGCACTGCTAAGAGTAACCCTGAGCAGAGAGTCAGAGTAAGCCTTGAATTCTGTGGGTATGGCACTCTCCCCCTAACAAAACAAATGAATAAAACTAGTTTTTTTCCAGACAGTTTTGCTCACATGTTTTTTTCTACTCAGTTTGCAACCAGTTTCCATCTGATTACTGCTCCTAATACTACACCAATTATTTTCTTGTCAACCGATTACTGAGAGGTCAATCAGTATTAAAGGATACAGTTCAGAATTTTTTAGCAAGTTGATCACTTCACTTGATCACTTGACACCCCATTATTCATCGATTTGCTCGAGCAGGTACCAGTAACTTCCATTTGTCCCTGTTGCATGCCAGTGTAGCCCAATGGCATCTATTTGCTCCAGGAAAATGAATAACCTCAAACTGTTTGTTCAGGGTCTTGACGAAGAAGTCTAACCATCTTTTAGTGGGTGGCCACGTGATGTTTTGACTTCTTGTGGGATCCAGTCAGTAATGGCTCTAGTTCAGTCAGTGGTCGTCTCCAAGTTACATTATCTGTCCAGCCCATCTGATTTTCAATGCCTTGGCAAATGAGACAGCGTCCCTGATTCTCAGTCAACAGAAGTCAGAACTCAGGATACCGTCTCTCACTTGAGTGAGGTGTGATATTCCAAGCATAGGTGTTTTGATTCCTCTTTGGGAGACCTGAGTAGTGTTCTCATTTTGCATTCATAGGGCCCAGGTCTACCACATCATATTCAATTGGCCAAATAATATTCAATAGATGGTTTTGCCTGACCAATGTCGCTGTGGTCCCAAAATTCCAAACAGGATCGGATCATCATCTCCTTTGTGCAAAATTCTACTTCACAGAACTAGGAGAAAGGACTGCAATGTTTAATAAGAGAACTCCCAGAATGACCACCAACTGGGAGCTCTTTGGCACCATTGCAGAAACATGGGAAGATGCCATCATAGACAACATCAACAAAGAATACAACCGACGGGTTCAGCACCTCCATGATTGTGCAAGGAAGGCGAGAGAGAGGAAGCCACACAAAAACACCTGTCTTCCAAAACTTGAGCTCATTCGCCATTGTGGCAAGGTGAGAGCCTCAGGCAACCATAAGCTAACATCCAAGCTTGCAAGGTAGTGCAGAGAAGCAATAAAAGAAGTCCTCAAAAAAGAGAAGAGCAGCAATACTGGTCAATGCAGCAGAAGCAGGAAAATGCATTTCCAATGCCCACCTGTTCTTTGTCAACTATAAGAACAAGATGACTGCTCTCCAACGTCCTGATGGATTTATTGCATCTTCCATAAAAGCAATGGAGAGGATTATGCGTGACTTCTATTCGGATCTCTGTGATCACCATGTCCACCTGCCCACATACCAAATTCCGCAGGATGGATATGTCTTTCCCAATGATCTTCCTTCTGAAATCCGACATGCCATTTCATCAGTAAAGAAGTGAAGAGCATCTGGCCCAGACAAAGTCAAACCCTAACATCTGAAGAATCTGCTGTCAGTACTTATCAATAAACTGGCTAGGCTCTTCACATGCTACCTGTCTGAATGCAAGGTTCCCTCCCAGTGGGAAACCAGCAGGACAATTCTACTGTTCAAGAAGGGAGACATCCACAACATAGACAAATATCTCCCGATCTGCCTGTTGGAAGATAGTTAGACATATACAAGCTATTCACACTATTCATCCTGAACAGGATTGGCAGAACATTAGATGAAGGACAACCATGAGAGTAAGCTGGCTTCTGAATAGGATTCAGCACAATCGACCATATCTACTCAGTAACCAAGCTCATTGAGGTTTGTAGGGAATTCAAGATGCCACTCTTTCTAATGTTCATTGATTTAAAGAAAGTCTTTGATTCTGTTTGAGACTGAAGCAGTCATCAAACCCTAGCCAAACAGGGCTTTGAAACTCAGTACATCAATATCCTTCGTTAGCTGTATTACGCATTTACCACCAGGATCTCACCATTCTACAAGGAAGTGATCATTGATGTAAAAAGAAGGGTTAGGCAGGGTGATACCATTTCACTGAAACTCTTCAGCACCACCCTTGAGAATGTCATGTGACAATTAGAATGGGAAGGAATAGGAGTGAAGATAGACGGTCAGTAACTACACCACGTCTGCTTCACTGGTGACACCATTCTAATAACACCAAACATTAGCCAAGCAGCACAAATGATGGCTGACTTCCACCACGAATATGGAAAGGTAGGCCAACAGCTAAATCTCAAAAAAAAAAATTCATGAAAAACAAACTAGTTCCAGATGCTCCATTCACTCTCAACAGAACAAACATATCTGAATACAGCAGTTATGTGTACCTAGGTCAAGAACTCAGCATGACAAACGACCTAGCACCTGAGCTGTGCAGGAGGAAGAGAGCGATGTGGAATGCCTTCAGAAGCATTGAAGAAACAGCTAAAAGGACAAAGAACCTCTGGCTCGGGGCACATTACTCCACCATTTTCCCTGCATTTAGCAAGTTAGAAAACAAAGTTAAATGTCAGTCTTTGATTGCCTTCCACAAAAATAAACAGAAAACCTAGAGACATAACAGCCAGTTTAGGATGGTCCTTGTCAATGTCAACAACTTTCTCCCTTATCACTGTCTCTTCCTTCTGACATACATAGCTTGCACTCTCTTAGCCTTCTTAAAAAAATTTATAGCTTCAGATAGCAAGTTAAATGCTGCTTACTCCAAGAAATCTTCAGAATCTACCAAATTAGATCACTTCTCTCTGATAACATAAAAGCATCTCTTTCCTACAAGGAATTATGCTTGCTTTGTTATTTTAATTGCATAGGAATATTTTATGGATATTTTATTGTAAACTCTTATTCTTTATAATTCTATACCAGTATATTTACATGACTTTTCTGGCCAAGTATCAATATTTTGTCTTAGAAGTTCAATAAATGTTCACGTAATTTTGGTTGGCCGCCATAGGTGGCTTTTGTGAGGCAAAGAGGAGAGAGACAGAAACTTTCTCCCCATCCACCTCTGCAGACCTCAAGAAGTGCTAGGTAGGCTAGGCCTTACCCAGGCCTTGTCTTTTTCACCCAGGTTCTTGTCTTTTTCATCCTGAAGAAGAATTTCAGGATGACCACGAGCAGTGGATATATTGGACTTGGGCGTGGAGGTGGGGATCAACCCAGGTTGCACAGTTATTGCTCCTTTTAGTTAATACTTAGCTGTACCCTAGGGATGAAATAACATGGATCGAACCCTTTATGCTCCCAACCTCCTGTGATAACTAGGCTCTAATTTACTCACACCACCTTCCCCTTTCCCCTGTGAATTTGAGGTTGGCTCCCCAGAAGGTCCTTTCCCCAAAGTCCGTCTTGGTCAGAGAAACTAACGAGCAAGCGAGAGAGCAAGTGAGTGAGTGAGAGAAAGAGAGAGAGAAAGAGAGAGAGAGGGCAAAATGCCTGCCACAGAGGCAGGCTGGAGGAGGGGAGGAGGGAATATGGGAACATTGGTGGTTGAAATGGGCACTGGAGGAGGAATGGGTGCTGGAACACTGTAGGACTGAAACCCAAACAGGAATGCCTTTGTAATTGTATATCTCATGATGGTATAATAAATTTGAAAAAAAAATGATCTTAGTTGGAAGCTTTCAGGAAGATGAGGTGTAGAGAAAGTGAAAAGAGAGTACACATCTCAGGAGGGGAGATGAGAGTGACACATATGCTCGGCCATGTGGGCTCAAGCAACACATGGGCTGGGCGGTATATGTGCTCACTTCCTTTGTTCAAGGTGACTTTCATAGGTTTTCCCAAGCTGCCCCACATGGGGCTTCCATCTGGGTTAAAGTCCATTGCTAGGGCACTTGCCAAAAATGGGGGTGTAGAGTTGCGAGTGGTCAACTTTGAAAACTCTTTTCTTGACCTTTATTCTGCTGGATCTGATCTTCTTTAGGAGTGTGGTTCACCTTCCCTGGGCGAACTCCAGATAAAGATCTTATCAGCTCTTGGCCTCTGTATCCACAAGGTGGTTCCGGAGAACTTTAGGGCTGTTTGGTTTTATTACATCCTAGGAAGTTCATTTCCATGGACCCTTTGCTATCTATCTGCCTACATCACTCTGGCACCTGGGAAATAGTGAAGCTGGTAAGATGCTTTCCTTGCATGAGGGTGACCTGGTTCTGTATCTGGCAGCCCATAAGCTCTCTTCCCTGAGAGCACAGGCACCACTGGGCATGGTACCAAACAATGAACGAATAAACAACATAATGAATGAAATTAGTTAGATTCTAGCATATGCAACCTATCTCAGTAATTGGACTTAAGTGTTATTTGGGACAATTTTTTTTCAGCTAAGTTTGCAATCACTGCTAACTACACTTCACTACTGAGTGAAACTATTTGCCACCATTTATTTGCTAAGTCTAGTACTTTAAAGGAAAGTACCAGAAAATGTTTATTTTCTGACATAGTTAGATCTTCTTTATTAGTATTGCCTTTATTGATCCAGAGGGGAAAATATCACAACACTCAACTCATTTTTTGAATTAAATAAACTTGAAAAGCTGTTCGAATGGAGGATAAGGGAGTTTGGTGCCATAAACAGTTTCCCAGGGATGTCAGGGCTATTATCCATCATTCGCTGGTAAACAGAGTCAATTAAAGGCATTCACATGTAAAACATTCCTTTACAAAGAGCTTCAGTCACTGTGAGTGCGAGAGACAAGGCAGGAGGGAAGAGGAAAGACTTTAGACCTCCACTGGAGTAATTGTAAGCATGTGCTCTGAATTAACTGCCTGTGCATTCTCATTCTTTAAAAAATGACTGCCACTTAATTTTAATGCGAAATTCTTTCATCATAAAAACGATGTTATTATTTTTAAGCATCAAGAAAGAGAATAGACTGTTTAAAAACTGCCCTACTTTTCTTGGTCTATCCATTGACTGTCATTGTGGGTGAAGTGGGGAGCTAGCCTGGAAAAATCATTTTGTCACTACTCTGCACAACCCACTTGACCACCAACGAAAAAGCCTGGCGTGCGTCAGGACTGATGAAATCCGTCCGAACACCTAAGCAGCACCAATACTCCCAAGTCCCACTAGTCCTGCCAGGCAACTATCAAACCAGTTGCAACTGACGCTCCTTTATTACATGGCGTGAAAATGGATCCCACCACCAGAGTTATCTGGTAACTGTGGACTGGAAATCAGTCCTTATCTCTGCTCAGGTGGTAAAGAAATGTAGCCTTCAAGGGCTGGAGTGATAGCCCAGCGGGTAGGGCGATTAGCTTGCACGCGCCACCTGTGCCGGCCTGGGTCTGATCGTGGCATCCCATATGGTCCCCCGAGCACCGCCAGGAGTAATTCCTGAGTGCAGAGCCAGGAGTAACCCCTGAGCGCCGCCAGGTGTGACCCAAAAAGCAAAAAGAAATGTAGCCTTCTCTTGCAGGAAAGAGTCTCAGGAGGAGGTGAAAATAGTGAAGTTAATTTGCTTTTTTAGTTTTTTGTTTTGTTTTGTTTTTCTTGCTGTTTGGGATCATACTGGCAGGGCTTAGGGCTTACCTGGCTCGGAGCTCAGAGATCATTCTAGGCGGTGCTCAGGGGACCATATGGGGTGCTGATGACAGAATCTGTCTCTTAGCGAACTTTCTCTTGGCCCGCCAAGTAGTATTTAATGGGGAGAAATTTTTTCTTGGCCTGGAGTTTTCTGCATGGCTAAAAGTTCGCGTTGGTTTAAGTCACAGGTAAAGCCTAGATTCTAGCTGTTCCTTTGAAACTGTTAAACAGGACCTTCAGATTTTCTTTGTCTGATGGATCCACCCTGCCCTGTATCCATCAGGGTGCCTCAACTTCTCCAACCAAATTCATTATTTGCATCTTAAAAGAAGGTGTTTTCCATACCTTTGGGCTATTTCAAGGCTAGGCAATTTCTACTTAAATTTTATTTCCTAAAACTCAATACCATGGCCACCCTATTTAACCTGTCAGCAACCTCTATCACTGGATTACAATCTTACCATTTT
Organism: Cryptotis parvus; assembly: GCA_021461705.1. NCBI lineage: Eukaryota > Metazoa > Chordata > Mammalia > Eulipotyphla > Soricidae > Cryptotis > Cryptotis parvus. Next base: position 12,780 of record JAJIBD010002705.1, read on the forward strand.
ACACCATTGTATCATTAAACTTTTTTGTAAAATTTTGCTGGTATTGTTCTTTAAAATTTTAATATAAATTATAAAATCAAAACTCATGATTACAATAATTGTACACAATTATTTTAATATAATATCAATATATTGTTAATATACTATACTTATATATAAATATATTTGTATTACTGAAATATATAATTATAATTTCAAGATTGTAAAACATTCATGAGAGTTCAAACAAAACTAGCTGGAGGGACAGAGATAGTACAGTGTGGAAGACACTTGCCTTGTATGCAGCACATCCAGGCTTGTTCTCCAGCACTGCACATGTTTCCCTGAGCACCACTGGGATGATCCCAGAGTACAAAGCCTGAGCAAACCATGAGTACAAACAAAACAAACTACTATAAAAGAGAATTTTGAATTTGGGGGGATGGAGGAGGAATCATACCTAGAAATTCAAAGAGTTTTGAGTTTGGGGATCTAGAGGGGAAATCATACGTAGAAATTCAAAAGATCACCTGGGGGCTCTGTGGTGCTCAGGATCCAAAATCCTGCATTCAAAGCTTATGTATCAGTCCTGCGTTATTGCCTCAGCTTGGAAGTTCATGATTTTATTTGTACAGAGCAGAGAACTAGGATTCCAGTGCAAAACTGTTGCTTGTCACTTGTCACTTGTCTTCCTGTTGATCATCGATTTGCTCTACAGGCACTAGAAACATCTCCATAAGTCCTTTCACATGCTAGTGTAGCCCAAGGGCATTTGCTTGCTCCAGGAACATAAAGAGCCTCAAACCATTCCATCAGTTTGGGAAGACCTCATGGGAATGAGGTCTATAATTGTTACTGGTATTTGGCATATCAAATACAACACGTGTAGCTTGCCAGGCTCTGCCGCATGACAGAGAAAGGCTGTACTAATACCATTTATTTCTAAAGCAGGCTTTCAGGCTTTTGTACTTGTTTTCATTTTTGACAGAAAGATGCATGGTACATAATGTAATTTTATGAATATTGTATTTGATATCAGTTTTAGTTTTAGATTCTCTATATTTTAATGGTGTTTTGAATAATATCAAAACCATATAGTGAAAGAGTTGGCCACCCGATGGGGTGACTGACTGGGAGCCTCGGAGCGCTGCACCTACCAAGGAAAACTCTGAGAGACCGGGTCCTATGCAAAAGCAAGGGTTTTATTAATAAGCGAGTATACTCGGCCCATAGCATGAACCCAAGTGGTCAGTGGCTAAGAGCCCCGAACCCTTCCAGGGAGGATCTTTTAAGAGATAGTTCCCACCGCTACAGAAAAGCCCGCGCATAACCATCCAATAGATTTAAAATATTACATCAAGGTCTGCGCACAGGCAGCCAATCACTTTGTACCAAGTAACCATTTCCCACCAATTAGATCATTCTTAATACTTCTTTCTATATTTGGTGTGGCTAGATACACGCGTGGGATCATGGGTCAACAACGGCTATGCATACTTGCAGGAATGCAATCCAGGCAATTCAGGCCAGATAGTAGATTCTGGGTGGGGGTCTAATAACCTCTAACAGGAATTTGTTCTGGGCCTTTTGTAGATAACAAAAAGGTTACTTTAAGATGAAAAGGACACTCAGGCCCTAAATTGGTAACTTTCCATGAGTAGGCCTGCCCTGGTTGGGAAAGGGGGTTTCTGCCTTCTTTCAATAGTTATGGATGGTAAGATGGTTCAAAGGGCAGGAATGCACATGGAGGTCTGATTTGGATCCCTCTCATCGCATGGTCGCTGAATCAGCATTTGGAGTAACCTCCAGGTACTAAGCAAGAACAGCTACTAAGCACATCCAGGTATAGCCTCAAAATCAAATACAAGAACAACAGCTACAAAAACTTGCTGCCATACTTCTTAATTAATGCATAGTGGAATGGAGATGAAGCTACATGGTTGAGTATAAGTTTTGCCAGTATGAGGTCCTGACTACAAAATGGCACAAGACAAAATTAGAAGTATTAGGCTCCAAATAAAACCTTTTGAAATTCAAATATGTATCATACTGCATTATTTTTTGAACTTTGCTATTTTTGATGCATATCTGAACTAAATTAAGGGTATTTAATAGGTTCTTTGGGGAGGGAAACTATGGGAGATAGTACAGTGGGTAAGTCACTTGCTTTGCACATGGCAGACCCAAGTTCAATCCCTGATATCCCATATGGTCGAATGAGCACATCTGATGTAGGTGGGCCCACGGGTGGCTTATGTGAGGCGGGAAGGGGAGAGAGATGGTCGCTTTCTCCCCTGCGACCTCTGCTGCCCGGGACCCGCTGGGCAGACCTAGGACTGATAAAGTCTGTGATGAGTCCCTGCATGGGGTGGGCGTGAGCCCCACCAGCCCCCAAGGTGACCATCAAGCTACACCTGATGTCCACTTGATCTCTAGGCGTGGAAGTTGATCCCCACCACCCAATATTTCTTGAGGAGCCACAGACTCAGGCTGGAGCAAGGAATTGCTCTCTGCAGAAAAGAAAAGTCAGTCCTAGGCCTTACCCAGGGTTTGCTCAGAGTTCTTGTCTTCCTCGCAGTAAAAGAATTTTTAGGAGTAAAGGGCAGTGAAGTAAAAAATAGATTTTATTATGGAGGTTTTAGGACAGGAAAGGAGGAGGGAAAAGTGAGAGAGTCCACTTCTCAAGAGGGGGAGATGCAGGCGACACATGTGGTGCTCGGGAACCACATGTGCTTGGCCACGTGACCTCCAAGCAGCACATGGGCTCAGGCAGCATATGCACACTGTCCTTGGTCAGGACGGCTTTTATAGACTTCTTCCCAAGCTACTCCCATATGGGCTTCAACCGAGGTTAAAGTCCATTGATAGGGTCATTGCCAAGGGGACTAGACTTTGGGAGTGGTCTTCTTTGAAAATCTCCTTTTCTAGACCTCTGTTCCTGCTGGATCTTCTGCCTGGAATGTAACTGGATTAAGGGCTGGGCTGAGACAGGTTGATTCAGTTTAATGGAGGTCTACTGAAGTTTAATGGGTCTCATCAAGTCTTGGTTCCTGGTTCCAAAAAGTGACTCTGGATAGCCTTAGGGAGAGAATTCACTGCCACATGGGCTCCCCAAGTGTGCCTGCCTACATCACATCCAGGAATGTTTCCCAAATGGAGAGCCAGGAGTAATTCCTGAGGCACCACTGGGACCATCACTGGGGATGCAGCATAAAAATAAAAAAAAAAGGAAATAAAAATGAAACAAAAGAAAAGGTTCATTTTAGTTTTCAGTTTGACATTTTTTTACATAATGTTCTTGCATTAATGAATGTCTTGCATAAAATTCTAATACCCTTTTTAGAACAATAAAATGAAAGGACAAAAATAATTTCAAAACTAAGTCCTATATATAATTATTTTGTAACACTGATTGCAATAAAAAGTACTTTTTTTCAAAATAATATTGAAATTGTTCAGTAGTAATCATCATACAAGCAAAATTTCTTTAAAGTTTGAAAATAATTTTAGATTATAAAGTATGTTTCCTTTCCAATATACAAAGTTATACCTTTTTGTCTTAGTCAAGGGTGAAGAGAGTGGTCTAGGTCAAGTTTTGACAACATGAACAAAGTGATCACTTCACTTGATCACTTGAATCCCGATATTCATCGACTTGCTCAAGCGGGCGCCAGTAACATTTCCATTGGACCCTATCACGTGCCAATGTAGCCCAATGGCATCTGATTGCTTCAGAAATACAAAGAGCCTCAAACCGTTCGTTCAGAGTCTTGATGAAGAAGTATGACCATCTTGTTGGTGGGCGGCCATGTGATCTTTTGACATCCCGTGGGATCCAGTCAGTAACAGCTCTAGTTCAGTGGTTGTCTCCAAATCGCATTACATGTCCAGCCCATTTGATTATTTGATTTTTGATGCCTTGGCAAAGGTGGCAGTGTCCCTGATTCTGGAATAGCATGAACGAAGTGATAAATACCATTTGCTTACAGCCCCTGTGGGTTCCCTTTTATATTAAAAGGCAAAATTAGATTTATCATTGTATCATTGTCTTCCTGTTGTTCACTGATTTGCTCGAGCGGGCACCAGTAATATCTCCATACGTCCTATCACAAGCAAGTTTATCCCAAGTGCATCTGCTTGCTCCAGGGACAGAAAGAGGCTCAAACCATTCTTCAGGTCATGGAATTGAGGTCCATAATTGTTAATAGTTTTTTGCATATCAAATAAAACATGGGTAACTTGCCAGGCTCTGCCATGTAGGTGGTATACTCTCAGTAGAAGGCTCTCATCTCGAGCATTTACTGGTGAAACTTGATCTTTCCCCTTTAAATTTCATCAGTAAATGCTCGAGATGAGAGCCTTCTACTGAGAGCCTTTAAACCTAAAATTAGATTTCAAAATGAGGACAATCATTTTTATTTAATTAAAGCAAAGCACTTTTTGGATTATTTTATATTGTGTCTGTAATTATTTAATTATTTTAACAGATAACTAAGCTTTATTTTAAAAGATACATTTATTTAATTTTAACAGATAAATAAGCATACTAACTGCTATAGATTTTTCTTGTTTCTTCCTTGAATCGTTTTCTTTTTATTATTTCTATATATTTTTGTATATTTGGTGCCAAGACCTCACACATGCAAAACAGTGCTCTACCCTGAACAGCAGCCATAGTCCTAATTTTATAATCCTGTGCCTTTTATCAACTAACAACTCTGTTACTTTCAGATAATGTCTCTGACATTTTCATTTACTAGATTTGCACTAAAAAAAAACTAACACAAGTATAAAAGTTTTGATAGGCTATACGTTTGTGATAAAGCAGGCAATACTTAACTTCCTTAATAATATCATCTTTAGGATTCAAAAAAAGATGAAAGATTGAACTCTAATTTTTATTACCACTCAGCACAAAAGACTTGCGTATATGTGTATACATACCAATTACACTGTGGTCAGCAATAGCTATGTTTGTATAGAGAAACGTTGTTGGATAAAACAAGTTAGTCTAGAGACAGTATCCCATGTTAAATTCCACAATCTTTGTAGCTGAAGAAGTGTCCCTTTACTGAAAGTTGACAAAGTTGTCACTGTTTAATGACATATAATATTACTCAAAATTTCACTCTTGCTCTTGGGACCCATTAAAGTAAATCAAGATGTCTTTTACAACTGCTAAAGAGAGGTTAACAGAATTTTAAGAATATATATTGCTTCACAGACACTGTGTATGTGGTTATGTGGTTTATTACACTTATCCTATCTAGGAGCTATAGAAACCAAGATAAAGCCTACATGATAAGATTCTGCTAATGTGCCCAGTTAGTAAATACACATAAAATTCTGATAGCGGAACTAGCACCTTCTCTTCCCTGCTTTTGCTTTAAAGAAAAAATGAAAGATTAAACACTCTTTTTGGTATTTTTTGACAAAAATATTCAGGGGTTTCTCCTGGCTCTGCACTCAGGAATTACTCCTGGTGGTGCTTGGGGACTGTCAGGGACGCTGCTGGGGTCCCCAATAGTACTGGGAAGCAAGTTCCCTTCTACCGCTGAAGCCGGCAGGGAATGGATGAAGAGTCAGGAAACCGACTCAGGCTTTAAAATGCTTTACTTATCACAGGTACAGGCATACAAATCAGCAATAGGAAAACCTGGTGCTTAGGATTCCTGGCTAAAACCCCAGTCACGTGTAGGCCAAGATGGTGGCCACCACATGTAAAGTCCCTGTAAAAAGGAGACAAAGATAAGACTCCCAAGAAGAGTGCAAACCCCAAAAGAGAGCCCAAAAAAGAGAGAGAGCAAGAGAGGAAGCAGCCTAGTTTTATACCCCTGCAACTCAGACCTCCCACTATTATGGGAAGCAGGGAGGGTCAAATGCCCTCAGGTAATTTCTCCCAGCACTTCACCTAGGCCCTTTCAGATGCTAATGTTTTGAGCCAAGATCTGCCTGGAAATGCCTTTATAGGTTAGAGAAGGGGATTTCTGAGATTGGCATGCCTCTGTACCAAAGACTATGCTAATGCCAGTTAAATAGTTCTCCAAGCCTTCATAAGAGTCTCATCTACTTAATGGTAGTTTTGTATTTTAGTTGCCTTTGAGTTATCAGGGAGTCATGCTTGCTTGCTTGGAGGCAAACAGCATTTCTCTCTGATCTAATTACTTAAAAGATCCAATGTGGCCAGGCAAATATGCTGGTAAAATCTAGCTAGTCCCACAATGATTGTGGTAGCATGAGAGAATATTTATACCAGCCAGTACAGATTACATGGTCAGGTAAACTGCCACATTTAAACTACCCCCTATCTATGAAGTGACCTACGGGAGGCAAATGCAGAGGTGTCCTGCAACAGGGAACCACATAGAATGCCAAGAATCCAACCAGGGTTGGCAGTGTTCAAGGCAAGCGCCATACCCAATAGACTATCACCCCCCTAAACACTGAGCTTTAAAATATGGGCTTTTTGTCTTAATTCTTCCCTCATACAAGTCTCCTATAGTTATAAAACACAAACAACAACAAAAATAAAAACAATGGTCAGTGCTGTAACACATTCTTTGGATATATAGGAGGTGCAGTTTGAGTCCTGATACTGCTGGTCCCTTAAGTACCACTGGGAGCAACCTCTGAACTAGGATTCAAGAGTAGCCCCTGAATACTACTGGTGTGGCCCCCAATCCCCCCCCCCCCCCCCCCCCCCCCCCCCCCCCCCCCCCCCCCCCCCCCCCCCCCCCCCCCCCCCCCAAATAATTTTTTAAATACAATAATAGCAAGAATAATTTTGTGAAGTTCTTATCTGCTATAAAAAAAAAAAGCAACCTACCACTCAGGTTGGTTGAATCAACCGAGGTATTGATTCTTGCCTTAGAAGGCCATGTGTATGTTTTTTTCTCCAATGTCAGTCAGGTTGTTATATTTTACTTTTATCGTCTTCTTTTTTTTTTTTTTTTTTTGGCCTGCATGGAGATGGAGGCAGAAGTCTACTGCTCAGACAGACTTCTGGTGAGAAAATCCTATTCACCCCTCTCGAGACAAACATATTGAGAACCACAACCTGAATTTTAATTAGAAAACAATGTCCCTATATTGCATGGGATTCATTTTGAAGTGACCTGGTCAGGTCACAGAATATTGTTGTGGTTACTTCTTCATTTTGTCTTTGTTTTGTTTGAAGTCATGCCCTGCAGTGGTGCTGGGTATTAAGCCCAGCTGTATTCTGGGAGCTGTGTCATTCAGTATTAGAGACAAAACCAAATCCTTCCCTATGGGAAACATGAGCATCAGCCCCTTAAACTATTTCTCCGCCAGCCGCCAGCCGTGCTGTGTTTTTGATTCCTTTTTCAGATCAACAAAAACAACAGGGGCCTAAGCTATAGCACAGTGTGTAAAGCATTTGCTTTGCACCCAGCTGACCCAGGTTTGATCCCCAGCATCCCATGTGGTTCTTCAAGCAGGATCAGAAGTAATTCCTGAGTGCAGAGCCAGGAGTAACCCCTAGCATCTCTGGGTGTGGCCCAAGAAGAAAAAAAAAACACCAACAACAAAAATCAAGTCATCTATTTATTAGGTACCTAGGAAAGAAATTATTTCGTATGATTTATTTCTTTTTATTTTCTTTGAGGTTAACTTTTAAAAACTCAATTATTTTCTGTACTAATATTTTTCTCTTTATAGAGAGGGAGATAAAAGTCTACTTTGGTGAAGAGATTTCCTTTTTAATTCAGAATGGTGGCTTTTTGGAGGTGTCTTCTATTTCTTCAAGGTAGTTGGCATTTTCAGAGAACGCAGTCTCAAGTGATAGAAGGCAATTAGATTAGCAAAAACGTTTTACTGTTTATAAAGGCTCATTATACTATGTCAAGCGTGACAGAGCATTTTTTTTCTTTAACACATCCTGGTCCAGTTTAGGCTGAGATTCAGAAAAAGTGCTTGGCACAACAATTTAGCAGGAAAGAAAGCTATTTTAAAAGTCTTTGGGGAACATGTTTGTGAAACAGGAAAAAACATACAATTGAGTTGATAATAGCACTCTGCAAAGGTTAGACTCACTGAAATGGATTTGCCATCTTTTTTTTTTTTTTACAGGGAACGTGTTGTTCTTAAGCAGCAGTTCTCACTTAAGCGGAGCTTAATTCAGCAAGGAACTTCTTCCTGTGCAACTTCTTTTGCACTGGAAAATCTATTTTTAAATTGCAACCCAGAGTTAGTCATAGGAGCAAATAATTAAAAATAAGTTGTGTTGTGTGCACAATCACAGCCTTTTGTGTAATGCATGTGGGGTTGTATGCCTAACAAATGTCTCCTGTTACATATCAACTATGCTGCCCATTAAATCCCCCAAAGAAGCTCAAGTTACTTGGGGCCTGCAGCTTTACCTTTACTCACAAAAGCTTTGCTCATTCTGTCTTTATGCCTTTCTATTACTGATTCCTTTTTTCCTTAGAAATCACTATCTGTCCTCTAGCAACACAGATTCATACTTACTTTGAATTACTTAAACATTCGTGTTTTGAAATGTGCTATAAGTGAATTTGTGAACACATTTTTTAGAATATACTCTCTGATCTCTCGTTACATAGTCTCTCTCTGTCAGCATTTAATGACCATAGTATTATTGATGTTGGTAAAAACTTTCTACTACAAACCCTCCCTGACCAGTTTCTAGAACTATGTATACAATCTGACTCGACGCTTCTTCGTGTTTCATCTGTATTCAGGTATTTTATCTCTCCTCACATTCTTCTGCTGTATCCAATGTTTTAGTAACTGGAATTAACCCAAATACTGGTGTCAGAATTTGGGGAATTTGGTTAGATTTCTTCCACTAAGTTCTCAATTGCTCAGAGACTATAAACTAAAATTTTTAGTCTACTTAACTTTTAAATATTCCTTTTCATTTACATTCTTTTTATTATTCTGAATTCCAGCCTTCATCTTTTTTTTTTTTTCTCTTTAAAATTACTTTAGTGTCCTGTGTTGTCTTTATGGCTGCCTTTGTCTTTGAATCTTTGAATTAATTTTTCCACTTCCTCAAGTGATAATCTTGGAATGGTGGTTCTAATGATTAAGTTCCTTATGCTTATCATATTTCTTGCGCAGTAAGATTAGAAATATTAATTCTAATACTTATGACTTCTAAGCGTAGTGCTCATACATTACTATTGCATACTCAACCTTCTCATAATCAACCTCCTCTAGACTCAACTTTTACACCATTCTGTACAGCCAAATTATACTTGTAATTACAATTACACTTGTAATCCAGAGTCAGATATCTGCATAAAAACCTCTGCCCAATGGGGCTGGAGATAGTATAGTGGGCAGGAACCTTGCCTTGACTGAAGGCAACCTCACTTCAGTTCCTGGCACTGCCAAAAGTGATCACTGAGTGCAGAGACAAAAGTAAGCCCTCAATATAGTTGGGTGTGCCCCCCAACCTTCCTAAAAACAAAAAGCAGAAGCCTAGAGCTTTGCATCTCAACTTTTAAATATGACAGAAGATACCATCATTAATATCTTTTCCTATGTACCTGGAAATTTTCATCTCTAATATACCTACAACTTTCAAGCTCCAACACATCCTACAAATGGAAGTTTAATTGGTTAGCAAATTAATTTATTATGGGGGGCACATGCGGCAGTGTTCAGTGTTTAGTCCCACCTCTGTACTCTGAGTTTCTGGAAGCTCTTAGGGAACGGAAGTTTGAATCCAATCCTTCAGAATACAAGCATGCACTCAAATCCTTGAGTTATCACTCATCTTAATCACTTATTCTCTCTCTCTCCCTCTCTCTCTCTCTTCCCTCCTCCCTCTCTCCCCTTCTGCCTCCTTTTTTCTGTGTCTATCTTTTATTTCTGGATCCCCAGTTTTTAGCATAACTTTGGAATAAATGAAAATTCTAATTAAATATTTTAATAAATACATCAACAAATATATCATGAATGCTCATGAGGACATCAGTGAATATTCATGAATACATCAATGATTGTATCTACATTTTTAAATCTAACCAAACTAAATCAGAGGATGTTTTTCTGACAAAATTTTCATCCTGTTCTACGTAGGTAGCCAGGAAAGCAGCTTCATATGTGCCAGAGAGAGTATATTCTCCACTGGAAAGGAAATTCATTTTATGAAGTTTGGGGTGGGGAGGGTGGTGGGAAGATATGTCACACTTACATTATTGATGTGTTTTCATGTTTTCCAAATGCTGAGTGATGTTAGTAGATGCAGAAAAAAAAAATTTAGAAATATTCCAAACACTGGAAAACAGAAATATACAATTTAATTGAGAGACTACTATAACATGATTAAATTAATATTCTAGCAGATTGAATATTTCGTTTGGATGAAAACTTGTTTTCACATAGAATTTGACTCCTGATTTTGTGGGAGAGAAATGGGCATAAAGATTATGATCCAAATTGCTGGAAAGATGTGTTTTGTGCCTATGCTCTGTAAAAAGGCAATTCTTTCCACATTAGCTTTCCTGGACAGAGGTATTCTATCAAGTACAAAGCAACTTTTTTCAGGTTCCCTCCCACCTTTTAGTAATTAGACTAAGAAATTTGGCCACTTGCCTCTTTCAAATAAAAAGAGGGTGGTTAAAATCACCGGAAAAAAAGCTAATTATGCCCACAATGGGAAAATTATTCCCGTGAGTAAGTACTTCAGAGAGTAAAATAAAAGTCCCAAATTTAATCACTATATTATCTCTTTAATAGTTATTCAGCTATTCAACCTGGAATGTTCATTAGATAAGCAAGTAGGCACAGAGTCAATATATTTTTTTGATACCACAGAGTGTTAGTAAAGGCAATTGAAATGTCCTAAAGTTAAAGTCAAGTTTGTGAGGATATACATCGTGTTTGTTGATTAATATATAGTAATAATCTTTAAAATATCAACATTGAATTGTCATATTACCAACAATTTGCTAGAGTTCTAGATTATGTAAATTTAGTTTTAGAAAATATGTAGTTATTTTACATTGGCATAATACTTGCAAAATATATTTTAATGAACTTTATTTGATATTTTTTGTCTGGCTTAAAATTTGAGATAATATTGTTAATAACCAAAATGTAACTGAGTTCTAAAATCTTCGTTATGTTAATATTATGTTTTAGAACTATTTTACAAATGAGATTCTTAAACATTATTATTTTGCTTTGTTTGATTTGTTGGTTTTGGGGCCAAGTCCAAAGGTTTTCAGGGCTTACTTCTGGCTCTGTGCTCAGGGATCTCTTCTGATGGTGTTCAGGACACCATGTAAAGATCTAGGGACAGAAAAGGATTATCTGCTTGCAAGGCAAGTCCTTTACTTTCTCTATTAACTGTCCAGCCCATCTTACTAAAGATTTTAACCTACAAGGGCAAGGTTGAGTTAGATTTTAACAGTATGTTTAAGTTATATTTGCAGTCAGTTTAACTACTGGTTGTTGCCATTATTGCCATTGTACTTGTTAATTTTTAAATACCAGTTGGATGCTTTTTCAAACATTTCTTTGGAAGCCAGAAACTGTGGTCTTAGTCAATGAGACAGTATTTACACGTGTGCTTACATAATATGCAAAGATTAATAGTTATACTTAAACTCATGTGTCCCTTCAAAAAGCAAAATACTTTCTGAGGAATTTAATTGACTTTCTAAATTACCTTTTAGTGGGGTGCAATTGATAGTACAGGAGGTAATGTGCCTGCCTTGCACACTACTGAGTCAGGTTCAATCCCGGCATCAAATGTTCCCCAAGCACCACAGGATTAATCTCTGATCGTAAAGCTAGGAGTAGCCACTGATCATTGCCTTATGATGCAATGTTCCAAAATCTAAATACTAAATTTTCTTTTAGTTATAACTTTACATAGTGTATTATTCATAGGATTTTGATAGACATTAATGTTTTATCACTCACCTTGCTGAGTGAATTTTGCACCATCCTATAATTTCTTATTTATGTGATCAACACAATTCTTGTGTTGATCATCTTCTGTTAGGTAAATAAGGCATAAATTCAACATATCCAAAATTCAGAAATTTTTTTTCAGTCCCAGGAGCATTAGCAACATTTAGTTTAGAAAAATAAAATCATCAGATTTTGTCCTGAGAAGTCAGGTAATGAGTATTGAGGAAGTAAGTTGCTCTTCCTATTTCTATTTTCTGCAGTAAAGAAGAAAACTAGATTTCCCCAAGTGGCCTGAATTTAAGAATAGTCAAAAATAAAGATAAAAAAGTGTAGAGAGAGGTAGAATCCAAATATGATTTTTTTTGTTTGAAACTTAATACCTTTTCCCAGAATGGCTGTATAACAAAAGAAAAATTATCTAGACAAACAATTCCCTTTGTCTTAAAAATCCAACTTATGGAATCTACCACAAGTGTATGGAGGACATAAGTTAAGATAGAGAAGTGACCAGTTTGCCAACAGTAGTTGGAAGTGATAAGGCTAAACTAGAACTGAGTATTAGATATAGGTATATGCTTAATAACCCTTCAGTGTATGTACTACAAACAATAATGCACAAAAGAAGAGAGAAAGAGGAAAAGTGCCTGTCATAGAGGCAGACAGGGGGAAAGGGAGAAGTGGGGACATTGGTGGTAGGAAATGTGCGCTCTTGGAGGGGTGGGTGCTGGAACACAGTATGACTGAAACCCAATCTTGAGCAGCTTTTTGATTGTCTGTCTCACAGGATAAAATAATTTTTTTTTAAAAAATCCAACTTAACCTCCTTTTGGGTAAGTAGTAGTAGGAGACATAGGGAACACATTCTCTAGCTAAAATAAAGCGTTAGAAAAGACTTGGTTTTAGGGTATCCTGGCTTTGGCTTACTTTAAACAAAACTGCACCCATACACTAATCATTTATTTTTCATTTTATATAAATTTTGAGCCTCTACACAAGACTGATATTTATCCTATCACATACCTTTGCTTTATAAAGAAGATCCCTTGGAAGGCATGTAACTGGATTAATGTCATTGAACAGAAGCATATTGATCATAGTTAAAATCTAACTTTCTGTCTTAAATATTGGTGAAAATAATCTCTTTGAATGTCTTATGAAATGAGTCCCATGGAGTGCTTAAAACTGAGTCTTCGTGATTATTGTCATATTATTGCTCTCCAACTTTTAAAATGTTTTTGCTGTGGGCAGAAACAAAACTTAAATTACATTCATTTTCACATGTCTATAGAACTAAGTGAAAGTAACCAGCAAATAAGAGTGTCATAGAATAATTGAATATATAGAAAAAATCATTAATCTAAAATGCATTTTTGTGATCATACCCAGCAATGCCCAGGGTTTGGTTACTCCTGGCTCTTTGATCAGGAATTACTCCTGATGGTGCTCAGCAGACCATATGGGATGCCAGAAATCGACCTGTGTCGACCATGTACAAGGCAAATGCCCTACCTGTTGTGCTATTGCTCCGCCCCTAAAATGCATTTAAACGCCTTTATGAATGAGACATGTTATTTTATTTTGATCTTACCAAAATATCAACTTTAGCAGGTTTAAGTAGTCAAGGTAGTAATAAATGTAATTTTAAAATAAAATCAAATGACACACATCACTAAGAATAGAATCAAAAAAAGAAATCGTGAATGAAAAGTTTGATACTTGTGACAATACTTGTGAAATTAATGACAGAAACTGATGGTTAGACAAGACAACTAAGCAAAATCAAAAAGGATCTTGCAGTTTTATATTTTAATTCTCCAAATAAATCACAGCCTCTGAATTAAATATGGGGGTAGAGCAATAGTGGATTTAGCAATAAAAAATGTGAATCCTTAACTTGGATAAGCCCTAAGAAATCATTAAATCATTACCAAATCACAAAACTCTGTATGTACAACTTCAATGAATTATCCAGTTGAGATTGTTGTTGTTAAAACTAATCATAAATCTAAAGATAATAACAATAATTAATGTTTATTGGATACTATAAGTTCTTTGTATTAGTCACTTAATTTTATATTTTAAGGATAAAAGTTATGACAAATATTCTGGCAGCATTAATTGAGTTATTTGTGTTTGTATATAATATATATCATATTATAATATTATTTGTGTGTGAATATACACACACATATATACACACACACACACACACACTTTAGGCAGGAAGGAGATTTAATGTGTTTAAGTCTTAGAAGAAGTTTTTTTGTAGCTGTATTTCTGACTCCAGTATGCATCTAAGAAATGTGCAAAAAAGACTAGGGAGATAAAGATCAAACTCAGTATCCATTTTTCTTCTTGGGCAAACAAAGCAGAAAAAGCAGAAAAGCGTTGAATTCATTTTCTCAAAAAACATAGCAATTTAAGAGCAGCTGGAAAGAAATTGTGCTAGTTAATAAGAATTAACTACTGTAATAAGAATTAACGTACTGTAATTAGAACTGTCTATTGTAGATAGAAGGAAAACTGGTTAACTAGGAAACATTTAGTAACCATGTAAGTTTAATAGAAAAATGAAAGTTTTAATGAGGTAAACGTTTTTATTAGTTTTCTGTCACAACAATTTGTATATTCCATGCATTTAGTAGTCTGCAACATCACGCATCTGTTATTTGACAGTTCTATAGGTCAGAATTTCTGTGGACTTCTTTAGTTTCCACAGGATTAGCAGAACACTAGATGAAGGACAACCATGCGAGCAAGCAGGCTTCCGGAAAGGATTCAGCACAATCGACCATATCCACACAGTAACCAAGCTCATTGAGGTTTGTAGGGAGTACAAGATGCCGCTTTGTCTCACGTTCATTGATTTACAGAAAGCCTTTGATTCTGTGGAGACTGAAGCAGTCATCGAAGCCCTAGCCAAACAGGGGCGTTCAAACCCAATACATCAAGATCCTTCGTGAGCTGTATTACGGATTCACCACCAGGATCTCACCATTCTACAAAGAAGTGATCATTGATGTCAAAAGAGGGGTTCGACAGGGTGATACCATCTCACCAAAACTCTTCAGTGCCACCCTCGAGAACATCATGAGACAATTAGAATGGGAAGGAATGGGAGTGAAGATAGATGGTGGGCAACTACACCACCTCCGCTTCGCTGATGACATCGTTCTAATAACACCAAACATTAGCCAAGCGGCACAAATGCTGGCTGACTTTGACCGAGAATGTGGAAAGGCAGGTCTACAGCTGAATCTGAAGAAAACTATGTTCATGAGAAATGAACTAGTTCCTGAGGCCCCATTCACTCTCAATGGAACAAACATCTCTGAATGCAGCAGTTATGTGTACCTAGGTCGAGAAGTCAACATGATGAACGACCTAAAACCTGAGCTGCGCAGGAGGAAGAGAGCGGCATGGAATGCCTTCAAAGGCATCGAAGAAATAGCTAAAAGGACAAAGAACCTCCAGCTCCGGGCACATCTCTTCGACTCCACCGTTCTCCCTGCATTAACATACGCCTCAGAGACCTGGGCCCTACGAAAGCAGGATGAGAATGCTATTCGGGTTTCCCAGAGAGGCATCGAAAGAGCTATGCTTGGAATATCACGTGTCACTCAAGTGAGTGAAGGAATCCGGAGTTCTGACCTCCGTCGCTATTCCAGAATCAGGGACGCTGTCTCGTTTGCCAAAGCATCGAAAATCAGATGGGCTGGACATGTAATGCGATTTGGAGACAACCGCTGGACTAGAGCCGTTACCGACTGGATCCCACGGGATGTCAAAAGATCACGTGGCCGCCCACCTACAAGATGGTCAGACTTCCTTGTTAAGATCCTGAAGGAACGGTTTGAGGCTCTTCATATTCCTGAATCAACCATATGCCATTGGGCTACATTGGCACGTGATAGGGTCCAATGGAAATGTTACTGGCGCCCGCTCGAGCAAATCGATGAATAACGGGATTCAAGTGATCAAGTGAAGTGATTTCAAATCTCATAGGGCCAGTAACAAGACTTAGGTAGAGTTGTACTATCCTCTGGAGTTCCTGGAGAGGATCTCCTTCCAAATACTCATTCACGTTTCTGGGAGGATTCCAATCCTTGAGGGGCTGAAGTCATAGTACAATTGGTAGGGCATTTGCCTTGTATGTAGCTACCCCAGATTCAATTCTTGGCATCTCATATGGTCCCTTGAGCACAACCAGGAGTAATTTCTGCCTGAGAGGCAGGAATAAGCCCTGAGCCCTGAGCATCACTGGTTGTGTCCCCCAAAACAAAACAAAAAATAATTCAAGTCCCTGAGTTTGTAGACCTAAGGTCTCTTTTTCTGAGGCTGTTTTAAGGCTGTATCTATCTCCTGGAAGTTTCTTCCTGGTCCTGTCCCTGAGCTGTGAGGGCCAGCCACAAGGCTTCAGCTATGTATGTTGCCAGTCTCCCTTCCGTTTCCTCTTTTTCTACATCTATCCAACTGACTCTTCACCCATTTTCTTCTACTTAAATTGTTGGAGCGATTAATTTAGCACTTGATAATTTAGCATGTAATACTTTAATCTTCCTTTTCTATGATCCATAACCTTAAAATCACAAATTGTAGTAATTAGGTCATAGAGAACTTTGGGATTCATTATCTATTCTGTGATAGTCACCCACTGTATCACTGGTTCTTAATAATTTTATGCATTTAGAATCACCTAAAGACTCCAAAGCATTCTTAGCTATGAATTCCAATCAAGATGAACTCAAGCTGATTTTTTAAATTTGAATCTAAACAACAATTTTGATGTTGTTGTTTTTTAAGGGTATCAGAAGATTATAATCATCTTTCTCTGTAAGCTGTACAATACCCCCAACACAACATTTGTTCAACTTGAATAAATTCATTTTGTAAATATTACACTCAAAGTTCTCTTTCTGTAAATCTCTGTGCCCACATTTCTCACAGAGATGAATATGATGCAGTTCTATTTCTTATTGTTCTGACTATCAGTAGCACTGACAGAAATAATTTCAATGGTACGTGGTAGTTTTTAAATAGATATTTGAATAATTTGTTCTGGGAGTTCTGAAATGTTAATTGTCCTGGGAACATGAAAGGCTATATTTTATTTATACTTGATACTTTAAAAGCAGCTTTGCCAGTAGATTCAGAGAAATATTTGTCTCCAGGTTTTAGCATGGCTTAGGGAGGAAAATATATTTGTATTGTACTTCCTTAAATGTAATAGGCCAAGATTCCCAATAGCGCCTTCTAAATTGTAAATTTTTTTTTTGATTTTTTCCCCTTTTTTAATTTTAAAACAATCTTTGGAGCCACTCCCAGTGGTGCTCAGGGCTTACTCTTTGCAGAACTTGGGGAACCCTATGTAATACTGGGGGATCAAACCAAGGTTGACTGTGTACAAAACAACTGCCTTACCTTTTCTACTGTCCTATCTCTCAAGTTTCTGATTTATAGTATCTGTGATAGAACCTGGTTTCCAAACACGTTTTTCTGTTTTCTGATGATAATTCTGATACATTTTGAGCTGTAGTAATTTATATTACATTAGTGAGTTGGTACTACTCCATTTAATAGCTTTAGGACCTAGTGTAAACCCCAGATTATATTATAGAACGAATTTATAGTTTGAGATTTTTGCAGCAATAATAGATATTTAGAGGAGCAAAACCTCCTTATATTTTCACTTTCTTAAGTTCCCCCTTCCTTTTGTCATTTATGAGGTGTCCCACACTTTAGTTACTGTGCAAACACATGTCTCATTGCAGTGTGCTGGACATTCCATACTTCATTGTGACCCCAGTGAGTCCAAAGAGTAGAGTCATAGGAGCCACACAAGGGCCAAGCACTTGATACAAGGGATGGAATATGCAACTTCTCCAGCCTCCTGTTCACAAGACAGCTTTACTACTGAACCCTGTATTGTAATGTTCAGGTCTTTGTGCAGACTGAA
This sequence comes from Cryptotis parvus, assembly GCA_021461705.1. NCBI lineage: Eukaryota > Metazoa > Chordata > Mammalia > Eulipotyphla > Soricidae > Cryptotis > Cryptotis parvus. The sequence continues at coordinate 30,625 of JAJIBD010002705.1, forward strand.
AACTTTAGGGAAATCTAAGGTCAAAGTGACGGTAGAAAATTACAACTTCACTCAAGATTTTTTTCTTAAATATTCTGTTGAAAGTAAAAACAGTAATAATGCTATACAATGACAGATTTGTAGAAATCTGTGTTATGAGAAGGTGGCCAGCCTCTTATACATTAGCATTTCTCAATCGTTCAATAGCTCTATTTTATGCAGTGTAGAATGAGTGAGTTTGACACACAAGTTAAAAAGTATTGAGATTGGAGAGGAGTGCTTATTCTTTGTTCAATTCAAGCAAATTCTTATTTGTGCTTATTCTTTGTTCAATTCAAGCCAAATGTAGCTTGCAGAATATGCCATAAGGGAAGTCATGTACTAGAAAGGAAATTGCCTGACTTTGCTTACACAAAGGTTCAGGATACTTAGTGGCAAATTAGATATCTGTGGGAAATGCTTCTGTTAGCCAACTTTATAGTGCCTGGATAAATAAATGGAGAAAATAATATGGGTTAGGACCTTTAAAATCCAAGAAACTTCAACTCCACTTTGCAAGTGGAGTTGAAGATGAAAGTTGTTTTCTTTACCCCTTACACTGGCAAAAACACACTTCTCTTAATAGGATAGGTGAGTCAACAAAAAATAAGAGTATCACTTGTCACTTGTCCTCCCGTTGTTCATCGATTTGCTCAAGCAGCCACCAGTAACATCTCCATTTGTTGGGAATGAGGTTCGTTATTGTTACTGTTTTTGGCATATCAAATACTCCACAGATAGTTTGCCAGGCTCTGCCTTAGCTCTGGGTTCATCCCAAAGAAAATTAATGGAAATACTGCATCAAAATAATTTCAAAGATTAAGCAAATAAGCTCTAGCTTTGCAAAACATTTATACGCATTTACAAAACTTGATTTATGCTCTAATTGGTCTTGAGTAAGTAATACTAGTGTATAGTTTGTTTCTTAACCACACACTCAGCAATATTTTGGGGCAATTTCCAGCTGTGTGCTTGGGGAGTCACTCCTGGTGATGCTGAGGGGCTGTTGGGTTACCAGAGATGAACCTGCGCCTCCTTTAGGCAAAACATGTGCTCCAACACTGTGAGCTTCTTTCTTGCCCTAATTCATAATATTGATGTAGAATGGAATGTGCTTTTTTCAGTGACCTGTACCAAAAGATGTATCTCTGGGACCCAACAATAGTACAGTGGGTAGGGCATTTGCCTTGCATGGGTCTAACCTTGCTGGTTGGACCTCAGCATCCCACATGGTCCCCTGAGCACCGCCAGGAGAAATTTCTAATGCAGAGCAAGGGAGTAACTCGAGCATCTCCCCCCCCAAAAAAAAGCAAAAGAAGTATCTTTAAATTTATGAATGTAAAAGTAAATAAAGAAAAATTACCTTGTTGTTCAAATATATGGAGATTTTAAGAAATGAAACCAGAATAATGAAATATAAATTCCTAAGTATCAGGAAAGTTATATTTTGATTAATCAAGGCAATAGAACTTGTTTTATTTTTTAAGATTCTTTCTGTGATTCAACAATTATGTTTGTATTGTCAATATTACTGGCAAAGAAACTTCAAACCTATTGCAAAATAAGTTTTAATTCTTTTTAATTCCATTATTATGTTAGAGAAAATTGTTGATTACTCATAAAACCAATTTGCTTTATATAATTTTGAGAAGTGAAAATAAAACAGTAAAAATGATCCATGAGTTAGAAAGAGATAATGATATTATTATATGCACTAGAGGTGTTATAATTTTACTGAGTCTAAAATAAAGCTTTTCACATTTTAAAGAATGCTTTTCCTAATAATAATTTAAAAAGTCTGAGTAATCTTAAAGAATCCACTGGCAAATTAACTTAACCTTCTTTCATTATATCCTTGCTGTTCCTGCAAATTGAATAGGACTACCTACATTTCAGAAGTAACAGGCAATTCAGCTGTCAATAAAGATTTGTATGAGACACTAAGAAACTTTTGCAATGACAGCTTGGGTCTGTTAACATCAAATGCATCTTAACAAAGATAAATATGTGGGGCTTAAAAATATATAGCAATATAGCAACAAACAGCAAACATCAAAATGATGGAAGAACTGATCCACAGAACAATTTGGTGGGTATTGTGGACCTTGAGGGAAGGAGCTGGCCACATGGCATTGGTGTGATGTAAGAATTACATGCATAGGGGAAATATCTAACAGTATTATAAATCATAGTACCTCAATTAAGAATATTTTTTCAAAATTAAAAGCAAATTTCAAAAAGAGTTGATATTTTCATATAGATTTGGAAATTTAACAAAAAAGACCAAGCCGGATAAACTGGGGAGGCAGAGAGAGTACAGCAGGTCAGGTGTTTGCCTTGTACGCTGCCATCCCAGGTTTGATCCCAGAACACCGTTAGAAGTTATCTCTGAGTACAGAACCAAGAGTAAGTCCTGAGCACCTCTGTGTTTGCTATATGCAGCTAAACTAAATCCATGAGAGTCTCACATATTAGAGATGGTATGATACAGTAAACCAGTTAAAACCTCCAGAAAAAATCCACCAACTTCTGAGGACTATCTTGCCATAACATATAACAGCATGAGACTTGATATAAACTTACTCTCAGACAGATGTGAAGAGCAATATCTCTATAATCAGTGTTGTTCTCTCCATTATTATCCTAGAGTACTCTCAGAGAAAAGTACCATCCCTGAGGACACCAGGGTGTGACCTACCTCAAAAATGTGCCTTTTGTGCTATTCCCTAAATAAACTTAGTGACAAAACAACTCTCTCCTTGATTGTATATGGTGCAAGTTGACCCAGTGAAAAATTGTTGCTCATTTTTTCACTGTGCGGTAGGAATGGGGTGAAAGAGGAAAACTGTAAATGTGTATTTTTACATCATTTAAGTCCTTTTTATATTTTTTGGGTTTGGGGCTACACCGAGAGATGTCAAAGCTTATGTGCTCAGGGTCAGTCCTGGCAGGGCTAGGGAGACCATTTGGGGTGCTGGAAAGAGAAGCCTGGTTGACCTTGTACAAGACAAACACTCTACTCTCTGTACTCTGGCTCCAGCCCTTAGTATGCCCTTTTTAATTATTACTGCTATGATATTCTAGTGAACATACTCTTTGAAACAGATTAGATTTTTAAATTTACTTTTTTAAAAAATAAGAAACAAGATAATTTCTAGCATGGGGTGAAATGTTTTCAAATAGATTTGATGAAACTCTGTTTTGAAAGCTCTTTCCCCTTAAAAATGTTGAGCCCATACTTTTTGAAGGTAGTTTAGGGACAAGCGAAATAACAGTTGAGAGGATGCTTGCCTTATATGTAGCCCACTCGGGTCATGGCATCCCACTTGGTTCTTGGAGCTCACGAAGAGTGATCCCTGATCATCCAGCTAGGAGTATGCATGAGCAGAGCAAGGTGTGACCCAAAACCTGAAAATAAATTTTAAAAAATTTTAAGAAAAGATAATTTAATCAAGACTCATTTGAAAATCCTATTTTTGTAAAATTGTGTCTGATTTCCAAATAGATAATTTTCTTACATTTTTATTTGTATATCAACATATATTTATACTGATATATTTATACCAGTATGAGGTTTGATATAAATTTACTTGATATAAATTTATTCAGTATACTTATACCAGTATAAATAGATATGGAATATATATATATACATCAATATATATTTATCCCTAAAGAATGTGAGCTCTCAAGAGTTTAAATATAAGTTAATGTTTTAAATGTTTTACATTTGGCTTAACCTTTATAGCTTACAAAGTGAATATATAAATTACTGTCAAAGAACCACAGAACTTAAAAAATGATCATTTTTCAGAACTTTCTTTAAGAAGACAAACCAACTAATATGAGATTTTTTTCCAGGAGCTTTTTAGTATAAATTAAACACTAAAAACACTAAAAACTTCTCATAAATAAAATAGAATTAGCAGTCTTATATAAGATTCTTAAATAGTTTTAATGTTTGGCTTGTTTATGCACTTATATATTTAGCAATTATAAATTAATTGCCAGTCATAAAGGATACAAAACTCAATCAAATATGGTTTCAGCTTTGAGAAACAATTCCAGTTAGGCAAATTTGGGGTATACATAACTAAATGATAACACATTTCAATAAATAGAATAAATCAGAGGAGATTAAACTAAAGTTTAATATAAAATATTTTTTATATTCTAGTTATCTTCAATTTACTTAAGTAAACTAGTATGTTAAATTACTCAGATTCGAGAAAACTGGCATGAATGAAAATTGATTTATACAATTATTTTCAGAAATTTATGCAGTTTTCCCATCTGATAAAAGCAAGTCATACTTGTGACAGAATTCAATTATGTTATAAGCAATAGAATCCTTAAAAACTGAAAAGACTTAGTAAAGATATATTTTAATACCAGTATTTTGGGAGAAAGGTCTTTAATTTATGTTGAAAATGATATTGACTTGTAAAAGAATTTAAGTTATTTCATCAATCAATATTTTAGGTCATGACCTCCGTTTTTAAGAAATTCTTCAAGACAATGTCAGTATGATCCAAGAGAAAATGTGATTTTAGTCTGGAGACAACTGTATATGTAAGTATTGGAAAATTAGGTTTTCTTATGATTAAATGTAATAAAGCTGAAATGTCAACCCATTCATTACTACATTGAATAAACATTGACTGATTTTTTTTTCTGTTACAACACATTTTACTTGCCTAAAATTAATATATTTACTGATTTTGGTTTTATTTTTTCCTCAGATCAACTAATAAAAATCCTGTAGAGTTGACAGAAGATAAAACTTTACAGAGACAATTACTACAATTTAAAAGCAGAGTTGCTTCTAGGTGAGTTTAGGCAAACAATGGAATAACTCCTACGTTCTGGTTAATACTATGTTTTCATTTCATTGAATAACGTAAACAATAAGCAAAATTCATGGAAAGGTTCTTATGAGTTAGGGTGGGGAGGCTTGACCATACCTAGCATTGCTCATGAATCTGTTCCAGACTTTCTACTCAGGAGTGACTTCTGGAGCTTAGAGGAATAAATGTGCTGCCAGGGACTGAAGTAGGTTCAGATGCATTGAAAGTCAGGCATGTTATTCCTGCTCTACTATTTATCGAGCCCAAGGATGTTATTTCAATCTACATTATACCTATGATAAAAATCATGCCAAGTTTCCTAGTAAAATAAAATCAAAGTTCATAGTTTCTGGAAAATATTTATCCATTGAATTTTTAACTCATTTGAGGAATATTTTTTGCACATATAATTAAGTGTACACTGTATTTTTAATTACCATAATGATTTATGTTGTACATATACTGTCAGAATAGTTTACTCATGAATGTTATGAAATGTAAACGTTACTTATTGTACACCAGAAGTAATGGTCACTTAGAGTTAAAAAGTAGTTGGTGTTTTTGAGGCTGTTTTTTCATTAGTTCAGTATCTACAGAAATATTTCAATATTGATATACTTATTCAATATTATCTATCTCCTGTACTGTTACACTAATGACAATGGTTGCCAATTAAATATCTAATTTCCTGGTTAAAAATAACAATTGTATTCTGCAGAGAATAATTGTTTTATTAAATTATAAGAATTTTTAATGTCTTTAACACTGATTCCCAAGAAATTGATCAGGATCAATTTCCCTCTTAAATTATTGAAGTTAGAAAGTTTAAAATGAAGAGTTTATAAAACTTGAGAACTTTAAAGTGAAGTTTAAAATGAAAAATAAACAAACACTTCATAAAGAAATATACTATCAATATATTTGATTCTATGTTCTTGTAAAAGTCTTCATTTTGATATATAATTTAATTTTAATGTCTTGACATTTCTAACACCTAAAGCTGTTAATCATATCTTAAAGAAAAATATATTGTGCAATTTAAAAAACGGTTTTAAAGTTATTTCACTAAAAACTATCTTTATTTTATAATTTAATTTTCTATTGCAGTTGATTTATATATTTCATCTTGGCATTAATGATGGAGAAAAAGTATATTCTGTATTTTCTGCTTCTCTGGCCCTACTTGATGGTAAGTATAAATTCCTTTAGTATAGTTTTTATGTTTACTTATGTTTTATCTTCTTACATACCTATTACTGATAATGATTAATAATAGCAAATATTAAACTATTTAATGTATGCATTAATTACACTTTAATGTCCAGTCATTTCAACAATATTTATTTCCTTGCAGTGTCTTTTTTTCTTTCTGTGTCTTTTTTTCCTTTCTGTGTCTTAATCTTTTTTTCTTTTTTCTTTTTTGGTTTTTGGCTCACACCCGTCAATGTTCAGTGGCTACCCCTGGCTCTATATTCAGGAATTACTCCTGACAGTGCTCAGGGGACCATATGGGATGCCGGAGATGGAACCTGGGTCGGCCTCATGCAAGGCAAAAGCCCTCCCGCTGTGCTATAGCTCTGGCTCCCTGTATCTTAATCTTATAACATATTCTAGGATGATTTGGTAGTGATTAGGAGAACAGTCAGAGGAAGAAAATCAGTAAACATAAATGTGCACAACCAATAAACACAACAGAGGGAAATAATGATCAGAATTGAAGGGGGGAAAGAATATGATCCTTGATTCTGAGTTAACTATTTAAAAGAGTTTCTAGGGTAATTTTTTCCTCCCATTCTGCCAATGGATTGACATGACTAAAAATAAGCATGAGTGTGTTTACCTGAACTTATTTGGACCTGGGGATGTAAGACTGGATATAGAAGGCAGACTAAGAATGACCGAATAGCAGTTTCTATACTGGATGGACTATATGTCATAGATTTTCTTTTATTTATACATTTTATTTGTATTCTTCTTTGCAATAAATCGAACTATGACTACATTATTACCATATGTATGGAAATTGAAAGACATTATTATTGCCTAAAAATATGTTAGAAAAAAAATTCCCTGTATTTCTAGACAAATTCCAAAAAGTTAAGAAAAGCAAAAAATAATATAGGAAAGTTAAGTGAGAATAAACACATGACTATATTTTTGTTAGTTTTTGTGTTTGAGAACATTTTTAGGCTTAGAAGTCCTGAATCTGCACGTCTTAAATGTTATGTTTTGTAAATAGATTCTAGCTGTTCAGTTTTCTTTCTCCACCCTCCACTGAGCATGCTATACACACCACTATTGGCTCCCTGCTAGTACTCCCATAGTAGATTACCCCTCTAAATGTAGTACTTTAATGAATTTTGACAGTTTCTGCTAAATTTATTTTGAACATTATGTCAGCCTGATTGTTCAATTAACATCAAAAAGATACTGAATTTATACACATTTGCAAACTTTGAGGAAGAGAAAATATAAATTTTCTTTTTTTTTTTTTATTTTTTCTTTTTTGGGTCACACCCGGCAATGCTCAGGGGGTTACTCCTGGCTCTGTACTGAGGAATTATTCCTGGCAGTGCTCAGGGACCATATGGGTTGCCGGGATTGAACCCGGTCAGAACAAAAGCAAGGCAAACGCCCTACCCGCTTTGCTATTGCTCCAGCGCCGTAATAATTTTCTTCATATTAACTTTCATGTGTTGCTATCATACCACCACTGATGCACAAATTTGGGTTTGGAAGTCAAAGAATGAAAGCGCTAAGGTTAAAAGGTGGTTAGGTGATGGTAAAATATGAATGATGTTAAAAACTGAGGAAATGTTACTCTTTAGACTTAACTGTATTCAACTTCTTGCTAACAAACAGAAAATTAAAATGAGACAAAATGAGAGTGCAGAGATAGCTGCTTCTGAATAAGAGTAAAAATTATAAAGAGTAAAGAAGAAATAATTTTCTCAATATTATAAAGGTTTCATATTACTAAATACAAATAAAAGTGGAAGTGTATCTTAATATAGTGCCACTAAATTCAGCGAATATGTAGTTTATAAGTAAATATATTATGCCATATATATACTTTTTGTGAAACCTGTACTAATGTGCGGGCAGTAGCAATTATATTTACCAACATAAAAAATGAATTTGTGGGCCGGAGAGAGTAGAACGTTTGCCTTGCATGTGGCCGGCTCATGCCATCTGGGTTCGATCCCCAGCATCCAATATGGTCCCCCGAGCACCGCTAAGAGTGATTCCTGAGTGCAGAGCCAGGAGAAACCCCTGAGCATTGCTGGGTGTGACCCAAAAAAGCAAAAAAAAAAAAATTGTTAGCGCTTTTTAAAATAAAATGATAATTTCAATAAATTATTGTGTACTAGATACTTCCTTTTGCTCTTGATACTATTTTTCTTCTCTCTCTCTCTCTTTACAGAAGAAACCAATCTTCAGAGATTAATTCTATTGCTTAATTTGACAGAGTGACTGAAAAATCAAATTAACGTTTTGAATCCAATCCTCCTCCATTTTAGATCTCACATCCAGGTTCCCACAGACTTCCAAAGCCTCCTGTTGGCAACATCTTGCTAGTCTCTTATAAATGGACATGTGTGGATATTTATACCATGGAAATTGGCAAACATTAGTTATAAAGGATTTCCTCCCAAAGCCATCTGACTGTGTAGCACGTCACTGCTTTTATTGTTTACTGCTTTCCACTGTGACAGACTGCCTTCAGTAGACAATTTCTGCTATTCTAAAGTTTTCTCTTTTTAATCCCTTAGAATCTTGTCAAAGCAGAATCGGAAGACTTGAGCTCTGATGCCTTAATTCAGTTGGGCGTTACCAGGAATAAAATTATGACTGCTCAATATGAATGCTATCAAAAAATTATGCAATACCCTATTCAACAAACAGAAGGTAAACAAAACTATTTTATTTTATATGTATTTGATGTCTTTTTTAAAGAAAACCCCCTAGTCATTATTAAAATAGGACTCATTGCTAGTTTTGATATATGTGTGTTTTGATGAGCTCTTGATAAGAACCTTTTATTATATACCCTTTTATTCTAATTTTGCTTATACACTGTGGTTTACAAAGTTATTTATAGTCAGCGGTTTGCTCATTCAGTGTTCTAGCACCAATCCTACCACCAGTTTATTCTTCTCTCCACGGTTGACTCCATTTCCCCATGCATGCCCCAATTCTGCCTCCTTAGCAGGCACAAAATAATTTGCTTTATGTTGCTTGTAACAGCAAAGTGGTAAGTGAAATTATAAAAAAAAAAAAAAGGAAAAAAAGTTCAGTAAAAGAATTTGTGAAAATTGGGGCCAGAGTAATCATACAGCATGTAAGGCGCTGGCTTTGCATATAGCAGACCCTGGTCCAATCCCTGCATCCCATATGGTCCCCCCTGTCACTGCCAGTTGTAATTCCTGATCACAGAGCCAGGAGTAAAGCCTGAGCATCTCTAGGTGTGATGCTTATTCAAAAACAAAAACGAAATTGAGAAAATTGTTGTATCTCACAATGATGTTAAAGTCATTGTCTGAGGATTTTCTGGGCTTTTTGCTAGTTGTGTCCTCTGGGTTGCTTTTGCTTATTGAGCTTAGTGGGCTTCTGTCTGCTTTCCTATCTAATTTGCCTACTCTCCTACTGGGCTGTCAGTGTGGTGGAATGTGGAAGTGTTTCAGGAGTGTCCCTTCCTGAAGGGGCTTCCGATTTTTCAGCCTGTAGACCTGTAAATCCATCAACGTCATTGGCTTAACTTTGCATCTCCTCTGAGATCGGTCTTGAGGCTATAAACTGGGTCAGTATTTACTTGACTGTGAGTGTGGTTGCTAGAGCTTCAGGAAGTAGTTGACATGATGTGGGGGCAGGCTGCCTGCCTTCTCTCTGAGAAGGCCTTAGACGTTTTTAACTTACAGACTGGTGTAACGCGTGTGTGTGTGGGGGCACGCTGGCAGGACTTGGAGGGGGTATTTGGGCCTCCCCCCCCTTCCTCCACCTTCATGTCGGCTGACGTGGCTGCGGGTTCACAGCCTCCACAGCCAGCAACACTGGACAAGAGACACACCAGACCGCAGCTGCGCTGCTCGGCCCCACGTGGAGCCGCTCATGGAGTTTCGGAGGGTGGTAAATGGCTCAGCCCCTGGCTAAATCCAACATAGCTCGAGGATTAGCAGATGTCCGGGGCTGGGGGGCAGGCACGCTGGCCAGACTAGGAGCGGGGATTTGGGCTCCTCCCCCCCATTCTCCACTTCCCGTAGGCGGGTGTGGCTGCGGGTTTGCAGCCTCCACAGCCAACAACACCAGACCCACAGCTGTACCAGCAGATTTAGATAATAATGGATGTTAGGACCAGGTCCTTCCCAGGATCCTTCACATTTATATACTGTAATGATCATTCTAGTTGCAACAAACTGGGGAGGTTGATGGGGAATGGGGACTTACAATGTCACACTAGAACTCACTATTGAATATATACACAGAGACATCATAAACAGTTAATACCTGTAGGGCAAGCCACAACGTGTTAGAGAAGAGAGAGAGAGATACAGAGACAGAGAGAGAGAGAGAGAGAGAGAGAGAGAGAGAGAGAGAGAGAGAGAGAGAGAGAGAGAGAGAGAGAGAAAAGGTGCCTGCTATAGGGGCAGGCTGGGGTTGGAGTGGGAGGGAGTGTTTGGACATTGGTAGTGGGAATGGGGCACTGGTGGAGGGATGGGTGCTGGAACACTATGACAGAGACCCAATTATGAACATCCTTGTAATTGTATATTTCACGGTGGTATAATAAAAATTAAGGAAAAAATAAATAAATAGATAAATAAATAGTTAAATGAATAAATGAATGAATGGATAGATAGATAGATGAATGAATGAGTGAGTGAGTGAGTGAGTGAATGAGTGAGTAGAATAAATGAAGACTGGTGTAGGGCGAGCGATGGTACAGTGGGTAGGGCTTTTTGCATTGCATGTGGCCAACCCAGGGTTCTAGTTCCCATATCCCAAAGCTGAGTAATTATTGAGTGCAGAGCCAGCAGTACCCACCTGAGCATTGCTGGCTGTGACCCAAAAAAGAACTACAACAAAAGAGGACTGGTGCAAATGGGGGTTTCATTTGCTTGGCATCTCTCAGCAGCAGGTCTGAAGCAGAGAGCTTGAGCTATTTACATGACTGAGGGCTGTGGGGTCTGGGTGTAGCTAATAGGACTTCAGCATGGCGGGAACCCAACCTGCCTCCTTTTTGTGGGGAGATACACAATCCTAGGACTTGTGTATCTGTGAGTTTTATGGGACTGGCTTGGCATCTCCTGTGAGATTATTTGAGCTATGAGGCTGGGCATTTTCATGCAGAGGGTGTAGGGTGGTCTTTAGCTGTCTTTTTTAAATTTTTTTTATAAAAGGGTATACAAAACTGGGCTGTTTTATGCTTGATAGAATTTCCAAGTAATTTCTAGAGATTTTATACAACGTCTTAATTTCCAGTAAAGCGAATTTACTCGCTACTGGTTTGATCTCACAAATAAGACTTTTTTTTCTTTACAACATGATTTTTTTTTCCTGGTGTTTTGTCTCCCTTTAAGGCATTTACTGCAACCGAACCTGGGATGGATGGTTATGTTGGAATGATGTTGCTGCTGGAACTGTTTCAATGCAGCATTGCCCTGATTACTTTCAAGACTTCGATCCCTCAGGTAAAAGCAGAAATTTACATACAGATATCTTTGATATTAATTTAACAACTTCTGTGTAGCTAAAATACTGTCTTTTTTAACATTTTTACTTTTCTTTTTAAGAAAAAGTTACGAAGATATGTGACAAAGATGGAAACTGGTTTAGACACCCAGAAAGTAACAAAACATGGACAAATTATACCCAGTGCAATATCAACACATATGAGAAAGTGAAGGTATGTATAGCTACAGATTAAATTTCAACTTTCATTAAAGCATACTGCTTTGAAAATTTCCTCCTCCCTCTCTTCCTTCTCTTACCCCTTCTCCTCCTCCTCCCCTTCCCTTCTTTCTCCTCCACTTCCTCCTCTTTTTCCTCATCTTCCTCATTCTTTTACTCCTACTCCAACTCCTTCTCCTTTCCTCCTCCTCCTCCCCTGGCTCCTCCTCTAAGGGCTTATTCCTGGCACTGTCTTATGGGTCATTCCTGGTAGTGTTCAAGGGACCATACTGAACCCAGATCAGCAAGTACTTTACCTGCTGTATTATCTCTCCACTATTTTGTTTTACTCTTATTTTAGCAGTTTCTTAATAAAAAGCATATAATTATAAATTTGAATGTGACTTGGTCCATTTACCAGATATATCTATTCCAGAAATATTTAAGTATCTATTGTTTTGTAAACTAAACAGTGAGCCAGATTGCATGTTTTATTTTTATTTACATTTTGTTCATTTTTTAAAAGTAAAATTTTTTTGATTGAATTTAAGCTCCTACACATATAAGATTGTTGTATTTATTTGAGCCCAATTTCTTTCCTGTTCATCCAAATATAGACTGCACTGAATTTGTTTTACCTGACGATAATTGGACATGGATTATCTATTGCATCGCTGCTTGTGTCACTTGGCATATTCTTTTACTTTAAGTAAGTACATACACTTTTTTAAGTTTACCAGTTGCCTTTGATGATTGCAGTGCATATGTACATGTTAAGTGCTGATAAAACATACCAAATTAGATTATTCATAACATTTTAAATAAATCATTGTTCAAAATAAACTATAATATGTTGATTTTATCTTGCCATTATAAAATGTAGAGAGAAGAGAGTAGTGAACTAACTTTGAATAAACTATACAATGTTAATACGCATATAAGAATGAAGTTAGTTTATCTGAAGGTTGCTAAAATTAATATGTAAACATGAGCATATTTGCCATGGTAACACAAATGAAACACAAATGAAACATTGAAAGCCAGACTATACGAAGAAATGTAAATTATACAATTCCCTGTCTCTAACTCGACCCTGTTTAGTACTTTATAAAAGGAAAAATAAACAAGGGACCATTAATAACAGTATTGTAAACTACAAAATCTCAATGCATACAAATACCGGGTTTTTTTTTTTTTGCTTTTTTGCAACACCCGGAGATGTTCAGGGGTTACTCCTGGCTCTTCACTCAGTAATTACTCCTGGCGATGCTCCAGGGACCATATGGATGCAATGCAAACACCCTACTCACTATGCTATCGCTCTGGCTCCATAACTACTTTTTTAAAAAGAGAATTTCATAGTACTGTTTTATCAGGATAGTGAAGAAATTGATCACCATCAAGGAAGTAAATTGCACCAATAATGTTAAGGCATAAAGAAACAAACTATATACAAATTATAAATGATTTAAGACACTAAATGACCATAGTTGGGAAAACAGCTTGTATAATAACATGAAGAGAAAAAGTATTTGACTCAGTTAAGAATTGCTAGCAGTTTAAAACATAGAATGACTGCAATTATCCAATTAACCCCAATTAATGAAAGTTTTCAGGCAGAAATTAGATGGTAGTCCATCATGAATTTTAAATTTGATGATTATTTTATAAGGTTCCTACCTAGATTTGCTGATTGCTAAGATTACTTCAATGTCTAAGAGTTATGAATAAGTAGTAATAAGTACAGAGGGTTAGAATGAAATGATTAGTTTTTACATAAAATCACATATTTTATTATAAAGGAAGTTATCATTAGTGAAAATATTTTGTAAGATAAAAGAATTCATAGAACTATTTTGTTGATTAGGAATTAAAGGAAAATATTATTCTAATTTTTCTGTGTAAATTTTTTAAAGAAAGCTTATTTAACAGATTCAGTTGGTTTAGACGGTAATGAAAAACAAAATTTAGAACTTTAGTTCATTTTCCTTTATTTAAAAATGTTTTTTAAAGTTATTTTAAGGAGAAAAGTTTAACTTTTTATGTAACATGCTAAATATTATAGCTTTAAAGAAAATATATGCTCATTTTTGTTTCAATAAAACAGTAACATTTTGTTTGCCTGGAATATTGTGCTCATATTTGACATATTTTCTAAGTAGTTAGAAAATGTGGCATTCCTCCTGTTTTTCATCCTTTTTATTTGAGCTAGTGTTTATGGCTTTTAAAAATGGAGAATTTGAACAGGATGACGCAAAGCTGTGACTATATTTTCTCTTTATTGTACAATCTTAGACTTAAGGCAAAGTATGAGAAATATTCTTCAAATAAAACCCAGAAATTGTACCTAAAATACTTAAAAAACTAAATATCCTTCATTATAAAAGGAGCTTTTTCTAAAAAGGTATAACTGTTTTCATATCTAAATGTGCTCACTTACTTGCATAGAACAAATGTCTGCATTTTTCTAATCTTCAGTTTCATTTATTTGTAAACAGAGATAGTATTGACATTTGCATTATGCTTTGAAGATAAGAGTTATATTAAATAAATATATATGTTCAGAGTTAAGCAGAATGTCTAGTTCAGTTCACATTGTTGATAGTTATCATTCTTCACAGTCCATTTAAAGATTTGGGAACCATAACGATAGTGTAGCGCACTTGCCTTTCATTCACCAAACAAGTTCAATCCTGGCATCCCATATATTCCCCCAGTCCCACCAGGCTAATTTTTTGAGCTCAGAGACATAAGCCAGCCCTGAGAATTGCTTGATGTGGCCCCCAAACAAAATAAACAAAACAAAACAAAAGATTAAAGATTTTGTATAAATACTTATTCCTGATAGGCAAATTAAACAGTAAACATTATAATATTATCTTTAATGACAAAATTAAAGGATATAATTTCTAGGTTTATGTACTTCACATGTTTCAATGAGTGCATTGCATCAGAAAGTTCTTGCTTGTATGAGTCAGAATTAGTTTTTCCTTTCCTGTCTTCCCAAAATTCTTTGTAGGTCTGCAATAATTTGTTTCCTTTGTATTTTGCATTATTATATAGTAGTAATATTAAATGACACTATGTGCTACATAACTCTCTGAAACAATTAAGAAATTCCTATGTGTCACATATTCTGTTAGTCACCTTTGCACACTAGCCCTTTCTAAAGTAACTGAAAGTTTCCAGCTTACTGAAAGCTAAATCGTGTGACATAGTGGTAAGATTTTGATATTTTCCAGGTAGGGCACTTTCTTTGGAGGTGGCCAACCTGAGTTTGACCCCAGGCACCACATACAGTCTCACAGCACCACCAGAAGTGACCCTTGAGTGCAGGGTTAGGAGTAAGCTGCATTTGAACACTGCCAAATGTGGCTCCAAAAACAAACAAAATATAAGACTTTGCTTAATATCAAGTAATGCTTTTTTTAAAAGCATATTAACAAATAGTAGACACAATATTTATTACAATCAATGCTTTTGAAAATATAAACTAGCTCTTTTCAAAGAAAAAATTATATATGATAATATTCTTATAAAATAAGTATATCTTGAATGAAAATATATAAGCCAAATTAGTCACGTGCTTATACCAAAAACAAATTCTAGTGATATAAATTAGCCAGAACATAACTTAAATATATTCTATTTGAAGCACTGTGCTTTACAATATTGTTCGTGACAAGAGTCAAGAGAAACTAAAGCAAGTAGTCTATTTTCCTGGCACATGGCTGACTTGGGTTCAGTACCTGTCACCCCACATAGTTCCTTGAACCCTGGAAGGAATCACCCCTAAATGCAAAGCCCGGATCAATTGCTGAGCACAATTGGGTGTGTCTCCCCCAAACAGACAAAAATAGTGTAATGACAGGATTTCACTATGTTACAACATTCCAAACCACTCCTCCACCAGGAGGACTGCTTCCTCCTCATCTCATTGTCTCAGAAGAACTCCCACCCAAAATCCCCTAACACACACACACACTTACACACACAAATTTTAACCTCTTGGCCCCCTGCCATATTAGCTCAGTTTTGTAGACCATTTTTCATGTTCTGTTGCATTTGATCATTTGTTGAAGTGTCACAGGTGTTAAAACTCCTCAGGTTCTTCATATCTCATGATGAGAGAGGCCCTTTTGTACCTGCACCTCTTCTTCTGACTAATTTCACTTAGCATGATACCCTCTGGTTCAAGCCATATAGAAATCATATTAATAATTTGATCTTATAGCCAAGTAGTAGATCAGTAAAGTTTTTCATGCCCATGGGATGTCTTATTGCTTATTTACAAAATGAATCCAGTCAAATAAATTTTAGTTTCATATACTTCTACTATGCATCCCCATAATTATTTATTATAACAGGAAACAGGGGCCAGAAAGACAGCACAGTAGGTAGAGTATTTGCCTTGAAATGTGACCAACCCGGGTTTGAACCCCTCTACCCCAGATGGTCCTCTGAGCATCACTAGGAATGATCCCTGAACAGGTCAGGAGTAAGCTCTGAGCATCTCCAGGTGTGGCCCAAAATTAAATAAATAAATAATAAGTGTATATATATATATATATATATATATATATATATATATATATTGTAAATGGCATGATCTATCAAAACCAGTATCCACTGGAACAGGAAGCAAAACTGGGATGAATATCACAAAGTTAGTTCTATAAGAGTGGGAATCATCTTTGCTGTTACTTTACACAACCATGCCTTAGCACAAGAATTTACGAAGAGTCGGGGACCCAGAATAATTTGAGGGGAGCGCTCAAACAATGTTCAGGGTGTCAGTCCAGGTACAATGTTCAGTGATATTCGGCCTCGCTTTGCAGGCTTGCCCATCCAGTACTTGGCTAAACAGTGTTGGGAGCTACCCTGTGGCACATGGGAACCACCAGGGCATATATGTCAGTGCTCAAAGAACTGTGGTATGGCAGGATTTAAATTTGTGTTCTAGTGTATGTAACTTAAATGTTCCATTACTTTGAGGTATCTCCCAAATCCAGTTCTGAAATATTTGTTTAATAAGATATGAAGGTATGCTCCGATTTGGAGGTTCATTTCTAGGGCTAACTTTCCCCTGATTTCTCTGTGACCTTAAACAAGTCCTTTGATTTTTTCACTTTAGTTTGTCCGAACTTTGTCTTTACTTACAAAGGCAGGCATTAGATAAGACTTGTCAAAATCCTGTGGAAAGCAGTGCAGTGAGCCTTCAAGGAAGGAAGAGCAAGGCTACTTTACAGAATGTTGGACACAATGGTTAATAAAAGTATGTTCAGATAAAGTCAGCAGCAATGGAAATTTTGATTTTCTTCCAACTAACCTGGAAACAATTTGTAGAGGAGCTGAAGTTTCACTAGAAATGCATTATGCACAAAAGAAATCTATCAATACCTCCTTTTGGCTTCTTAAGCCAGCTCCTCAAATGCAGATGTTTTTTACTAGTCCTTGATAAAGTTTTTCGTGTTTTTTCTTAATTGAGGGTCACTTAGTAATCCTAGTAAAAATCAAAAATCACACCAATGAAGTTGCTTTAAGATACTATTCATCTTTTTTTTTTTTCTTAAGAGAGAGAAAAAGAAAGTTTACTGTTCATCTATGCTTTAAATTAGAAACAGAGAATGTGAAACACTATTTACCAGATATACTTCAGTTTTATATTAGAGTCGATTAAAGGAAGGAGTCAGAGAGGGAGATAAAAAGAAAGGAAACAGAAAGGGAGGGCAAGAGACAGACAGAATTTCAGGGTTTGCCAAGCACTGGGAGGCAGTGACTCTTACTCATAATGATCCTTGGAAAAACAAAACAAAACACTTAGATAAAATAAATAAATAAGCTTTACTGAAATTGTTATAAATTATATTTTAATCACTGTCTGAAATATGACAACACAGCAAATCTTGTTCTTACCTTTAACCCAAATAAAGGGCTTCACTTGCACACAAGAGCATATATAACATATAACATCTGCCTTATAAGACACTTTTTCAAGTTTTTCAAAATAATCCTTAGTGCTTATATTTCTTTCAAAACAAAATTTGTCATTTTTCTTCTTTGTTCATATTTAACTATATTAACTCAATATTGTACACTTTGATCTCATATTCAGTTTCTTCATATTTACCTTGAATTAGAATAAACATAATTTTTTAAACTATAGTCCCCTCCCAAATTGTTCATGATTGAATCTTAAATCAGTTTTAAGTAGAACTATTTATTTATGGATATTCTACATCGAAACATCAAGGATAAAGAGTATATTCTGAAAATTGTACTCATATACAACTGTGTTAACACATTGAAATGTTCACTTAAATAAGTAGTTCAAAACTTTTCAGAAAGCTGAGTGAAAAGTAGAACACACACTGAACTCCATTAATACACTGCTCACTTCTTAGCCAGGATCTTTGTTCTTTCAAACCCAATGGGTGTACTTCGTTCATTGAAAAAGTGCTATACTTCATGGTTCTAAGGTACATGCTGTATAGTTATATCAACCCCAAGCTAATTCTAGCTTATCACTGAAAATTGTTTACTTAAAAAAAGTTTTTCTTACAATGTTTAATTAGATCTTATGTGTGGGTTCTAATTTGAAATTAATGAATTGTAATCACTAGAGAAAAAATTTCCTCATAAACTGAATATGGTGAAATTGGGAAATATTCCTATTCAGTGATGAGTGGCATATTTAGAAATATTTTAAATGTGTCTATTGCAATAATATATAAAAGCATTCAATTTCCATATTGAAATATTAGATTTAAATAATCCAAGTTGTACAAGAAGTATTCTTGAGTCAGAATTTATTCTGACTCAAACCAGTTTCACTATAATTTCTATTACTACTACGAATTATGGCAACATAAAATAACTAAGGGCCACAACAATAATACAGTGGGCAGGACAATTGTCTTGCATGGGACTTTACTCAGGTATGATTTCTGGGCAACCCATATGTTCCCCTGAGCACTGTCACTAGTAATTCCTGAGTTCAGAGCCAGGTGACCTCTATACCCCTGAGCATCATGGGGTGTGACCCAAAAAGTCAAATAATAAATTTAAAAAATAACTGAATCAAATAATTTTTTACTTATTCTTAACAGTAAATTCAGTATATTAATCCATAATTGAATATAAAGATTGAATATTTTTGTAACACTATGATACCACTTATGTATTAATTTTTATAACTATGCAACTTCTTAAAACGTGTATTTCTTTTACATTAGCAATTTATAATAAGGGCTAATTAATCATACCTACATTTTCATGAAAATTAAGAGCATCTATTATCTATTCTTTTGGTATATATATATATACATATGTATGTATGTATATATATGTATATCACTTGTATCACTTGTCTTCCCATTGTTCATCGATTTGCCTGAGCGGGCACCAGTAATATCTTTATATGTCCTGTCACAAGCAAGTGTAGCCCAAGGGCATCTGCTTGATCCAGGGACAGAAGACCCTCAACCCATTCCTTCAGGTCATGGGAATGAGGTCCATAATTTTTACTGGATTTTGGCATATCAAATAAACCATGGGTAACCTGCCAGACTCTGCCGAATAGGGGTATACTCTCAGTAGAGGCTCTCATCTCTAGCATTTACTGATGAAACTTAAAGGGGAAAGATCAGGTTTTCTCTTGGATAGAGCTCTGAGAACTGTGGAGTCTGGATGTTGAGAATGACTGACCTCATGATGTGTGGGATGCTCTGGCTTCTTGCTAGGCTTACTGGTATGACGGTATCAGCTAGAACCCACCTAGAACTGTATACAGTGTATAAATGTGAAAGATCCTGGGAAGGACCTGATCCTAAAATCTAGTACTATCTAAGACTGTCTATATGTATATACATAGTCATGTGAATGAGTTCATCTTTATAATTTTGTAAAGCCTTTCTTTCCTTCCTTCCTTCCTTTTCTTCCTTCCTTCCTTCCTTCCTTCATACTTCCTTTGTCCCTTTCTCCCTTCCCCTTCCCTCCGTCATTCCATCATTCCTTCCTTCCTTCCCTTCTTCTTTCCTTCCTTCCCTTCCCTCCTTCCTTCCTTCCTTCTTCCTTCCTTCTTCCTTCCTTTCTCCTTCCTTACTTCCTTCCTTACTTCTTTCCTTCCTTTCTCCTTCCTTCTTTCCTTCCTACCTTCTTTCCTTCCTTTCTCCTTCCTTCCTTCATCCTTCCTTCCTTCCTTCCTTCTCTTCCTTTCTTCCTTCCTTCCTTCCTTCCTACCTTCCTTCCTTCCTTCCTTCCTTCCTTCCTTTTTCCTTCCTTCCTTCCTTCCTTCCTTCCTTCCTTCCTTCCTTCCTTCCTTCCTTCCTTCCTTCCTTCCTTCCTTCCTTCCTTCCTTCCTTCCTTCCTTCCTTCCTTCCTTCCTTCCTTCCTTCTCTCTCTTCTTCCTTTCAGCACCAGGCTCATTTCCAGGTCTTACAGATGTAAGCATCTATTGAGCCATATCCCTGGTTTCCTTAACTTTTCCCTTGTTTCATTTCTGTTTTGAGAACTTCCCTCACTCGGGCCACAGTCTTTATTTTTATCACATGTTCCTATTTTTTCCTAAAAAAGTATACAACTCTCTGGAATCACATCACAGACTTTAAGTGACTCTTTTTCGCTACTACATGTTCATAAGCTCAGAGCCTCATTGTTTATTCACAGTTGTTTGAAAGTATCTAGAAACTTGCATAATATAGTACTATGCATAAAATCTGCAGCTAAATAAATATTAATAGAGATCTAGCCATAACATTCCCTGAAGGAGAAAGCTCAGAGTGTTGGAGCTTTGTAAGCAAGTAACTCATTTTGATGCCCACACATTTGTTCCCGAGCACCACTAGAAGTAACATTGCTGCCCTCCCAGTACAGCACTGGCAGTAAGTACTCTTCACTCTAAGCACTCCCCATAAAAAGAAAACCCTTCAATATTAAGACTCAATAAGCACTTAATAAAATCATAATCTTGAGATATTTATCTCCATTTTTAAAATGTTATGATATTTAAACACTATTTAACAAGATAATAAATATAAAACCGGGGCCAGAGCCGTAGCACAGTAGTTAGGGCAATTGCCTTGCACACTGCCAATCTGGGTTCAATCCTCAGCATCCCATATGTTCACCCGAGCACTGCCAGAAATAATTCCTGAGTGCAGAGCCAGGAGGAAACCCAGAATATTGCCTGGTGTGACCCCCAAAAAAGCAAAATAAATAAATATAAAGCAATCTCTCTGTCTGGAATGTTTTAAATATTCCCTAAAAGTTGGTAACCTTATTTAGAACTTTATATGCTAGCAAGAGGGTAATAATCATATGTCTCCAAAAATCCCTCTTTTTTGTTCTCTTAGTTTCCTGTGCATTAGATCTCTATGAAGAGTATTTGTATTGCAGTTTGCATATAAGAACAATGAACATATTTGTTTCATATCAACACACACAATGAGCATATTTGCTTCATACCAACCCATACTAAAATGTTATATTAAGTTAACATCCCTGAAAGGTGAGGCCAGAGGAGAAAGGAGCAAAATGAAATATGTGCAAGCCCGGCAGAGCCTGGCAAGCTACCCGTGCTGTATTTGATATATATGCCAAATACCAGTAACAATTATAGACCTCATTCCAGAATGGATTGAGGCTCTTTATGTTCCTGGAGCAAGCAGATGCCCTTGGGCTCTACTAGCATGAGACAGGACATATGGAGATGTTACTGGGGCCCGCTCAAGCAAATCGATGATGAACGGGAAGACAGTGATACAGTGATTCTCCTCCAAGTGGATTTTCACCTGGCTCTGTGATTTTACCACTCTGGTAAAATCTGGTAGTCTTTTCTTATTTGACTGCATTAATCATTAACATCCTTCAGAAAACATTTGTTGATAGAACTGTCTGCATCCTACCTCACATACAACCAAATGATTCCATCAGTTTAAGATGCCATTCTCTAGGCAGAAGAGAGTCACATTGCTTATTCTTTTATATGCTTTTGTTTTATGACTGCTGTTTGGGGTAGTGTTCAGATTTGTGTGAATACATGTTAGTGTTTTCTCAGAAAAGTATCTTAGTATTTGAGACTTCGATAAAAGACTCCAGAAAGCAGCACCACTTTCGTACAAACTGTTATTATAAATCATTGTATTCCTATAATGATCGATTTTGCTAAATATTAACATTGATAAAAAGTAGTTTAGAAATTTCTATCTTGCTTTAAGGTCAAATGGAAAACAAAGGCATTATTTTGTCCTGTTATATCAAGAATTGTACATGGGCGAGTCTAATACTTGGGGTTAATGTGATAATGAAAATAGTATTTGGAAACAATTCTGGGAATAGTTAAATACCTTGGAAAGATAATTTATTTAGGTTTCTCCTCATCAAATTTTCTTTCAATGCTAAGTTATGTATTTTGTTATAAAGTGTTAATTGTTTGCTTTCGTTGCATTATTTAAAACATACCTATTTTACTATATGGGATAAACCTGAAATGTACTGGTCTAAACCTAAAGTGCTTTATTCTTGTGACAGAAACCATTAGGAAATTTTATTAAAATAATCCACATAGGGGCCAGAACAATAGTACAGCAGGAAAGGCAATTTCCTTGTACATGATCAACATGGGTTAAATTCCTCGCACCTCTTGTGGCCCCTAATTTGCAGAGTGATACCTGAGCTCAGATCCAGAAGTAAGCCTTGAGTGTTTCTGGGTTTGGCTCAAAACACAAATAAATAAGTAAACCATATAATAATGGAGCTCAAATATCTAACTGAAAATTAAATATTCTGCAAGATTGGATATTATGCAATCACAGACCTGGTTTATCTCATTTAACCATCAAGACAATTCTGTGAAGTATACTGTTGTTATCTATTTATTGCAGAGGAAGAAACTAGGAATTTGGTTTTGAGTTACTGCCAAAAGCCATCAAATACTGACTTAATGCTATGTGCTTTTAATTACTCTATAGGTGAATTTGTCATGTTTAGCAATGCTTTTGTTGACCATGCATGGTTGACAATGAACTGCACTAGTTTTGTTGATTGATTTCACCAATTTAATTGATTTAATTGTTAATTGATTTCACCAATTGACTTTATAGCTCTAATTGTCAGAATTGCATGTGAAATTACGTTCCAAATAATTATATGTAGATTATATAAAATGTAAACAATCCAGACCTACAAGCTGTATTTTCTGCTCTTCTGTGGTTTTGATAGCATAGAAGGATATGTTATGCATTTATGTTTTTCTTCTTAATTTAAGTTTTTATTATTATTATTATTATTATTATTATTATTATTATTGAATCACCATGAGAAACAGTTACAGAGCTATTCACATCAGGTTTCAGGCATACAATGTTAATATCCATCCCCATTGGAGCACATTTCCCACCACCAATGTCCCAGTTTCCCTCCCACCAAACCACCTGTCTCTGTGACATGTACTCTTCTCTCTCTCTCTCTCTCTCTCTCTCTCTCTCTCTCTCTCTCTCTCTCCTGCTCACTTTCTCTGTCTCTTTCTTCTCCTTTTGGACATTATGATTTGCAATACAGCTACTGAGAAGTTATCATGTTCACTCTTTTACTTTACCTATTTTCAGCATACAGTTCTTATCAAGTGATCATTTCCAACCATCGCTTTCATAGTGGGCCCTTCTGAATCCCAACAGCATTATCCCACAGAACTTGAGGCAGGCTTCCAACCATGGACCACTCCTCCTGGCCCTTGTTTATTTTAAAGAAAGCAGAGCATCCTTTATATTTTTCTGCCTATAAAATAATTGGTTTAATATGTTGAATAGAATAAGCAAATTTAAGAATTTACAGTAGGTAAAATTGGAAGCAAGTTATTACTGAAAAAAAAAAGATATCCAATATGGTTAGGCTTTTATTTAAACAAATGACCATGTTTACCACATATATGCTTGGTTTTCATTTATAGGCTGATTTTATTTGTACAAATGTACTAACATGTGTTAATGTATATGTTTAGAAGGAAATATGCATAACTAGAAAAATATAGGTCAGGTTAACCACTAGGCATTTATAGAAAGCACATGCCAGATATGATTTTCTGCATATATGATACATACTATGCTGTGACAGAAAAAAGAATACACTAAAGCAAACAAAAATATTATTATAAGTAGTAGGAAACATTTATACAAAACTAAGTGAAATGATTTGGCAATGATTCAATTTATTATACAGCTTGGACAAACTGGATGCCATGGTTTTCTACACATTTATATAAAGGTAGACCATCTATCATATTATTTGGGTAATTTTGCTAAACTCTGAAAATAAACTTGATGCTCGTACTGTTATTACTTAATGCGCCCTCATAAGCATTTATTTTAATATGATTTTATGCTATCAGAATAGAAACAGTTTGTTTTTAAGAAATTAATTTTTTTTGTTTTAACATGTTTAATGGTCCCCCTTTTTTAAAGACACTATATTTTAGAAAGAGTGTTAAGCCAAATTGTGTTAACCAGAATTATTAAATAAAGGGAATTTTTGTTTGTTTCTGAAACTACACCTGGCAATGTGCAGGGATTACGCATGGCTATGCACTTAGGAATTAATTACTCCTGGTGGTGCTGCTGGTACCATATGGGATGCTGGGGATGTCACCAAGGTTGCTTGATTGCAAGGCAAACACCCACTTGCTTCACTTTGCTCTAGCCCCAGTAAAAGGGAAGTCTTAATAGTCAGATAGGTCATTAGAGAGATTTAAGAAGATATAGCATGGGGCCAGAGTGATAATCCAGTGGGGAGGGCCTTCGCCTTGCACTTGGCCGACTCAGGTTCAATTCCCGGCATTCCATATGGTCTCCTGTGCACCGGCAGGAGTAATTCCTGAGTGCAGAGCCAGGAGTAACCACTGGGCATCACCGTCTGTGACCAAAAAGGAAAAAAAGAAGATTATACAAAAAATAGAAACTCAGAAATGTTTCAACTTAATAGAGTTTATTATTTTATCTTACTTCAATGTTCTCTCATGTGACGATTCATAGTATAAACGTTTATACTATGTCCCTCCACTAATATTATTCTGCTTTCCATTTGTTATTGCTGTTTTTGAAAGTCACGTCTACTGTTTGTGTTCTTTCATTGCAATTTACTACTTGCAAATATTTCTGATTTGATGTCTAAGCAAACTCTTATTATCTTTATTAAAACTTGTAAAGCCATTTTTGTCTCAAACAAAATATTATTTTAATAGAAATAAAACCCATGTCATTCTTTTGTTCAAATATTTAGTCTTCTTTTCCATAGATTAATATTTATTCTGTGTATTTATTCTCCCTACTTTTCACTCACCCTTGCCCTAGAAGGTCAATAACAATACTCATATGCATGAAAAAGCTAGCAATTTAGGTTATTTTTATTTTGGTGAATTCTAGTTGGAACTATATATATATTGGCATTACACACAATGGTTAATCTACAAACACTTTTTCCAAATGACTGTCATTAAAATTTTCTTCTGATAAAATTTAATCTATTCTGAATATTTTGCCATATTTCTCATAGTTAATCTTCATTTCATCTCTTTCATTTGTAATCTTTATAAATAGAACAAGTTAGGGCCTAGAGATGGCTCTGCAGTTAGAGCACATACTAGTCCAGTTTTCCTCTACATGGGTTCAATTTCTGACATCACATGGTCTCTGATATTGCTAGATGTGGTCTGGAAATCTCTGGCACCTCTGGGATGATTGTGTAAACCCAGGTTACTACAGGGCCCTTGCATTGAAATTGCCTTAGGAATAAGTACACAGAATAAGTTTTATAATAAAGAAAAAAACCATACTACCTATGTGAAAATGTGGCAGACAAAAAAAAAAATTTAAGTTAATGTTTGAGGTGTTGAGGCTTGGATCACAGTCAAAGTCTTCAGAGGCTATTCCTGGTGGTGCCCGGGGAATCATGTGGTATTGGAACTGAAACTGGAACATAACTAAGGCCTTAATTACTGAAATATCTCTTTGGTTCCTATATACATGATTTTGGAACAGTTACCCAACCTCTCTAATCTCATTTTCACCCTTTCAGAAAAAATTAAAACATTACTTATATTGGGAAATTGACAGAAATTTATGTAAAGGTCTTGTACCAATAAATTTCCGTCTCAACATTAGTTTACCTATATAGGAACAACTAATTGGTTTCTGTTTTCAGGAATCACAGTTGTCCATGATTAGTATTTTGTTACAAGTGAATTTTAGGGAGAAATTATCTTAAGTTAGAGCACGTGTTCTTGAGAATGACTAGTGAATGAATTGTATTAGCATTATTATTAATTTGTACAAAAAATATGATGTCAACATATTCTTCTCTTTCCTTTCAGGAGTCTAAGTTGTCAAAGGATTACTTTGCACAAAAACTTGTTCTTCTCATTTGTTTGTAATTCCGTTGTAACCATCATCCATCTTACGGCAGTGGCCAACAACCAGGCCTTAGTGGCCACAAATCCTGTAAGTAAAACCAGACTTAAGGGTTAGTGAGGGAGAAATAAGAGAGGTTTGGGGATTCTGACATATGTATATTTTAAGATCAGACATATATAGGTTATTACATATATATATATATATACATATATATGTAAAAAGAATACATTTCTTAGCTTCAGTTATTCTTAATTTTACAATATTTTTTTACCTATTTTATGACTAGAATTTTATTTCTAGTGTTACATTAAGGGCTAATGACTAGATAACATTTATCCAACTGAACTGAAAATCAATCAAATCAGGCTAAAGAGATTATTAGTAAGCACCTGCTTTGCATGTGGTCAATGCCAGTTTGATTTCTGGCACCGTATATGGTCACCAAGAATCAGCAAGAGTTATACTTCAGCACAGAATCAGGCAATATTTCCGAGTACTTACAGGCATGGGTCAAAAAATACAAAAAAAGTTCATCAAATCAAATAATACATTAAAACAGTTTATTTTGTATGGCCTAGAAGAGGTGCACTATTCTCTATATATAATGGTAAACTTAATGAGCAATCATACAGTTTTCTGTGTTTTTTTGGTATCACACCCAGTAGAGCTCAGAGCTCACTCATGTGTTCAGGAATCACTCCTTTGCTCAGGGATCACTCCTAGGAGAACTTATGGAATGCCAAGAATCAAACCCAGGTGGGATGTACCTACCTGCCATACTATCTCTTCACCCCCAACAAGCATATAATTATTAAATCCATGTTTCCATTCACATTCTAATCCTCATTCTCTCAAATTATTTACTTCTAATTCTTTTCAGCACAATATTTATAATGAGTACACAAAAATACAGAAAATTAGCAAAATAGACTGTCATAACATAAAGGCTGTATTTCTAGAACAAAGTCTGATATTTGTTTTTGAAATATGAGAAAACTATATGTAAATGTGAGCTATATATGAATTAAAGTTCTTGCAGAGTTATTTAGTTTCCCAAACAAGGGAAAGTAAGGAATTTTCACCCAATAGGTCAATAAAGCCTATATGTTTGATCTATAATTTTAGGATAGTTTCTTAAGTTTGAAACACATCTTCATCCAGATTGCACAGTCTTGTATATGGTCCACCCTAAAGTCATTGTGTGAAGACACAGAATAATAATTACACTGAAAAGTGATCATTGTCCTATCATATTAGAGTGAAATCTCTAGAGATTTGGAGCATAATCATGAAGCAGAAATAGGAAATTCTAAATCTTGTGTTTATATACAGGAATATTTAGCTTAACAAACAAATTGCAAAGTATGTCTATTTTAATATGTTTTTTGAAAAATGTTAGTCCATAACACCAATGTATAAAAAATGTTTATTGAACCATGCTTAAAGTCATATAACATTCTTTATATTTATTTCTGGGGGTATTCTCTGCAATGCTCAGGGACTGCTCCTGGCTCTGCACTCAGGGATAATTGTTGGAGGGGCTCAGAGGACTATATTTGGTGTAGAAGACGGAACTCAGGTTGGGTGCATGCAAGGCATATATGTTCTACTCCCTGTTCTGCCTCTCCTTTCCCATTTTAATTTCATTTAGATGTTAATATTTTTAATGAAATCATGGATTTGAAGCCAATTAGATCTACATATCTGATAATAAACAAAAATTTTAAGCTGAGATTTTTTAATTGAATCTGTGCAATAGACCATTACAAAGCTGTTCAAGCTTGGAAATCAGTCACACAATGTTTACACCCATGCCGCTAAAAAAAAAATCAGCTGTTGCTTCTTCTTCTTCTTCTTCTTCTTCTTCTTCTTCTTCTTCTTCTTCTTCTTCTTCTTCTTCTTCTTCTTCTTCTTCTTCTTCTTCTTCTTCTTCTTCTTCTTCTTCTTCTTCTTCTTCTTCTTCTTCTTCTTCTTCTTCTTCTTCTCCTTCTCTCTTCTTCTTCTTCTTCTTCTTCTTCTTCTTCTCCTCCCTCCTCCTCCTCCTCTCCTCCTCCTCCTCCTCCTCCTCTTCTTCTTCTTCTTTCTTCTTCTTCCTTCTTCCTTCTTCATCTTCGTCTTTTCTTCTTCTTCTTCTTCTTCTTCTTCTTTTTTCTTCTTCCTTTTCCTCCTCCTTCTCCTTCTCCTCCTCCTCCTTCTCTTCTCCTTCTCCTACTTCTCCTCCCTCTCTTTCTCCACTTGTGGTTGGCCATACAAGCACTGAAGGGTTATCATATTTGCCATTTACCTACTTTCAATGTTCAGTTCTATTCTAATGTTACTGCTTCAAAATATTATTTCATACTGCTTCCTTCTCTATCTTACCTACCCTACACCCCACATACTTTTGGTAGATTCCAACCATTGACACATCCTCCTTGACCCTATGTTCCCAGGCCTTGGATATCAGTCTCATAATATTTTTATATATCCCTCAAATGAATGCAGTCATTCCATATTTTTCCTTTTGTTTCAGACTAATTTCACTCAGCATGATATTCTCCATAGCCATCTATCCATTTATAAACAAAATTCAAAACTTCTTTTTCCTAACAGCTGTATAGTATTTCATTTGTAGATGTAACATAGTTTCTTTATCCAGTCATCTGTTCTTGGGCTGGACAATCAAGCTTGTTTCTAGGTTATAGCTATTATGAATAGTGTTGCAATGAACATAGAAGTACAGATGGTGTTTCTGCTATGTGATTTTGGGTCTCCAGGATATGTACCCAGAAGTGATATTGCTGGATCAAATGGGAGCTCAATTTCTAGTTTTTAGAGGAATGTTATATTGTTTTCCAAAGAAGGCAGGACCAATTGGCAGTCCCACCAACAATGAAGGAGAGCACCTTTCTCCGTGAGTCCATGCCAGCACTAGTTCTTCCTGTTCTTTAGAAGTGTGCCAGTCTCTGTGGTGTGAGATGATCTCAATTTTTATTTGCATCTCCCTGATGATTAATGATTGAGCATTTTTTCATGTGTCTTTTGGCCAATTGAATTTCTTCTTTGAGGACGTTTCTGTTCATTTCTTCTCCCCATTTTTTGATGGAGTTGAATTTTTTTACTTCTAAAGTTCTACAAGTGCCTTATATATCATGGATATTAACCCCTTATCAGATGGTTACTGGGTAAATATTCTTTCTCAATATATGGGTTGTCTTTGTCTCTTGGTCAGCATTCCTTTTGAGGTAAACAGAAGTTTCTTAGTTTCATGAAGTCCCATTTGTTTATTTTTCCTTCCAATTGCTTGGTCAGTGGTATTTCATTTTCGAAGACACCTTTAGCTTCAATGTCATGGAGGGCTTTGCCTATATTTTCTTCCTTGTTCCTTTCAGGATCAGGTCTGATATTGATGTCTTCAATCCATTTTTATATGACTCTTCTGCATGGGGTTTGGTAGAGATCTGAGTTCATAATTTTTTTCATATAGTTGTCCAGTTTTCCCAGAACCACTTGTTAAAGTGGCTTTCCTTGGTCCACTTCATATTTCTTGGAGATTTGTCATTTCTTGATAATATAACTGGGTAACTCATTTTATCTTTGAGAGGACTGTCCTATTATGTAGATAATAATAAAGTATATCATTTAAAATGTAATGTTATACATTATTCAAAAGTAGTCAATGAGCAGTTAGGTATTATAAATATCTTTCAGTCAAATAGCATTGTATATAGTAGTGAAACCGAAGTTGGAATTATAAAACTTGTGTTTAAGCTGTTGTTTCAATTAATAAATAAATTATTTAAAATAATCTAGCTTCTCTAGTACTCAGTTTATCTATTAAAATATAACTAGTGACAACTTATGTCTCACAGACACCTTTTGCTTGTGTATTTTGGGCCACACTCAGCACTGCTCAGGACTTAATCCTGCTCAGCAATTAGGAATCACTCCTGCTGGGCTCAGGAAACCATACGGGATGCTGCAAATAAAAGCCAGGTTTACCACATGCAAGGCAAATGCTCTAGCCTCTGTACTGTATCTCCAGCTCCTCACAGAAGCATTTTAATTCAATAAAATAAAAGATTTTAATTAAAATGTATGCATATAGTATTTTACTATAAAATAATAGTATTTCCCAGTCCATTTCCATTTCTGTGTGTGTAAATAATACTGTGATGATTTCTATTAGTTATTTATGGAGTTACAGATTATAAATCATGACAGTTGTATTTCTGGGAGAGGTTTCAATACCCCTTGTTAAGAGTGTAAACTGTGCCTCTTCCTCCCTTTTCGTGTTTTCCCTATGTATGTCTCTCCCTCTTCCAGTTTCTGTAAGAGTAGAGAAGAGAAAGTGGTGACTCAAGAAAAGAGGAAGGAAAACCATAACTCTCTTATTTTTAAATTTGTGAAACTCTGTGTCTGAAAAAAAATATGTTTTTGTTAGATTATAATTTATTATGTATTTCCACTGTTAACATTTAGTATACAAGACTTTACAACTATTAGGTATTTTTAATAAATGGCTTTTAAACTACTAAAATTATTTTGTAGTGTTTTAGGTTTTTCTTGAATACAGAATTCCATAACCAAGGAGTTTATGAAGTAATTAAAGTAGATGCCAATAGTTATAAAGTTGTTCTATGTGAAAGTTTTGCACTTAGGGTTACACAATAACTCAACTTGTTAGATAAAATGCCTACAACACTTAGCAGTTTAGAATTTACACATTTCTTCAGCAGAATACTACTGTAAGCACTTTCAGTCTATTGAGACAAATCTATTGCAGTCTATTAAGACAATCTTTTCAGAGGCACCATTTGATGAGGGTGAAGAGCTACATTTTAAAAATCAGCTTTATTGGTAAGAGTGGGCATAGAGAAAATACAGGCTCTCTATAACCATGCTAGACTGATGCTTCACATGTGGATTTATAGATCACTAACTATGACTGACATTTCTTTTCATTACAGGTCAGTTGTAAAATATCACAGTTTATTCATCTCTACCTGATGGGCTGTAACTACTTTTGGATGCTTTGTGAAGGCATTTATCTCCACACACTCATTGTAGTGGCTGTGTTTGCAGAGAAACAGCACTTGATGTGGTATTATTTTCTTGGTTGGGGTAAGTGCTATTACAGACATCTGGTACTTTGAATGGATGCAAATTTCCTTTGTGATAAAAATATGGTTATTATTAATTATTTTAAACAATATCAAATGATTTATCTTTACACATTATGATAAGTTGTAATATTTAAACAAAACACTACTGCCTTATTATTTTCAGTGGTCATAGGTCAATTAATATTACAATATTTCTTCTGCTTAGTATTCCAGTGTATGTTTTGGCTGAAGATGATGATTAAAACAGTAGAATTAGAATCATGAACTAGGATTCTGGTCTTTGCCATGACAGGAATATCCTTTTCTTCATGAGAAAATTAAAGAATTGATTTGACCAGCTTTGAAGTTTTTCATTATAAAAATGTCTGTTTAAAAAAGTTCCCTGTTCTTTTGTAAGAGTGAAAGGATAAATAAATGAACTAAGACATTAAAAAGTTGTTTTAACCCTGATCTCCTATATGGTATTATTCAGAAGGTAAATAATGACATATTTCTTACATATTTAAAAATATCCAGAATAATAGAAATATAAAATACTTTATATGAATTAAATAGGATTAGTTTAGAGAAACAACTAAAATTATACTTGTCTATTTGTCTATTTCTTTAGCAATCTGTTATCAATAATCATAAAAATATGCTGACACACACATAATATCCTGTGCTTTAAATTTATTATTTAAAACATTTACTTTATCTTTTAAATGTTTTATGTAGAAATCTCCGAACATGCAAAGTTTAGATCATGCAAACCCATTTCTGTTTCTCTAATGGTCTCAAATTCTTTACACATCTGGTTATCTACCAAATATTGACAGATTCACATAAAATATACTGACATCACATTTATGGCCTTAGATTTTAGAATCACTGACATTAAATTATTTATATAAGGACAAATAAAAAGGATTATGCACACAATTGAAATTATAAATGCCTAGCAGTCCACTTAACTTAATTAGACAGATAATATATTTATTCAATAAATGTAGTGACCAGCCATTTTTGTTTTCAGAGTAATTATTAGTTTGATATTTTATGAGCTATTTTAAAATTTCTACCTCCATTTATGTTTTTCTTTGCTATCCATAGGGTTTCCACTGATTCCTGCTTGTATACATGCTGTTGCCAGAAGTTTATATTATAATGACAAGTAAGATATCCTTGCCTTCTGACTTCTACTTGAACTATGTAAAACAAAAAAAATATTCACTAAAATGTTCTTATTTCTTCTTCTTAGCTGCTGGATCAGTTCTGATACACACCTTCTGTACATTATCCATGGTCCAATTTGTGCTGCATTATTGGTATGTAATTAGAGTTATTTTTATATTTTTAATTATTTGATGAATTACCTGATTTTTGATATCCTTCATGATTTCAGTGTACAATAAGATATGTTACTATATATATTTAATCAGAAAACATTAGTGGGGGTACTGCATATGAGGTATTGGCAGAGAATCAGTAGAGGGACTGGCTAGAACATGTGATCATGGCTAGACCAAATTGTTCATAGAGTAATATTATTGCATTTGGTTGAGCATTGGTGAGGCTCACCCAACAAGAACTCTGGCCTTAAGAAGAGGAACACAACTTCTGATGAAAACCACAGGCTGTCTGAAAAGAATGAAGAGGAATAAGAAATCCTTCAACCTCTTTCTCTTTCTTCCTCTAATCTCTTAGTTCCTTCCTTTGAAGGAATTACATTAGGTAATTATGTAGTCCTTGGAAATAAACCATTTGAGGTCAGAGAGCAGAACAGAAATGAGCAAAGATTGACTTTACTAAATGGGATATGCAATCCATAAAAATCTGCACACCTATGTTGGTAATAAATACTCCAATAAAGAAAACTTTTAATTTGGAAAATGTAGCACTTAAACTATTGTTTACCATTATAACAATTATTATTAAACACAAAAACCAACTGAAAATTTTAAGAATGTTTGCATTAGAAACAGAAGACACACTTGTTTTAGACATTTTTGAAAATTCTCTAATAAAATAGATTTTATTCTATTCACTAAGTTCTAGTTTAGTATCAGTTTGTAAGAATAACATTGTAACCACTCTTAAGTAAGTTGTTAAGTCAATCTTGAAATAGTTTCATAATTAAGATACAACTTCAGAGCTACCATAAAAAATTAAGTGAAATTTATCCTGTGAAGCATTTAGCATAGAGCCTAGGATTTAAAAAAAATATTTTTAATTTTTTTCTGCATTTGTAATTTTTATATGATACTCAGATTCTGTTCTAATTTCAAAATAATTAAAATATATCTTTGTGTGTTAGAGATGTCACAGAATATATCACATTTTAAAATATTTCTGCAATACAGCTGATTTACGGCAGGGGTGGTGGTGGCGATGGTATTTGATTCAAACGCAAAAATCAGAAAGATTCGAGAATAAACATGAGGACAATGCAAACAAAAAGGCATAACAAAGCACAACACTAACTAATGTACCCTTGGAAAATTTTGTCCATATCAACTCTGGTAGAAAAGAATAAATAATGCAAGTAGACTTAAATATACACACAATATATATGAATATATAATTATAAATAATATTTATAAATACAAATAGTATAATATAGATAAATAGTTTAATATAAATAGCATTAATCCAAGTATATGCATATAAATAATCCAAAAACTATATATACATGTATGCATATATGCATATGTATATATGGATAATCTATACATATTGCATATAGTCCACCATACTGCTAAGTAAGAAAGGAAGGAGAAAACTGTATTTTTCCATAAAACTTCCTAACTTCTTGAACTAGAAAATGACCAGGAATCTATTTTCCACTATAGTATAATATTCTGATCTTAAAGCTTTAAGGTCCCCCTTACCAGTCTGGATAGTTCCAAGGTCTAGGGAAGGGCTCTAGTAATTGTTTAAATGGTCAAATTCTTTTGTGCATTTTTGAAAACACAATATGCCAACCACAATCAGTTTCCCCTCAGACTTCCTCTGTCACCTTCCCTATTGTACGGGGCAGTATGGAGTGGCTACACTATTTTTGAGATCCTGCTAAGAGGAATTTATGCCTTATTGGGTTGGTGAGAAGTATTTAGGCTTCTTGATCACATAGCTAAAGGATTGCTGAGTTTGCCCAGGAATCCTCCTACTGCTACTCAACTGACTGTAACTGCTTTCTCAGTCATGGTACTAAAGCAGTGTCATCATCTGAAATGTTCTTTCCTGACTGTCATCTGTGCAACTTTCCGAGCATTGAAGTTCAAACAAGTTTGAACAAAACTGAAGTTCTCAGTAAGTTTTACTCTAAGACAGATGAAATTTAAAATTCATATAAAATTTAAATTCTTGCTCTATTTTTATTCAAAATAAATGGAAGTATTCGCAGAACATAGAGGATGAGTCTCTAATTTCGCAGTTTGAACCAGATGTCATTTTGTAAAAGCATTTTGATTTATAGATATTCTATATTTGATTTATAGATATAATTTGATAATAGACTCAAATTGAAACATTTCTGTTTTAAAAATATGATTCCTGCTGTTGCATATTGGGATCATAAAATGTTATTAATTTACAAACATATCAAAATGTGTTATATTTTAGGAGCTTTGTAATTTTCATTTAGTCAAAACTTACAACAATGAATACTCAAGAAAGAAATATAATAAGGGTGTATGAACAGCTGACAGGTTGATGGCGCATTTCATTCTTACACCTGTTACAAAGCCTTATTCTGCTTTTGTCTTTAACAGACACATTCCTTTCTCTGTAAATATGTTGCCTTTCATAGATGTGCTTCCAGCAGGATTGTAGCTACTGTATATTTTGAAGCATAAGTAATAAGGAGTTATCTAATAATAGTAGTTTTAATTTTATGCTCAGATTTTTTGATAGCACATGCTTTGAATCAGCAAATTAGTGTTATTTATTGTTTTCTATATTAAATGAACACTTTATTTTTAAATTGTACTATGCTTAATTGAGCACATATATATCTGTATTAAATGAACACATTTGTTTGAGATATTTTTTTCTATGCTGTACTTAAACTCTGGTATGCAAGGAAGGCATACACTTTATAACTGAATCGCATCCCCAGACCCAATTTTAGTACTTTATAATTAATTTAAATGATATACAAGCACATATCTTGATTTTAGATTGTAAACAAGCAAATGCTAGAAGTCGGGGTAAAAAACAAAAAAAAAGGAAAGAGAATATTCTTGTACACTAGAATAATATATATAAGAATTCATAAGAACAAATGTCCTTAATAATAGTTGAAAATGATCAAGGACCAAACAAATGACCTCTCGGTACCTGTATTCCAAACCATAATGCCTAAAAGAAGAGAGAAAAGAAAAGTTTCTGCGTATAGAGGCCCCTTGGATTGGCGGTAGGGGTGGCGAGAAGGAAAGCAGGGACAATGATGATGGGACACTGATGGTGGAGGGCCAGGTGTTGGAACATTGTGTGACTGAAACCCAACAATGAACAACTTATATCTCATGGCAATTCAATAGAAAAAATCAATTAGATATAAAAAATCAAGTTTCCTTTAAAAATCTTAATATTAAGTAAGAAATTATGTCCAATTGCAATTTTTCTCTTATAGGTGAATCTCTTTTTCCTATTAAATATTGTGCGTGTTCTCATTACCAAATTAAAAGTTACCCACCAAGCAGAATCTAATCTCTACATGAAAGCTGTGAGAGCTACACTTATCCTGGTGCCGTTACTGGGCATTGAATTTGTGTTGATTCCCTGGCGTCCAGAGGGAAGGATTGCAGAAGAGGTGTACGACTACATCATGCACATCCTAATGCATTATCAGGTAGGGTGTGCTCACATCAGTAAGGCAGCTCATTAAATGGTATTAAATATACATATTTGGCTATGCTTTTATTTTTAACTTTGAATTTGGCAAATTAGTGGCTACTAATGTATATTTTTCTTTTGAAATGAGATATTCTTATTTTTTCCACAGGGTCTTTTGGTCTCTACAATCTTCTGCTTCTTTAATGGAGAGGTATGATGATTGACTTTATTCTTTCAAATTTTATCTATATTAAAAAAAGAGAATAATAGAAGGTTTTCCTTTTCTTTTTTGGGTCATACCTGGAAATGTTCAGGGGTTACTCTTGGCTCTGCACTCAGGAATTACTCCTGTTAATGCTCGAGGGACTATATGGGAAGCCAGACATTGTAACCAGGATGGCTGCATGCAAGGCAAATGCCCTACCCGCTGTACTATTGCTCCAGCCCCAGGGTCTCTTTTTTTTAATGAATTTCTTTCCAAGAACTTAAGTTATATTGAAAGACAATGCAATCTAGTTTTTGTGGCATATTCATCAAGCATTTTATCTTAATTTTGAATTTCCTAAATCTGGGATTTTTATCCAAATTACAGTTTTAGACACGCTTTAACCTAATCAAGCATACACACTAATAGGAAGTAGAAATGACTCACTTAAATTTCCTTCCTTTGATTTTGTTTGCTTTCTTTTGGCATAGTAATCTTTGGAAGCTATGTTTTTTGGGTTTTTTTGTTTTTTTGGGTCACACCTGTTAATGCTTAGGGGTTACTCTGACTCTGCACTCTGGAATTACTCCAGGCGATGATGGGGAGACCATATGGGATACCAGGGATAGAACCTGTATCGTCCAGGTGCAAGGCAAACACCCTACCTGCTGTGCTGTCGTTCCAAGCCCAAAAAACAATTTTTAAAGTGAATTTTTCATTACACAGGAGAAAACATAGAGAGTTAAGATATTTCAGAAAACAGGGGCCGGAGGCGATGGCCCAGCGGGTAGGGCGTTTGGTAGGGCGTTTGCCTTGCACGCACCGGCCCTGGTTCGATCCCCGGCTTCCCATATGGTCCCCTGAGCACCACCAGGAGTAATTCCTGAGTGCAGAGCCAGGAGTAACCCTTGAGCATCGCCGGGTGTGACCCAAAAAAAGAAAAAAAAAAGATATTTCAGAAAACAGAATGTTCAATTTCAAAATATAGCATTCTTTTTTTTTTTTTGCAGTCTTAGACAAAACTCATCTGTGGGGCCTGAGGGGATCATCAAGGTCATATGCACTGCATACAGGGAATCATTAGTTTGAATCAAGGCACAACATGAAGGCCCCAAGTGCTGAAACTCAACAATGACAACACTAAAGAGCATTGTTGGGTTTCAGGTGGTATGGCATTCTTTGTGCCACAAAGCCA
Organism: Cryptotis parvus; assembly: GCA_021461705.1. Taxonomy (NCBI): domain Eukaryota; kingdom Metazoa; phylum Chordata; class Mammalia; order Eulipotyphla; family Soricidae; genus Cryptotis; species Cryptotis parvus. The sequence goes on from JAJIBD010002705.1 coordinate 68,103, forward strand.
GAGCAGTCCACATACTCAGGTTCTAGTTTTGAACTGTCTGGTCCAATTGGCCAATATTATTAGCAGTGATGCTCCAAGATGTTCTAAACACTACATATTTTAATAACATCATCATCATCCTCATCATCATCATCATCATCATCATCATCATTTCCTTTCACCATCTAAATCCTACAGAATGTCCCTAATTCTCAGAATGTGCTCTGGGCCAGGAATGTAAAGACTAGATCTTGTTGCAATTCTTCTGCTTTTGTTGTTTTCTCTTTTGGGCCACACCCGGCAGTGCTCAAGGCTCCTTAAGGAATCATTCCTGATCATGCTCAGGGGACCATATGGGGTGTTGAGGATCAAACTCAAGTCAGTCACACATAAGGCAAATGCCCGTGGCCCTGCTTGTGATTTTCTAAAAATTATTTATTTTTCTAGTCAAATCATAATAAGATACACAGTTGCAAAAGTTTTTTTATTTCTTTTCTTTTCTTTTTTTTTTTTTTTTTTTTTTTTTGGGTCACACCCGGCAATGCTCAGGGGTTTTTCCTGGCTCTGCACTCAGGGAATTACTCCTAGCAGTGCTTGGGGACCATATGGGATGCCAGGGATCGGACCCGGACCGGCATGGGCCAGCCACGCAAGGCAAACGCCCTACCCGCTGGGCTATCGCTCCGGCCCCTAAGAAGCGAAGTTTTCTTTTAAACTTGTATTTTAGGATTTTTATCCAAGTTGGAAAGTTTCAAGCACTTTAGAAACTGATCCCCTATTGTTCATATAAACGATGTTACAGCTCCTTGATGTGAACTATATTGATTTCACTTTTTCCGTGTTTTAAGATATTTGGCAAAGTTTAGCCTGTTGAAATATTTTGGCAAGATTCAGAAATGGTTAGAAATCCTATCAGCAACTCAGTCATCTCTGATACTTAGTTATTGCAAAACTTATCACAAAACATCAGAGAAAAATAATAAGTATCAGCTGGCATAATTAATAAGAACAATTCCTATAAAATATTCAACATTGTTTTATAGGAACAATAATTAGGCTGTAAATCAACAAAATGCTATTTTGTTTGACTTATCATTTTACTTCTCTCTCACATGTAATATTCCTTTATGACAATTTTATTATTATCATTTTCTTTTATAGTGTTAGGGATCAAATCTAGGTTGCCTACATACAAGACTCTGGATTTACCACAATCCCAGTACTAACATTAATTTTATGTTAAAATGCTTTTTATTTTAAAATATGGGTACTTGGGCCAGAGAGATATTAGAGTAGGTGAGACATTTGCATTTTACATATGTTACACAACCTGTCCAGGTTCCAGCCACAGCACCACATATGGTTCCCTGACAAAGACTGGTGTATTTGAATTTGTTTGTAGTCCAAAAATATATGTATTTGTTTTTACTCCATAAACAACAAATACATATATTGCATCTATTTAATTAAATTGGTATGTAGCACTATCACAAAACACATTATAAAATCGAAGCTTACATACAATGATAGAGGACTTTGCGTTAGACAAACCACATGTTTATATGACATTTATAGGTATATTGAAACAATACCCTCATGATTATTTGTCATCAGAGGACAAGGACACCTATTTCTCTGAAGCCAGAGAATGGAATTAGAAAGAGTAGTAAAGTTGTTGTGATAATCGAATATAGTGATCACGTGCCATTATAAATTTATTGTGAAAACTGAACTAAACAATTCTGTTACCTATATAGGGTTTTATAATTAAATATAGCGACAATTACAAATACTGTGACTAAGAACAAGCACAATATAGGAAACATACAACTCTGAATCTGCAGAAAGATTGTAAAGGACAACTTTTGAATGTACAAAACATAATCAGTAGCAAAAATATTTTGTGATGGAAAACTATAGAATAAAGTCATGGCATATCATGCCTTTAAATTCTTAAGATAGCCCTTTATTCTGGTCTGTAACATTCTAGGACAGTAATCTGGACTACCCAAAATCTTAGTGAATTAGTGTTCATGGTTAACTACATTAAATAAAAGCACGTACCTTATACAAGACATATATGTATGCAAGAGATAAAAAGTTCTTAGCAGATTCTCCTATTCAATACTCAGTAGATTTTAAATTCTTTATTTGATTTGTCAAATAGTTCTTTAAAAAATAACACAAATGTGCACATTAATCATATTAAAACCAAATATCAAATTGGCCTTTGTGCTGAGAAAAAGTGCCCAAAGATCATCCAAACTGACATCTAGCCCTCCTTTGTGGAAGCAAAGGGGACACAAACTTTGAACTTCTGCCATGTCTAAAAACTGGGAAAATTTTGGCAAAAAAAAGGAGAAAATTTCAATAATACAAACATGTCTTAGACAAGCTGCTGCCAAACCCCACGGTACTTCAGAGCATCTCCAATATCAGTTCCCTTTTTCTTTATCTCTCGAGATGCAAGCCATGTTTGCTTATGGTTCATTTCTAATTTTGAAAAATACTGATCTCACCTCTTTGGTCTCTTGTCACTTACTTTTTCCCACTCTCGTTAGATGAAGATACTGGCTGCCAGATTCATTTGACAAGGTCCAACTATGACAATTTCCTTCCGAAGCTCAGGCTTCTTTTCCTACTTGTCTTTTTGTAAATTGGATCAAGCAATTTGCCATTAGTGTAGTAACTGTTCCTTTTATCACTTTTTATCTTAATTTTATTCAAGATATTCCCATTTGCACTTCTCTCTGGTTTACTAAAGTCAGGCATTTTTTTTTAATTTGATCTCTCATCTTCTTAGACAAAAATGGGCGCTGTTGTTGACATTATGAATTTCAGTTTTCAGAAGGACTCTCTCTAGTAACATGTGGATATTTAATGACCAAGGGTAAATATTTAATATGGTGAACAAAAATGTATCATAAAAAAGCTAAACCCAGATTTTGTAATGAAAATTAGGTAGACATTTTATATTAAGTTCTATTAGATATATCATTGATTTAGACTAAAATGTGATCGATTGGCTAGTACTTATGTGCATGCAAAATTGTAATGTCATACTCTAAGCAAGCTTTGGAAAACAGGTCATGTCATAGGGAATGAACTGTAGCTGAGAAGAGGACTGCCTCGTCCCTGTGTACCCTGATCAGACTTCTGGAAATATCTGTGTGATGAAGTTGTAGATGTTACTTGAAATTTTTTATTTATGCCCACTGACTGAATGCAAAAACAATCACCTTATGGTCTTAAGTTCATTGATGAGATAGGGAGCATTCAGGGTGGTTTGGCCACAGACAGACAGTTCAATGAACACCAAAAACTTATATAATCTTTATCTCTAGACCTCAACAGAAAATAAAAGGGAATTAAAAATCAAATAATTCAGACAGAGATGCATCCAAATACAAAATTGGTGAGGTGCTGATATTCCTGGACTTTTTTTTCAAGGTGCCCATACCATCTATAAATATCCAGAAATATTTCCCTCTATGTCATAAACTCCATGAGGATAAAAATTTTTTCTCTAGGACCAGAGAAATAGTACAGGGGTTAAGGCTATTGTTTTGCACACAAGCATTCAAAAGGTTCCTGGAGCACTGCTCTGAGTAATCCCTGGACAGAGACAGAAGTAAGCCCTGAGCACTGCCAGGCATAGACCCAAAACAGATAAAAACAACACACACACACACACACACACACACACACACACACACACACACACCCTCTGCTGTTTTAAATTTTGTTTTTTTTAATATAGCAGAAACAAAGGGAGTTTAAGAATAGCTTGTCATGGCAGGGGATGGAACCCTAAAACACGATGGTGGGAAGCATAGTCTTTGGTAGAGGGTGTGGTGTTGAAACAGTGTATGCTCAAGACCCTATGAGAACACTACTGTAAAGTACAGTGCCTCCGAACAAATTTAAGAAAATTACTCAATGAAGAATTGTTTACTGCTGCTATAAACGATTCATGGTCTTTTTATCCCTATCTTCTAATAATTTTTTTCTCCTCTTTTGCTTTCTTTCACTATTATCTCCTCATTCTCTTAACAAGGCTCTTACTATAGGGTAAGAGTCTTGTTAATATAGCTCTTACTTTTGATGGGCATTGCCCATGAAAATTTGAAGTAGATTAACAATGTGATAAGATAGTTGTATGCTTTTCTTAAGTTTTAAGAAATGGCAGAGAAAATCATTAATGGATTAAGAGATACAGCACAGCGGGTAGGGCATTTGCCTTGCACACGACCAACCAAGGTTCAATCCCCGACATCCCATATGGTCCCCCTAGCACCGGCAGCACTGTAGTTCCTGAGTGCAGAGACAGGAGTAACCCCCTGAGCATTGCTAGGTGTGACACAAAAAAGAAAAAAAAATTATTAATGGAATTAAAAAATACTGAATATGTTTAACTTACTAATTTAAAGGTTTATTCAACTCTACATTAATTTAAAAATTAACAATATTATGCATGTATTATATTTTTAAAAATCTATGCACAGCTCATTTTATTGTACTATTAAAGACAATAAATTTAACTCAATTAATGGATTGATTTTGTACTTTTTGTTTTGTTTTGTGATTCATAGGTTCAGGCAATTCTGAGAAGAAACTGGAATCAATATAAAATCCAATTTGGAAACAGCTTTTCCCATTCAGATGCACTCCGCAGTGCATCTTATACCGTGTCAACAATCAGTGATGGTACAGGTTATAGTCATGATTGTCCTAGTGGAGCACTTAAATGGAAAAAGCTTATATGAAAATGTTGTTTTAAAACCAGAAAATTTATATGAATGATAAGGGGAATATTGATTTTACTATTTTGTGACACTCCTAACTCAAGGAATTTACTATAATAATTCAGTATTAGATAAGTTTCTTGAATAATAGAAAGTAAACCCTCCTTTGAACTTGTTAGCGTGTTGAACATTTAACAACTAGCTTCAGGGGCGGAAGGCATTTTGTTGGTAATTTCATCCATTTCTGTGGTGTAAACACTCCTACTGTGACAGATTCTAAGCCTCCAACTTGACAGCACTGAATGTGGAATTGGGAAAAGATGTGCACAACCATCTTTAATAGGCCAGAATGAGCCAGCTCTGACACCACATTGCATCTATTCACAAATGCACAAAACTACAAAAGTGTAAGGCATTGGGCAAGATTCTATTTTCTTTGCGTTAGTAGGTCTAACAATAGTCTACTAATTTACAGGGAAAGCCGGCTTTGAATTTGTGTTTTAAAAACCATTATTCATTGATGCAGTTGATTCTCATTTTTTTCCCAGAAAGTATTCTAACCCTTTATTTTTCACTTTTTGAAATGGACCAGATGAGCATTAATAATTCTTGTTGGGTTGTAATCTTCCCAATAAAAAGGAACTCCCAAAATTGCTAGTTGCTACTCATTTGCTGAAACTTCACTTACATCTGATGCCCTATCTGATTTTTAAGACATTTGAATAGTTTTTATGATACACAATACACTTTACTGGTATTACAGAGACATCTTGGTTGATACTACAAGATACCATGTCAACAACTTTCCCATCTTACTACACAAATGGGAGGAATCAGTTTTCCATTTTCCTGTATCTATAAGTAGAAACTTATCCTTCCATTTCTACTGTGTAGACAAATAAGCAATTATTTTACATGAAGAAGATCACAAAGGAATTCTTGGGGGGATTTGGAAATTTGTAAAAAAAAATTGTGAAAAATGAGCTTGTAAATATTCTGCTATTCTACTATGTAGTCTTAAAAACATTAAATTAGTCCTTTTTAAAAACAGAAAAACAAGAACAAATACATAAGGTAACTGTATGCATACTAATATCTGATACTGTGTCTGGGCTGCTTTGAGAACAAAATAGAATCTGGAATTCTATATTTGATAACTATTTTAAAGACAACCAGATGCTAAGATCAGAAGTTCAAGACCTAAAAGAACAGAATTATTACAATATAAAATATTTATTTAAAAACTCAGGCCATTGTTCATTGAATTTAGTTCTAATATGTTAGCTTTGGTGATTTGTACCTAAATGATAGTTATGGTAGTCATATTTCTATTTCTATTTTGACAATGAACTTGCATTCAAATCCAGAAAACTTAAATGACTCCTACTCTACTAAATGTCAACTGTCCTCTACAAAAGTATTATTTAAACCCCATTTTAAATACTATTTTACTGACTTTTACCTTGTACAGTGAGATATACAGCTTTAAAAATGTTCCTGGATCACCTTTAAAAATTACTAGAGGGGCTGGAGGGAGGGAAGAAAATAATAATAATAACAGCAATAAATTGAAAACCATAGAGGAATGTTTTACAGACCATATATAGTACTTTTGTACTTTAATAAAGCTACAATATGTAATCATACAAATCAATGAAATATGAATATATTACTGATGGTATCAGAACATTTATAAAATAATTGCATTAAGATGGAAAAATCTTACTGATACAATGTCATAAAATGGGATTTTTTAGCATTCTTGATTTTTTCCATTTAAATTATTGCAAAACAAAGTAACTTTTTTTTTTGCTTTTTGGGTCACACCCAGCGATGCTCAGGGGTTACTCCTGGCTCTGCACTCAGGAATTACTCCTGGTGGTGCTCGGGGGACCATATGGGATGCCGGGATCGAACCCTGGCTGGCACAGGCCAGCCGCAGGCAAGGCAAATGCCCTACCGCTGAGCTATCGCTCCGCCCAAAACAAAGTAACTTTTAATTAGTTGAAATAAATTTGGGGGAGTCATATATATATATGTGCTTTTATAGTGTGTCATTTTTGCTTAAAATACATCAATTTTCTGTCTTAATCATATTTTATTTCAAAAGCTGTTAAACGATGATGAGTTTAGGAGTCATCTTAAATCATCTATGAAATTATATATAAATTTTATGAATTAGAATACTACATGGCCTGATAAATGCATGGATAATTTATAATTTATTTAAACATGCAAATTTTATTAAGTTGGCTTCAAATTTATGGATTTTGTAGAAAAAATCAAATAGGAACACAGGCTGTTCTGAACTTTCGATTGCATAAATTATACAAAAAAATCCTTTAAGCTCACTTTTTTAGCTATTTATTATTCAAAGACACAGGTTCAAAGCCTCTGCTGACACAGTTTACAGACTATCAAGTCTCAACCATAACTGACAGTAGACAACATCCTACGACTACTATGATATTAAAATTATATTGCACTTTTATGTATGTCTTATTGTGATTTTATCAGTTTCTCTTTATGACCAGGATTTATATTTTGCACTATCTTCAGGTCTAGATAGTGTATGATTAATCAGTGTTAATTTTGTACCTATATTTTAGGAATGCTATTTTTAAATACTAGTTTTCTCTGAAGCCGAAGTGCTAATAAAATCTTGTTTGTATCTTACTTGTGAAGAAAAAGAAACATTTTGAAAGAAAATTCCCTTATTTTCTGAAAACTAAGTTTTGAATTTCTACACTTGTTCTTAGCCAAAAGCAATGTTTTGAATTTCTAACTTTAAAATATAGATGTGCCATTTTTCTGAAATTGTGAAAATCATCTTCTAATTAAAAAATTATTATCTGCCCAGTGTTATTTTCTAAAGTTATTTTTCATTGCATTTATTCATTAAAGATATATCTGGAATTTAATGTTTGTATAAATTTAGTCTAACGTATATAGTAGCGGTGATAACTGTACTATTGATTACTACATTTGATGAAATGCATTCAAACTTTAATTTGCTAACAGCAAACACCATTTCTTTTATCTGTAAACCATACCCAAGATGATCTAGACAATTAAAATAATTTGTTTTCCCACTTATTATCTCTTTGTAGCTAATTGTATAAAAATGTTAGTAATGAGCTAAAATTGACTTTAACTCATAGGTACTAGAGTGCTAATGAAGTTGATTCTTTCAAAATAATTATCAGCAGAATACTTAAAGTTAATGGCCATTTTTCTATAACCTTCTTTACAAACTTTAATAAACCAATAAATTGTCCCCATGAACTACTTTTAAGTAGTATTCTATTTGTTATCAAGCTAGAAAATGCCAAATAAATGGCAATAGATGAAAATTTCTTCCTTAGCTGAAACAAAGAAAAAGAGGCTCAGTAGAAAACATGAAAAAGAATTTCTCCATAAATTCTATTATGTAGTTTTTATATAAACTTGTTGCAGGGGAAAAGGGAAAATAACTTCATAAAGATAATTTTAAAAGAGGACACAATAATAACTTAAAAATATGTAATAAAACATGTAAAAACATGTAAAAAATTCTTATCCACTATTTAATAAAGGAACCAGTAAGATATTCAATTGTTCAAAGATTTTAAAATATCACAATGAAAGAAATAATGCAATGAGTATATAAACAGACACCAACTGACCAAATGTGAGTTTTTTTAATTACTACTTCAATTTATATACTTGGCATAGTATATTCATTATATTTACTTGTTCATGAGTCATTTTTACATTTTATTTCTGAAGAATATGTCTATTATATCTGATTTATGAACTGTGTTAACCTTACAGAGTTGAACTATTACAAAGACCACAAATTTAACTTTTGCCTGATTCCTGAAAATTTGTAAGGATGTCTGCTTGGGTTTTTTAAAGAAAGCTTTTTTTTTTTTTTTGCTATCTTGAGACTAATAAATAGCAATCTCCTCCCAATAAAAACCACTGTCAGATTTTACCTGCTGATTCCTGACATTTAGGAACTCTCAAAATATTTGAAGAATTTTTTGAGAATTTTCCTCATGTTTGCTAGCCCCTTAGAGTGATTCCTTCCCTACCAGGAATCCACCTTCTCTATCACTTATAAGCTTGCTTGGAATCTATAATCAAATACAAGGCCAGTTTTCCTAAGAGGAGAACTTTATGGGTATTGGATTCATAAGAACAAACTTCTTCGAGTGACGATATTTTATACCTGACACAGATATGAAAGGACTGTGTTTAACTTATTAGTGATAATTTTTTTTAAATGAAAACTCTGATAAGGGCCAGAAAGATGACTCAGTGGGTGGATCTGTTGTGCAGACAGGAAGCCTGGTTCCATTCCCAGAACTTCATGCTGGACCCCCCAAACCTCCACAATGCCAGAAGCCACCCGTAAACACAGAGCCAGGATTCTCCTCTGAAAATGTGAGTTCATACTAAGGCAAATGGCAAGTGTGATCTGACTGACAAGAGCGACAAAAAGTCATTCAAAATAATTAGAAAAAATGTATATATCTTTGGTTATAATACTAAGATTTATGTTTAGAACAACAGAATTCTTTAAAAAAATATATATATATATATATATATATGAAGTAGGGCTTTGTCGGGGATGCCGCTGGGGTTCCCAGCGGTGTCAGGACAGAAGTTCTCTTCGACCTCCGAGGACGCCGGGGAACAGATGAAAACTCACGAGTCCAGGTGCAGTTCCAAAAAAGGCTTTTAATAGTACAAAATTTCTTCCACAGACTCCAATATAATGAACAAACTCTAGCTCTGGTCCGAACTTAGACTATACAAAAGAGCCTAAGTCTCCCACCAAAGAAAGGGGATCTCACCCGAGATGAGTCCTACCCAGAAGAAGGAGCAAAAGGCCAAAAAGCAAAAACCGAAAGCCAAAAGCCAAAAGCAAAAGGCAGAGGAGCCAAAAGCCACAGGAGCCAAAAGCTGAGGGAGCCAAAAGCCAAAGGGTCCTCAAGTCAGTCCCCTTATATACCAAGTAACCCAGGGTGGGTCATGTCAACAAAAGAACCCTAAACAGAGTGTAGAAGAGCAGTGTCACACCCTATTGCAGGTGTAAACAAAGGTTACACCAAGGACTAATCCCGTGATTATCTCTTATGTTAAACACTGGAGAAACAGAGGGCTGATATAAAGTCACTTGATCACTTTATTTTCCAGATATAAAGCAATACATCTTAATTTCATGAGCTTCATGTAATCTAGATGGTACCCACAAGGTCCTTCTTATTATTATCTGCACCAGGGTGATTCTGAGTATCTTGTTCTCGTACTGAAAGGGTCACACTCGCCTGCTTAGAGCAAACTAGTATGATCCTTCCTATAGTCTTCCTATAGTCTCAGCGTAGCCAGGGTGGTAGTCTCCTGGTAAATTCTAACTGTCCCACGCTGGGTGCAGTGGGTATAAAGAGGAGCTGTGCCCAATCTAAGAAAACATTGAAGTCTTAGTAGATGTATAAGTCAGAAGTTATTCAATCAAGGTAACTTCTGTAACTGCCACACCCCTCTAGCAGTGTTAACATAGAAGAGAGGTCTCATTAGAATGAACCTTGGCTTAAATAAGATTAAGCTGTGAGTGGGCAAAACAACAAAGCTCTCAGATTAGCTAGATCTGTCATCCAACAGGCTTAATATCTCAACATTTTATTTTATAGATTTATTTGTGTTGGTTATACTGCCAATGCTCAGGGATTACTCCTGGCTCTGGGTGCTGGGATTCTCCAACCCCTTAAATTCTGTTTTTTAAGGTCTCATGCTTAGTGAAATAGTCAGAAGGAAAAGGACAGACATAGAATGACTGCCATTCACCTGTGGGATGTAAACATATACCAGTGCTCTACTAATTGTTGGAAATGGTAACACCAGACAGGAATTGAGCATTGAATATAGGCAAAGGAATATACATGATAACTCTTAAATATATGTATGGCAAGCCACAATGTGTTAGAGATGAGAGAAAGAGAGAGAGAGAGAGAGAGAAGAGGAAGAGTATCTGCTATAAAGACAGGGGCTGGGGGAGGGACTCTGGGGACATTGTTGGTAGGAAATGTGCTGCAACATTGTATGACTGAAACCCAATCATAAGCAGCTTTGTAAATATTTATCTCAGGGTGTTCTATTTTTAAAAAAGTCAGTGATGTCAAAATTTTAGCTGTCTTTTATTGTACAAATTTATAACCTGTTCATAACATTCTAATGGAAATGTAAAGTATAATAATCTTGAAAAACTAAGAAAGTCTATTCATAGTTCCTTGTTATAAAATGTGCTGCAAAACTACAGATATTAAAATAGTATGATTTTGTAGTCAGGATACACATCTCATTAAATAAAAACATAATTTTAAATCCAATAATAATAATAATAATATTCACTTTCACTATCTTCCCGTTCATCATCTATTTGCTCGAGCGGGCCCCAGTAATATCTCTATATGTCCTGTCTCATGCTAGTAGAGCCCAAGGGCATCTGCTAGCTCCAGGAACATAAAGAGCCTCAAACCATTATATTAGGTCATGGGAATGAACTAATATAATTGCTACTGGTATTTGGCATATCAAATACCACACAGGCAGCTTGCCAGACTTGCTCTGCAGGAGGCATATTCTTGTAGTCACCTCTAAATATAGCATGTATTGATGCATTTAGCATCAATAAATGCATTTAGCTGTGATAGGCTCGTCTGCTGGGTGGAGTTCTGACGAGAGGAAAGTCCGGATGTGTACAATGGAGGCCCTCATGGAGTGGGGGGTGGAGGGTCGTCTGGCTTGTTGTGAGGTTCTGCTGGGGTGGGGCCAGGGCTAGAATCGCCATCCCTCCCAGGCACCTCATGAGCGGCTGGGCACAGGGAGAGTAAGTAGCAGTTCTGCCCCATGTGTGTAAATCTCTGGATTAGCACACCTGGGCCAGATTAAAAAAAAAAAAAACTGCTGCAGGGTGGGTGTCGATGATCCGGGCTGTGATAGGCTGGTCTGCTGGGTGGAGCTCTGACGAGAGGGAAGTCCAGATGTGTAAATGGCGGCCCTCATGGAGTGGGGGGTCGCCTTGCTTGTTGTGAGGCTCTGTTGGGGTGGCGGGCCAGGGCTAGAACCCACCATCCCTTCCGGGCGCCTCGTGAGCAGCTGGGCACAGGGAGAACAAGTAGCAGTTCTGCCCCATGTCTGTAAGTCTCTGGATCAGCATACCTAGGCCGTATTGGAAAAAAACTGCTGCAGGGTGGGTGTCAACAATAATAATAACAATAATAATAATAATAATAATAATAGTAACTATCAATCACTATCTTCCCGTTCATCATCAATTTGCTCGAGCAGGCTCCAGTAACATCTCCATATGTCCTGTCTCATGCTAGTAGAGCCCAAGGGCATCTGCTCACTCCAGAAACATAAAGAGCCTCAAACCATTATATTAGGTCATGGGAATGACCTAACATAATTGTTACTGGTATTTGGCATATCAAATACGACACGGGCAGCTTGCCAGGGCTTGCCATGCGGGTGGCATACTCTTGTAGTCACCTCTAAATACAGCCTTTATTGATGAACCACGTGGCTGCAAGCGGCAGCACCAGTTGGGCTGTGATAGGCTAGTCTGCTGGGTGGAGTTCTGACGAGAGGGAGGGAGGTCCGGATGTGGAAAATGGAGGATTCCACATACAATAATAATAATAACAACAATAATAATAACAATAATAATAATAATAATAATGATAAAGTCTCATGGTAAGAAATCAGGGAGATAGCTCATATACATGCTCCTGGTTCAGAAATCCTGAACGTAGCAGGTGTCCTCAGAGTACTTCCAGGCTTGTATGTCTTTGCCTAGTCCTAAGAGACAGTTCTAGGCAAAGGAGTGTTTTTGGTGAATTCACACAGGTCATAGAAAAACCTCTACAATTTTCAAATCAAATCAACTACAATGTAAAACATACTCTTGATTTTTTTTACACAAAGAGAAAAAAAGCCGAGAAACATGAAAATGTACAAGTAGTCTTCTACTTCGCTAATTATAGATTTTGTTTCATATTTTTAAACAACAGAAAACAGGGAAAGTAGTAACTTTTCAAATATGACTCAAATTAGCACAAGGTGAACAAATTTTAGAACATTCGCTTCAGTGAATAAGAACCATCATGATGTTACAATTATTCAAAGGATAACTCGAATTCCTTCCTGCACAGGCAGAGAAGCAATGATGAAATACACTCACAAACATGAAGAAGGGCTTTATTCCAAGACATAATCTATTGCACTATACTGGACATAAGAAACTTCCAATTTTATAGAGGTTTTTTTTTGTATTAGTGCATCTTTGCAAGCTGATATGAGCCAGTTTTAGAGCACCTCAAAATCAGAACAAAATAGAGGAAACTTGGAAAGCTTCCTCTATGAAGAATCACTCTCAATCTTTTCAAACTTGTAACTATTGTATAACCTTTCTCAAGTTTCACTCAGATGTGTAAGCAGAGAGGAAGAGGAACAATTCTGAGGATATGAAAGTGACATTGCAATATTTAGCACTCCTATCATTTACTTATTTATTTCTCCAACTCACTCTACCTACTAGCTTTCAGTATTTACTGTGATTTATTAATATAATTGCTTATTATTTGTAGTCCTTAAATCTAAGAGGCAGTACCATAGCTCAGTGTTAGAGTACTAGACTAGGATTTGATCCTAGGCTCTATAAAACTAAAAAACAATAAGAAAATCCAATACTCTACTCTCAGAATAAGAAAACCACATACCTGTGATATCTAATTTATACTGTAATCTGAAATGACAGGACAAATCAACTGGTTTTTTTATTCACTATCGGGTCTCAAAGTATATGACTTCATAAAAGTCATTAAATGATATACTGAAAACTTCCATTAAAAGCTCTAGCAATAGAACAATGGGTAGGGAACTAGCCTTGCACTTGGCAAACCTGGGTTTGATCCCCTGGCCTCATATATGAGCCCCGAGCCTACTAGAAGCGATTCCTGAGTACACAGCCAGTACTGAGCCCTGGAGTCTTCCAGGTTTGCCTCCAAAACAAAACAAATCCTGCCATTTAATTAAAAATATTGAATTAATAGTATCTTAAAACCAGGATCCTATTAGTATCACTTGCCTTGTATCACTTGTCTTCCCGTTATTCATCGATTTGCTTGAGCGGGCACCAGTAACATCTCCATACGTCCTGTAGCAAGCTAGTGTAGTCCAAGGGCATTTGCTCGTTCCAGGAACATAAAGAGCCTCAGACCATTCCATCAGGTCATGGGAATGAGGTCTTTAATTGTTACTGGTATTTGGCATGTCAAATACAACACGGGTAGCTTGCCAGACTCTGCCGTGCCGATTTCCTCCTAGCCTCATTAAAGTTTGTACCTTTTTTTCTACCTGATCCAAAAAAGAAAAAAATTAAATTAAATAAAAATTCAGTTAATTAAAAAAAATGAAAAAGAAAAGAAACTCAGAGAAACTCAGGTAAGTTTCTGGGGTCAGAACAGTAATACTGTAGGTAGGGTCACAGCCTGGCACAGAGACCATCCAGGTTCAATCCCTGGTACCAATCACATAACCTCACCCCCAGACCCTGCCAGGAGTAACCCCATGAGTAAGCTCTCAGCACCATTGTGTGTGACCCAAAAACAAAAGGAAATAAAATATAGTCAGTAAAGGCTTTCTACCTGCCAAATAGAGTCAATAGAAATGAACTAAAAAGCATCTAGGTGAGGGGCATCCTATTAGTATACATTAGTATATAGTAAATGAACTTAAATATGCGGAAGTATACCAACCACCTACTGCTTAAAAAAAGTCAAAATTGTAGGATTTTGAACTATCAAATATTGTGTCTCCATAGAGATTTACCAAACTAAATAATATTTTACAACTTAACCATACATTTTCATTTACTTTCTAACAGACATTTATAAACTAAACCTTTTACAATAGACATATTTGTTTTAAAACCTATTAAAGTCATAATTCAAGCTACACCAATGCTTTTTCTTATATAGCTCATAATAACAAATGCTGAATCTAAATGAGTTTAATTAAATTGATATTATTGATGCCAAAGGCAAAATGACATTTTTTACATTCCAGTTGGATGTTAGACCAAAAGCTGACTCAGAACAATGCCTCCCTGAGATCAAAATGTCTTAGGCAAATTCAGAAGTGCTGCAAACTTTATGGTAAATAACTCAAAACATTTAATACAGCTTTCTTTATGCCAGGAATAAAAGATGCAAAAAAGAATAAAGTGGTTTACAGAAAGTTACATCTCTGTCATCCAAGCCTCACGCAGGCATACACTCCTGCCTGCCTGTGCATGTCAACTACACAGTAAGGAGCTAAGCTCTGCTCTCTTCAGAGATTTTCAGAAACCATATCTCTGGCTGCACTCAGAAAAAACTTGCATTATTTCAACTTAAAACACCAACTAATTTTATTTTATGATAAAAACTTCGATTCTATTTTTCTCCCTCTGTGGGCGGGGAAAACAAGAGACCTGTTTTGGACTTCAGGTACCATTTAGAAATATAATAAGACCACATCCAAACCATAAATCAACAGCACTAAAATCATACCCTTTAGACCAAAACGCCGCAAAACCATCCTAAACATAGAGTCTTTAGTGGTGGATCTACATCGAGGTACATAAGACAAGAAAGAACAGTGACTAATTTTGAAATGATAATAGAACTGAGCATTGAACATGGCAAAGGGATATATATATATGTAATATATATATATATATATGATCTCTCTAAGTATGGCATGTAAGAGAAGAAAGAGGGAGACACAAAGGCAAAGTGAGCCCAGAGCAGCTGGGAGGATGGGGACTTGGTGGTGGAATGGGACTTGGAGGAATGGGGCTGGACACTGTATGACTGAACCAAATATGAACATTTTTGTAATCATATATATCACGGTGGTATAATAAAAAAAAAGTGCCGCCCCCTTCTCCTAGCAGCCCATATGGTCCCCTGAGCACCACCAAGGATGAAAACAGACGACAACAGCAGACGACAGACAGACAGACAGCACAGCCAGATAGAAATAGATATAGTAGAAGATAGATAGATAGATGATGAGGATAGATAGATAGATAGATAGATAGATAGATAGATAGATAGATAGATAGATAGATAGATAATAATAGATAGATAGATAGATAAAAGGTGTCTGTCAGTGGCATTTTGGTAGGAGTAGGGGCAGAACTGAGAACATTTGGGGTGAGTTGACACTGGGTCGGATCATGCTGAATTTTTATGTCAAAACTCAACTATAAATAACTTTGTAAATCTGGTGTTTTAATAAATATATTAGTATATATTTTACACTATTAATATAATATATATACTGTATGCATATTCTTTTATATATATACATATATATATAAAGAAATTTTCTCATATCTGCCCAGAAAGCCATTCTGTCATTCAGGAAATCCTTATTGTGTAGAAGTTTTATTTTAGATATGATAAATCAGGTTTGGTTCTCATATGAGGTTATATCTGAACACAAACATGTATGAGTTACTTGATTATTGGAGTGAGGAATCATTAATATGCAGGTTTGGCACTGAGATTTTACTTAAATGTTTGAGGAATATTAAGAAGATTGAGGATAGAGTAGAGAGGTAACAGAAAGACTGAGACTGCATTGGTGAGTCAACTTATAGTGTATTCATGAGAAAAGCAAGCGTTTGGGGAAAAGGAGAGAAAGAATTGAAAAGCTGATATGCACTTTAACTCTGGTTAGTGGAAAGTAAACAACATAATGTCAACAATAAAAATAAAGTAGAAATAGGTAGAATCAGGCCTATTAGGAAGCCACTAAATTTTCCAGAAGGAAATTATATTGGAGACTTCAAAGAGCTTGCCAGTAGCAGAAATCAAAGGAAACCATAGAAATTTGGATATATTGAAAACTAAAGCCAACAGGATAAGCCTTTGAATATTTTTTTTAAAAAGGGTCTAAGGTTTTTTTTTTTGGTTTAATTTTTGGTTTTAAATTATTTAGTTTCTCTGGAGTACTGAGGAATATAGTGGCATTACTTATTAAAAGAGGAAAGAATAAAAGAAGTTTGTATTGGTTGGAGAGATCAGGTTCACTATTGGTTATGAGAATGGAATTCTATTAAGTTTTGAAGTACAATGTGAGTCTCAAGACCGTAAGAGAGGAGCGGGTTTGAGGCAGCAGTAGTTCAGCTGTCAACATGTCAAGTACACCGAAAATTTTGAAATTTCATAAGTTCACTGAGGCAACAAAGTGAAGAAGGAAGAAAAAAAACTCAAGATCCAGCCTGGGGAGATAGCGCAAAGGTACATCCTGGTATGTAGAAGGCCTTGGGTTCAATTTCTGGTACCACCTCATCTCCTAAACACTACCGATTGTAGCCCTGATGCCTTTTGCTGAAAAATAAGAAATGTGTGTCTTAAGTTGTAGCATCATTTTCTCCTATTCTAGCTAGACAGGATATGACAGGGAATCCAGCAAAGATGACTAGGCAGAGCATCAATTAGGACAGAAGGAACACTAAGTGTTTCCTCAAAAAACCACTGAAAAAAACTGTTTCCGGAAAGACAGAATAATCACATGTTCCTGGGTTTTCAGCCAACATGAAGCTGAGAATTTCATCAATGTTTTTGGCCACAAGGGAGTCATTAGTGACATTGACAAAATAGTTTCCATGGAATTGTTGAGACAAAATCCTTATTAGAGTAGGTTTCAGAGAAATTGTATTAACATAAATACTTTATAAATAACCATAAAAAAGAGAGCATGACATAGAAATGATATGATAGAATTAAATTAGAGCTTTTGGAATATAGTAACATTACTATAGAACTTAATACTTATATACTAGCAGATTTTATAATTAGATCTTAAGTAAACCATTTCTCTAAAATAGACAACAGACAAGCCTAATAGTGCAATTCAGAAATGAAAGATATAGGCTGTGTAAAGGTAAGAGACCTTGTTTCTTTGGCAAATTCCAACAAAAGACTGACAAAACAAAAACCCTGATTGATTTATTTATTCATTTATGTATGTATGTGTGTATGTGTGTATGTCTGTATGTATGTGTGTATGTATGTATGTATGTATGTATTTTTGGTTTTGGTTTACTCCTAGATCTCTGCTCAGGGATCTCTCCAGACAGGCTCAGGAGACCATATAGGGTTCTGGGGATAGAACCTGGATTGAGTGTGTGTAAGGTGTATGTCCTCCCCATTCTACTATCACTCTGACTCCAGTGATCCTGATTCTTGTAGAAAAATTAATTAAGTAAATTATTTAATTAATAAAGAGGCTCATTATAAAACTGAAGAGAGTAAGTTGCCAAAAAAGTATAAAACTTATAAATATCTTTGTAGCTATAAAATGTTGAAATAAATTATAAAACACAAGCACAGAAGAAAACTTCATCACTCCTTTAATGGCAAATAAAATAGCTAAAGAGCAACCAAAAGACCTTATTCATTTCTTTAGAAAAACAAACTTTCCAAATTGTCTTTATAAAGTGGGACTATCATCAAACTCCAAATTTAAGATGTGCCAAAAGCTAAATTATTTCTCATATAAATCTTTGTTGTCCGTAACCAAACAAAACAAAAACTCAAAACACACTTTTTTAAATGGATGTGCTTTTGGTTTATTGTATTTTAAGTGATTCCCTAAAAAAGTCTACTTTAAGCTAGGATCAGTATTTTTCAGAGCCCTACACATTGACAGTATGACTGACCACTAACATCTGCACATCTTTCATCAGGAGATGTTTATTCTGAAATGACATCAGACAAGTATATATAGAGAGGGCTAATATTAAGTAGTGTTCCCCTCAAGAATGTGCCTAATTAAGTTCCCCAAGTAGAAAAGTGCAAACTTATGAACAGTTTTCTTGGAGTCCTAGGATTTAAATATGCTAAGCTGCTGCTTGACACTTTACAAAATAACTGTCAGTAGCATGCTGATGTAGCATAAGGAAACCAAGGGTTTAATCTCCACTCAGACACTAATTCACAAACTGTTCAGGGAGAAATTCCTCAAATGTCTTTGCATCCCATATGGTCTGAGACTAATACCCAAGGACAGTAAAAACAAGGGCCCAAGAGAACTGGTCCACAGCTTGCCACAAGGATTGTGGTATTAGGATTGAAAAGGGACCACTAAGATAATGATAGTTGGAAATTATCACTCTGGACAAGAACTGAATGCTGAAAATAGGTAAAGGGATATTCATGATAACCTTTCATCGAGGTATTGCAGGTGTGGTTGCAGTGCCTGCCTGTGTCGGCAGGTGGCAGACAAGAGATAGGCTTGTCTACACCCAGGGCTCTGCCCTGTGGGCCCTGGGTGTTTGATGACATAGAAAAAAGACTGGGCCCCTTGTGGGATGAACCCAGAGCCATGGCAGAGCCTGGCAAGCTCCGTGGTATATTTGATATGCCAAAAACAGTAAAAATAATGGGGCTCATTCCCAATGAATGGAGATGTTACTGGTGCCCGCTCGAGCAAATCAATGAACAACGGGAAGACAAGTGATACAACTGATTAATAAATATAAAAGAAAGTGAAATATTGACAGAGTGCAATGAATATTAAATGTATTTGTTGACCAAGAAAGATGTGTTTCAGGAATGTAAGGATGAAGCATTTTGAAAATTAACACATCATATCAATAGAATTAAGAAAAAATCAGAGTCAACTCTAATGGTAGTGCAAAACATTTTATTTAATTCTGCAATATAACTTATTAAAAAATAAGCAAGAAGTTGGAAGACACTACATTACCCTACCACAACCCTACATTAGCTTCATGTCAATTAAAAAGTCCTAGTTCTTTGCTATAGTCAAGAGTGAGATGTAAGTGCTATGTGACACCAATGTTACTTAATATCAAACTGGACAAAACAGTCAATATAGCTTGCAAAAGATTTTCCACTTACAAAAATAAAGAAACAGGGTCATGAAAGTCAGGACAGCAGCAGTGCCAGAAGGTCCTAAAGTACCACTGCAGCATCCTGTATTTGACTCTCACTTTGTATCACTGGTCTGGTTGGTCACTTGCAACTGAAGGTGGATCACTCATTCTCTGAGCACCACTAGGGAGAGCTCCTGCCAGAAACATAATGTAAAGTTATAAAATTGGGAAGAGGAAAATAAAATAATAGATGTGAGTGGACCTAAAGACCTGATCTCAGCAGTGTGAGAACCCAGAAACATAGTAACAGACAGTGCAAATGTACACAAATCAGTATTTTTCATTTAGAACTCTAAACCAGGTAAAAGTATGATTGGTGAAAAAGCTGGGGGACCCATTTTTAATGGCAGTGGGAAGAGTGAATTAAGAAATAAATTAAAAGAATGAATATAAATTATATTTAAAGCACTATTAGTCTCAACAGAGAACATAAGACTGTAAACATACACACCATCTTATTCAATAAGAATAATAAATACGTTCATTATTCCTTTAGATAATAAATTATATACAGTGGTAAATAATTATATTAAAAGCTGACAGACTGATTCTAAGTTTTTATGGAGTCATTTGCATTAGTTTACATAAAGGGTCTAAGTAAAGTGAGGTGTGGAAGATAAGCCCTGATGTCATATTTAGTTCAAATATTGAAGATATTTTAGTTCACTTCAATTGTCCTCCCATTGTTCATCGATGTGCTTGAGCAGGCACCAATAATGTCTCCATTCATTGAGAATGAGGCCCATTATTGTTACTGTTTTTGGCATATCGAATACACCACGGAAGTTTGCCAGGCTCTGCCAGAATCTGGGTTCATCGCAGGGGACCCAGTCTTTTCTATGTCAGACAATCAACCATCCAGGGTCCACGGGACTGAGCCCTGGGTGTAGACAAGCCTGTCTCCTGTCTACCACCTGCTGGCAAGCTGGGCACCGAGCCACACCTGCAACATCTCAAGGGGCAGGAAAGATATTTTAATTATTATTAATTGCAGTTCCCAGAACAAAACTCAAGCCCTCATATACACAAAGCAAATGCTTTACAGCTGAATACATTCCTAGACTTTGAAACAGTGTTGTAAAGAACAAGATAGAAAAGAGAATACATAACTAAAAAAGAAATGAAAAGCAATTAAGGGGAAGAATGTGCACTTTTGTACACAGCAAAAAGTGATAATGAGAATATTGAGGAGTTCTGGGGGCGCGGCGGCGGGCGGCGCCTGGGGCTGTGGTAGAGCCCCAGGTCTCGGCAGAAGGTGGAACTACAACCCCAGAGTCCGGCGGACGGAAGTAAACCGCATTTTGAACTCTCACCCGGCCTGCGCATCTCAGGTAAGTGTCTGGAGTGCGTGGCTGGCGGGCGGGGCCTGGGGCTGTGGTAGAGCCCGGGTCTCGGCGTAGGTGGAACTACAACCCCCAGAAGTCGCGGACGGAGTAAACCGTCATTTGAACTCTCACCCGGCCTGCCTGCATCTCAGGTAGATGTCTGGGCGCGGCTGGCGGCGCCTGGGGCTGTGGTAGACCCCGGTCTCGGCAGAGGTGGAACTACAACCCCCAGAAGTCCGCGAACCGGAAGTAAACCGTCATTTTGAACTCTCACCCGGCCTGCCTGCATCTCAGGTAAGTGTCTAGGTGCGGCTGGCGGGCGGCCATTATTACTAAAACTAGGAAATTCAACACCAAGGGTAGGTACTACCCTCAAGAAAAAAAGAAACAGTACACTAGAGGAATCTATCCCTGAACACCAACGCCATGGGAACAACGCAGATCCCCAGCTCGAAGAACAGATAAGGAATTGACCGTGAAGAATCAAAAAGAACAGAGCATGTCACCGAAAGAAATTAAAGGAGATTGGTAGGATGTTTAGGAGCTCAACGAAAAAATTGAGCAGATGTCCAAAAAATACAGGAGAACATAAACGAGCAGTTGAAAGGGCAGTCAATAAACTACGGAAATGAGGCAGAAATCAGAACCAGCAAAGAGATATATCACACTTAAAAACTCAGTAATGAAAAAAAACACAATCGGGGCTCTCAACAGTAGGATGACAGCAGAGGAGAGAGAATCAGTGAGACTGAAGATGAGCGCAGAAAGCACTCAGGAACACATAAGATGGAAAAGATCGGAAAATGGATCAGCAACGGAACAGAGAACAATGGGAGAAGCCAGGCGGAACAACATAAGAATCATCGGAGTCCCAGAGGGACAGGAAAGTAACCCCAAGGAAATTAAAACAGTTAAAAACATCCTGGCTGAAAAGTTCCCCGAGTTAAAGGATGAAGGCATCCAGATCCAAGAAGCCCGCGCATACCAGCAAGAAGAGACCCCCAATAGAAAGACCCCAAGATACATCCTAGTCAAAGTAATGGATGCCATAGACAGAGACAGAATTCTTCAGGCAGCAAGATCAAAGAAGGAAATTGTGTACAAAGGAGCATCCATTCGACTTTCAGCAGACTTCTCAGAAGACACCCTCCAAGCCCGAAGGCAGTGGTGGGATAGTAAAAAAACTTAATGAAATGAATGCCTCAGCAAAATTCTTTATCCAGCTAAACTCTCACTCAGATTTGAAGGACAGATATACAACTTCTTGGATAAACAACAGCTTAGGAACTTTGTAAAATCAAAACCAACCTTAAAAGAAGGACTGAATGATCTACTATAAGAGAATATTGAATGCCTTTATCATTCAGCAGATTATCAACTATCTTTCTTTCTAAAAATGTGCCAGCTCTTGACAGCAAGGGGGCTTACAATTACATCCAAGGCTTACAAAATATTTATTTTCAAAACCTGTAAGTCTCTAGGCCTTAAAAGTAACATGCTGACCTGTCAACTGTGAAGTTAACAGGAAGTCTGTGGAAATAAATTGTTCTACTCAAGTTTTGCCTGGGGGATTAGAGGAAGCAGTACTTTTGTTCCTTAAAGATTCCAGTATATGTATATAAATATTTGTATATGATTGCATAAATGACAAACCACAACTGGGGTTGATCTAAAAGTAAGCAGTTCCCAAGGAAAAAAACCTTATCCTATGTCTTCAACAAAACTGAATAGATATTCAGGTGTTTCTAAATTCCTTTTAAATTCCCTTTTCTCGGATACCAATCAGAAAGCATCTATCTGGCCTCCTAAAAGAATCGTGACATTATATTTGTCACTGTCACTGTCTTGCCATTCATCTTCGATTTCCTCGAGCGGGCACCAGTAACATCTCCATATGTCCTGTCTCATGCAAGTAGAGCCCAAGGGAACCTGCTTGCTCCAGGAACATAAAGAGCCTCAAACCATTCCATCAGGTCATGGGAATGAGGTCTATAATTGTTTCTGGTATCTGGCATATCAAATAAGACACGGGTAGCTTGCCAGGCTCTGCCGTGCGGGTAGCATACTCTTGTAGTTATCTCAAAATCCAGCATTTATTGATGAACCCGCGCTAGCGGGGCTGTGATAGGCTGGTCTGCTGGGTGGAGTTCTGATGAGGAGGAAGTCCGGATGTGGAAAATGGAGGGCCTCATGGAATGGGGGGTTGTCTGGCTTGTTGTGAGGGTCTACTGGGCTCAGGCTAGAACCGCCATCCCTCCCGGGCACCTCTGGCGGCTGTGCCAGTGAGAGCCAGTAGCAGCTCTGCCCCATATCTGTCTCTGGATCAGCATACCTGGTCGGATTAAAAGACTGCAGCAGGGTGGATCTCGTGAGCCTGGCTGGATAGGCTGGTCTGCTGGGTGGAGTTCTGATGAGGAGGAAGTCCAAATGTGGAAAATGGAGGTCCTCATGGAGTGGGGGTCGTCTGGCTTGTTGTGAGGCTCTGCTGGGGTGGTGGGCCAGGGCTAGAATCTGCCATCCCTCCCGGGCACCTCATGGGCGGCTGTGCACAGTGAGAGCCAGTAGCAGCTCTGCCCCATGTCTGTCTCTGGATCAGCATACCTGGGCCGGATTAAAAAAAGACTGCAGCAGGGTGGATCTTGATGAGCCTGGCTGTGATAGGCTGGTCTGCTGGGTGGAGTTCTGATGAGGAGGAAGTCCAAATGTGGAAAATGGAGGTCCTCATGGAGTGGGGGGTCGTCTGGCTTGTTGTGAGGCTCTGCTGGGGTGGTGGGCCAGGGCTAGAATCTGCCATCCCTCCCGAGCACCTCATGAGCGACTGGGCACAGTGAGAGCCAGTAGCAGCTCTGCCCCATGTCTGTCATGATTATATTTGTAATCATATAATTTTATCTTAAGATGTTAGTTCTATATTTTTTATTTCTATCTGCCTTCACAGTTTTAACTTCCCTTAGACCTCTTTGTCTTATCTCATACTATCATATCTTATTGTATTTTCCCCTGAAATTCTCTATAATCACATTTATATATTCTATTTTCAATGCCTAGTTTCTCATTGCTTACTACCTGCCAGTCTACCCAAGCTCCATAACAAAAATGTAATAGGTTGACTGTCCTAATGATTAGAGATTTGTTTCTCACAGTACTGGAAGCAGCAAAGTTGAAGATTAAAATGCCAGCAAGTTCTGAAGATCAAGGATTTATTGTTATGCATGCCTATTCTCTTAGCTTAGAAGCAACCTCTCTATCACTGCTGTCCCTGTGACCTCCTTGGGCACAGAGAAAGAGGGTAAACAAGTTTTCTGCTGTCCCTTCTTACAAGGACACTAACCTTACTGGATCAAAGCCCTACCTTTATGATATTTTTTAACCTTGATTACTTTCACAAAAACCCCATTTCTATATACAGACACCAAGTGGAGATAAGACTTCAATACATGCAGAGGACATAAATGTTTAATCCATAATTCCTCACTATTTTATTAGAAATAAAAATTCCTGTGCTCTACCCATAACTTCATAAGACAAGGAAAGCAATAACACTGAAATTAGAATCTGGGGTGAGTCTAGTAGCACTGCTTAGGGTGACCCTGGAGACCCCTGAGACCCCGACTACTGTAAGGTGTGACCCAGCAAGTTAAAAAATGAAGGTTCATATTTCTTTTAAGAATCATATGTGCGTTTCTAAAATAAGAGTTCTACAAAAAAATTTATCTCCGTGCTTAAGCATATTTCTCAACTGCTACTGAAGCCTTCTTAGTCTTTCTTCACATCCAGTTTCCTTACAAACTTCAAGATTTTTCCCCTTTAAAGTTTACTTTGATCACTTTAAGCTTTTGTTTCATGTTCATGTAACAAATGCTGTCCCTCATTTTCTCCATTCATTTCCATACCCATTAAGCTTAGAGCCTCTTAGTTTGTTACTCACTCATAGAAGTTCGCATACATATTTCTATGTATACAAAGGACATACAAAGAGCTCTCTTGTCTCAACAGCCTATTTATCACACATCTACACACACAAACACTTTCAAACTGCAGTTTTCAGTCCAGTGCGAATTCTATAAATTTTTGTACCCATATGTCTCAGTTTACCTAAGAGTCCAGGTTTGTTGCTGTGCTCTGCCATAAATTACAGCTCAGCAAATACTATATCTGTCTTAGGTTTACAAGAAATGTATAAGTATATATATATGTATATATAAACATATATCTGTATATATAAACATATATGTTTATATATATAAATATATATGTATATATAAACATATATGTTTATATATGTATATATACGTATTACATATGCATATATATATATATATATTTGGGATGGAGGAGTGGGGGGTAGGGGAAACCACATCCAGCTATGTTCAGAGTTGATTCTGCCTCTGTGCTCAGTCATCACTCCTGGGGGTGCTGAAAACTGCATGGTGCTGAAAATGAACCAGATCAGGAACTTCAAAGAACCTAAACCTTTGAACTATCTCTTCAGTCCCAGGACTATGTTCTTGTCCCTGAAATTTTGAGACCCATTTTTTTCCTTTATCAGTACTTACTCTACACTTCATTCAACATGAAAAGGAAGTAACTAAGCCAAGGAAACACATCCAGGAGCCAGAGACATAGTAAGATGCTGTTGCACGTGGCCAACCCCAAGTTTAATCCCTGGCACATTATATGGCTCACTGAGCACAGCTAGAAGTAACCATTGACCTCAGAGCCAGGAATAAGCTCTGAGCATGGCCAGGTATGACTGAAAAATATAAGTAATTAAAGATAAGAGGGGCTGGAGTGGTAGTATAATAGGTAGGACATTTACCTTCCATGTGGCTAATCCAGGATCCATCCGCAGCATCCCGTTTGGTCCCCCAAGCACCACCACAAGTAATTTCTGGGTGCAAAGCCAGGAGTAACCCCTGAATTCTGCTGGGTGTGACCCAAGAACCAAAAAAAAAATGAAAAAGAAAAAGAACTGTCCAGTTGAGGACTGAGTCTTTACTTTTAACTCTGGCCTGCCCGTGGGACCCCAGAGCTACCAGTCTAAATGGTATCAGCTCATGTTCAAAAACGGCATGTGCTTTTTCTTGATTCCCTGTTCTAATGAGGGCGATGGGTCTTCCATGCCCACCCCCTAGTTATATGTAAATTTGGCCATTGCTATTTACACTGAGGAGTGGACAGAATTCAGATGCACAGGTTGGAGCAGGCACTTATATAATCATTAGAAATCCCACAGTGCAAGAAGCAGCAGGGATATATAGGAAAGAGCCATATTTAGGCCAGTGGCCAGCTTACCTCATACTAGTGTGTTCTTACACTAAACTGCAAAACTTATGAGAATTCCAAGCAATCTAGATTAAAATTAATTTTCTTCAATATTTAATGCATTTATAAAGAACAAAAAAATATTGCTTAATAGTTTTTAATTGACTTTTTGCATTTGCAATATGTCAAATATATGGGATTCCATTAGGATAATTGCGTCAGGTTTTATTGACACCAGAAAGACTCTGAGCATCTGTCTTAGATAAACATATTTTGGTTTGGATAATGAACTATGTTTCCGCATTCACTTCCACTATAAACTTTTCTTGACCCCAGCAAAAAAGCACATAGTAAATGGTAGTCTTTTTTTTCTTTCCTTTTTACTCATAGATAAATTTTATGCTTTTATAATGTTACTATACTGACATTGCTATATACAGTCTGCCACAATTTAATAATTCTTGGCAATAACTATGAGATAGCTCATGCTCTCTCATGCAATTATATGCTCACACAAATATGTGCTGTGTCGTCCTGGAAAGTCTATGATTCCTTCTGGAAATTAATAGCTATCTTTCTCTCTGACCTGCTAAGTGGAATCTCAATAGGTTTTCTCCAGAAGTCATAATTTTTTCTGCTGATACATTTTTATAACCAGATTTACCATTGTTCTAAAGTTTTTTTTAAGTGCATTATTCTCTTACATTATGATAGTGATAAATACTGAGGCATTCCTAAATATGGCCTTAAGCATCAGAATTTGTGGGACAATTGTTCTTTTGTTGAAGGAGACACTGGTCTCATGGAGTCTCTTGCTCAAAGGACTCTTCTTCTCTGCCTTACACTGAAGTTATGTTAGATTCTCCACACTATTTTGCTGCAACTCATCAAATGTAGGTATTGCGTATCACAAGTAAAAAACAACTGAAGTCACTGCTTTCCTCCTCTTTCTCCTGTAAAAAGACATTAAAGTTACCTCCCCTTCCACATTTCTTGAATTTTATCTTAGCTGCCCTTAGAACTTTCTATTCCTTTGGCAAGAGAAAAGGAGGAAAAGGCACTTTACTAAGCAAAAAATACCTTGATTGTTTCTGCCACTACTGATACTTTGTAGAGACTTAGACCCCCATTAAGATGCTCAAGGGTTGTTTCTACACTGTAGTCTCTTTGTTCTGCAGCCCCTCACTGCCAACTTCTATCTCCCTGCATAGAGATGTGTACAAGACTCACTTTCTTCTATTCCACCTGCCCAGTTGGATCTGTCATTTCCTTTCCTGTTTTACACTGCTTCTTCTGTCTGAAGAACTCTTGGCATACAGGACAAGAGTCTCCATGTCTTCATAAGACATGAGTCTTCATTAGGAGATCATTGCTCCATTCCCCTTATCCATTATAGTTGCTATAGTATATATTCTTAAATTTATATATTTCATTTACATTTATAATCGATATGACAGAATATACATATATATTTTAATATATTTAATTGCTATGTACATGTAATCCTCTACTGATTAATGAAACTTAAGTTTTGAAATTTTAATTCACCATCACACTATTTCCAAATTAATATCTAGGAATCAGGCTCACGTAAGGTTATAGAAGTATTCATAAATGTAGAAGGCAAAAGAAATGAATTTGATCAGAAAGTACAGCAACTAGGGGAGGAGCAATGGGTATGGTACTTGACTTCCTCGTGGCTAATCCTAGATATCCCATATGGTTCCCTAAGAACTACAGCAATAAATCTTGAGGGGTGGAAAAGATAACACAGTGGGTACAGGCTCGCATGGTTTGATCCTTGGTATGCCAGAAAGTCTCCCAAGCACCTCCAGAAGAAACCCTTGTGCACAGATCCAGGAGTAAGCCCTGAACATGGCAAGACCCAAAATAATAATAATAACAACAATAATAACAATAATAACAATAATAAGTGGTCCAGAGGACAGAGCCAGGATTGTTACTTTGATATTGTTCTGATGTCTACTTCATGATAAATATAGATTATATCCTTTTTTATTCTAATTTTTTTCCTGTTTGAGTTGTCTGTCAGCAGGAGCTGAAACAGTGGTAATTTTTGTGCCCAATTCCTTCAAATGTTATCAAACCCATCATAATAAAGGCAGGTCTGAGGGATCTTTGACTCTAAGTCATGAAAAGGGAGAAAAGAAGCACAAATGAAATGCATGGTGCTGCTCTGTGTCCCGCGATCTTTGAACTGTGTGTGATTTCTGAAGATCCACTTTCTCAAGAAGATCTAAGATGAACAAGAAGAAGAAGACTAATTGCATCTAGAAGGTTGTTTTTTGTTTTAGTTTGGTGCCACACCCTGAGAAGCTCAGAGGTTCTTCCTGGCTCTGCACTCAAGAATCATTGTATCACTTCTGGCAGTGTTCCCTGGCACTATGGGATACCAGGGGTTGTTCCAGGGTTGGTTGCATGCAAGGCAAATGCTCTTCCAGGTGTTCTCTCCCTCTAAAAGATTTTAAGAAATTGAGAGACATTAGCTAATACATAAATTGACAGGTAGAGATTTACAAACCTTGACAAAGTAAGAGACCGACATGGGGCAGAGCTGCTACTGGCTCTCACTGTGCCCAGCCGCTCATGCGGCGCCCAGGAAGGATGGAAGATTCAAGCCCTGGCCCACCACCCCAGCAGAGCCTCACAACAAGCCAGACGACCCCCCCACTCCATGAGGACCTCCATTTCCTACATCTGGACTTCCCCCTCATCAGAACTCCATCCAGCAGACCAGCCTATCACAGCCCGGCTAGCGGGTCGCAAGCAGCCACGGGTTCATCAACAAATGCTGGATTTTGAGATGACTACAAGTGTATGCTACCTGCACGGTAGAGCCTGGCAAGCTACCCGTGTCATATTTGATATGCCAGATACCAGTAACAATTATAGACCTCATTCCCATGACCTGATGGAATGGTTTGAGGCTCTTCATGTTCCTGGAGCAAGCAGCTGCCATTGGGCTCTACTTGCATGAGACAGGTCATATGGAGATGTTACTGGTGCCCGCTCGAGCAAATCAATGATGAACGGGAAGACAGTGATACAGTGACAGTGACAAAGTGAAAGTAAGCCACAATGAATATTAAAGTCATATATGATTAAGCATGAAAATATGTAGCTGTCATGGTAATTTCAAGTGTGTATTAGATCAGCAGAGAAAACATTGTCACAAATGTGAGGTCACTGGATACCCTGATAAAAATGATGGATTCTGTTACTTTCAGAATACATTTGATTCACATACTGTCATCTATGTTGTTTTACATTATATCATATTTATCAATATACAAGATAAGCATTTTTCAGATGAGGTGAAAAATCACCCATATTGCAAGGTTTCTTTTATCCTAGGATTTATAAATATCACTAAAGGATATTTAAAGAAACAATAATTTAACTTTTATGTTGCTAGCTGAAATTCTTTATCTCTTTCAAATTATGAATTTCAGAATGAACAATGAAGGTGCTAGAATATCTGTGACTTTCACCAATATAAAACACAGGTATAGTCATATGATGTTGTGATAGTTGTAGATACCTGGAAATACAGTTTAACCACAAATATTTTAAACAATTATTTTTAATTATTAACTATCCTATTAAATACTTTGGCTAATGCATTAATAAGGGATCATTTTATATCATCACAACTTTTTATAAATTTTGGACAACTAAACTTCAAAATGGTCCTTTTCCTTAGTAATACATAAAGAATCATAAAAATAATTATCCTTTGTCAGAAAAAAAAGTACAGAGATTAAGGAGCTTGTATTGCATATAGCAAAGCCAGGTTTAATCTTTAGCACTGCATATATCCATCAAATACCACCGGAGCCTTCAGCACTGGTAAAGTGCTGACAAACACAATAATTATGTGGATGAAAGATTCATTAGGCTGTTCATCATACTAACAAAGAAATCATGGATAGACAAAGTAGTGAAAATCAACCAGTTTTAGCAGCAGTAGCAATCAAAGATACATGGACATGATTATCCGTTATAGAATTTGTTAAAACTACCATTAATGAACTTCACTCTGAGAGATTCCGATTTAGTTATTCTGGAGGAAACTAAGAACAGGCATTTGAACAAATTCCCGTGTGTACCAATATAACTGGTCTAGGGACTAAGCTTTGTGAGTGACTGTAAAAGCATTGCTTAGAAAAAAATGGCAGCACTTAAAATTAAAACCTAGAATTGTTTAGAATTTTAAGGGATTCTGGAAAGAAACATAGTTCAGAAAAAATTGAAGGTCATACTCATTCAAATTAAGAGCTGAAATAATGCTTTGATATCAAGCATAGGAATCTATCATGTGAAGGTCTTTATTATAAATAGCAGGCATTTTTTCATAATCATAGCACACAAGCTAATCTACAAAATCAATAGAAAATAATGGCATCACTTCACTTGATCACTTGACATCCCATTATTCATTGATTTGCTCGAGCAGGCACCAGTAATATTTCTATTCGACCCTATCACGTGCCAGTGTAGCCCAATGGCATCTGATTGCTTCAGGAATACAAAGAGCCTCAAATCATTTGTTCAGGGTCTTCACGAAGAAGTCTGACCATCTTGTAGGTGGGCGGCCACATGATTTTTTGATATCCCGTGGGATCCAGTCAGTAACGGCTCTAGTCCAGTGGCCATCTCCAAACGCATTACATATCCAGCCCATCTTCTGATTTTCGATGCTTTGGCAAGCGAAACGTTCCTGACTCTGGAACAGCGACGGAGATCGGAGCTCGGGATTCCTTCTTTCACTTTAGTGAGGCATGATATTCCAAGCATGGCTCTTTCGATTCCTCTTTACGAGACCCGAATAGCATTCTCATCCTGCTTTCATAGGGCCCAAGTCTCTGAGGTGTATGTTAGTGCAGGGAGAACGGTGGAGTTGAAGCGATGTGCACAGAGCTGGAGGTTCTTTGTCTTTTTTAGCTATTTCTTCCATGTTTTTGAAGGCATTCCATGCCGCTCTCTTCCTCCTGTGCAGCTCCGGTTTTAGGTATTTCATCATGTTAACTTCTCTACCTAGGTACACATAACTGCTTCTTTCAGAGATGTTTGTTCCATTGAAAGTGAATGGGGCCTCTGGAATTAGTTCATTTATCATGAACATACTTTTGTTGAGATTCAGCTGTAGACCTATCTTTCCACATTCTCAGTCGAAGTCAGCCAGCATTTGTGCCGCTTGGCTAATGTTTGGTGTTATTAGAATGATGTCATCGGGAAGCGGAGGTGGATTAGTTGCTGACCGGCTATCTTCACTCCCATTCCTTCCCATTCTAATTGTCGCATGATGTTCTCGAGGGTGGCGCTGAAGAGTTTTGGTGAAATGGTGTCACCCTGCTGAACCCCTCTTTTGACATTGATGATCACTTCTTTGTAGAATGATGAGAACCTGGTGGTGAATCCGTAATACAGCTCACGAAGGATCTTGATGTATTGGGTTTGAATGCCCTGTTTGACTAGGGCTTCGATGACCGCTTCAGTATCCACAGAATCAAAGGCTTTCTTTAAATCAATGAACGTTAGAGAGTGGCATTTTGAACTCCCTACAAACATCAATGAGCTTGGTTATCATGTGGACATGGTCGATTGTGCTGAATCCTTTTCGGAAGCCAGCTTGCTCGCATGGTTGTCCTTCATCTAATGTTCTGCCAATCCTGTTCAGTATGACTCGATTGAACAGCATGTAGATGACGAACAACAGGCAGATGGGGTGATTGTTGCAAGTGTCGTGGATGTCTGCCTTCTTGAACAGTAGAACTGTCTTCCTGATTTTCCAGTGCGAGGGCACGTTGCGAAGAATGGTGAGAGAGAAAAAACCACAAAAGGACGCCTTTCTTCAAAAACTCTCAAGCTCATTCGCCAACGTGGCAAGGCGCTAGCCTCAGGTGACCAAATGCTAACATCCAAGCTTGCAAAGCAGTGCAGAGTAGCGATAAAGGAAGACCTCAAAGACAGAAGAGCAGAAATACTCAAAGATGCAACAGAAGCCAGGAAAAGCATTCACAATGCCTGCCTGTCCTTTGCCAACTATAGGACCAAGATGACTGCCCTCCAATGTCCCGATGGATGTTTCACATCTTCCAGAAAGGCAATGGAGAAGATTATCCATGACTTCTGCTCAGATCTCTTTGATAGTCATGTCCACCTGCCCACATACCAAATTCCACAGGATGGATATGTCCCCAATTTACTTCGTTTTATTTTATTTTTATTAATTTATTTACAGCTTTTTTAAAGCTTGAGATCTTCCAAGTTCTCAATCTTTATTTTATTTTTTATTTTATTTTATTTTATTTATTTTTGAGTCACACCCAGTGATTCTCAGGAGTTACTCCTGGTTCCTTGCTCAAGAATTACTACTAGCTAGCTGTTCTCGGGACCAGATATGTGATGCCGGGGATCGAACCTGGGTTGGTCACGTGCAAGGCCCTTAGTGCTGTGCTATTGCTCCTTTCCTACTTCATTTTATTTTTATTTAAAACTTATAGTCAGCGTTCTTTTTCTTAGTTTACCTATCATGCTGTTGATGCTAGATTAAGTAAATTATCTAAAAGTGGCAATGTGAGTAAATCATTTGTTCCATTGTCTTATATTGATTTTAGTTGGATTATTACTTAAAGTATGCTTGCAATCTTGTGTTTCTAAGTGACAAATAAAGTTTTTACTTGTTTATTTTCATTTTATATAAGCATAAAGTATTTATCACATACATAATTTTAATTTAGATTTTAAGTAATGCCACATGGCTTTTGATAATTAATCAGTATGAGTGGGGGGAAAGAGAATTTTCCATAGAATTAACATTTTATGGAACCAAATAATAACTGATTTTTATGGTAGAAAAGAAGCAGTTAAAAAAGAAAAGGAAACGAAAAAATAGAACCAATACTATTTTGAGTTCATATTCTTTTATTACCTAATGTTAATCAATCTGAATTATAAGTATTAATCTTTCCTATTAATTCTTTTGAGAGACTCTCAGACATGGGGCAGAGCTGTTCCTTGCTCTCGTGTGCAGGGCCGGTCATGAGGCAGTCGGGAGGCATGGCGGGTTCTAGCCCTGGCCCACCACCTCGGCAGAGCCTCACAACAAGCCAGACCACCCACCCTCACTCCACGGGCGCCGCCATTTTCCACATTTGGACTTCCCTCTCGTCAGAACTCCACCCAGCAGACCAGCCCATCACAGCCTGGATCATCGACACCCACCCTGCAGCAGCTTTTTCCTCAATCCGGCCCAGGTATGCTGGTCCAGAGACTCTCAGACATGGAGCAGAGCTGTTCCTTGTTCTCCCTGTGCACAGCCATTCATGAGGCAGTCGGGAGGCATGGCGGGTTCTAGCCCTGGCCCACCACCTCGGCAGAGCCTCACAACAAGCCAGACCACCCCCGTCACTCCAGCTGGGCTTCCTCAGGGGCAAGCCGATGCCCCTGGCTCTACTGGCATGAGACAGGACATATGGAGATATTACTGGTGCTCGCTCTAGCAAATAGATGATCAACGGGAAGATCATGATCGTGATTAATTCTTATTTGCTCCAGCATTCTATATTTAATATATTCTTTCATAAAACTCAAAGTTAAGAATTTTTTATTTTCTTGTGTCTGTGTTCAGTCAACATCCACTGCTATTAATTTCTTCACTAAGGAATTTTGTTCATAGCAATATCTCCTTTCTCTTTCCATCTCATCTGGTTTCTTAAAATTTTTTACTTCATCATTTATTTCTTCGACCCAGCCACATTTGGCATTATGTAGTTCAAAATCTTTTGTATAGAATATTAGGTTTTCTGTAATCTGGTCACAACTTATTTCTATACCCATCTTTCCTTGACACCTTCATAGTTTTATGGCAAATCCATTGCACTCAACTCCTGAACATGCAATAAGCTTTCAGAACATAGCCTAGAATACCTTACTCCATCTTAAGACTCCACTTGGCAAACTTCTGTTCACTTGGCTCCAGATCATATGTAACTCATCCATGACCTTTTCTTGCTCCCTCAGGAAAATACTTCTGCTTTCTTCCAAAGGGCTCATGTTCACGTTATGACTGTATCAGCAATTCCATATTATTTTCATAATTGGTTTTAGAGTCTGTTTCCTATGTTATAGAGTTTTGTTCATCTGTTTTCCATATGAAACACAATTAATGCACCATAAATTGAATATGTGGATGGATAAGTAAATATTTGAATACAAAAATTAAAGTAAAAGTTCTCACAAAATTATTAATATAAACTTAAATTTCAATATTTTGATGTTGATTGTAGTAATGATTTTCATAAGTCCAAAAATTGTTAACTTTAAATAACTTTGCAGTAAATTCTTTAAATATCTTGTTATTTTAAAATAATCATCATTGACATGTTGCTTACATATAAGAAATGTATACAAAGAAGTATTTTTGCCTTATTTCAAGTTTTATTGTAAGTTATTAATTACAATATCTTACTCTATTACTGAAACTAAAGATTATCATCTACTATGGGAAATTTTTCAAATGCCTGGGCTTCAGCTTTGCAAATACATTGTAATTATTATCTTGAAGTATAAATCCAATAATAATAAAACAGTTTATATATTTTCAGATATATAACGTAGAAATATTTTCTCCCTTTTAGTAGTCTTTATTTTAACCTTCATTTCCTTTTCAATGTAGAAATATTTTAATTTGATATAGTCTCATTTGTTTAATTTTGCTTTTTTTCCCTTTTCTTAGGAGTCAAATCATTGAGGACACCTCTGGGGTCAATATTAGAGAATTCTGTCTATTATTTCTTCAATGCATTTTATAGATTCAGGTATAATAACAAGGTATTAAATCCGATTCAAAATTAATTTGTGGGACTGGAGTGATAGCACAGTTGCCTTGTACACATCTGACCCTAGTTTGATCCCTAGCATTTCATAAGATCCTCTGAGAACCACCAGGAGTAGCTCCTTAGTGCAGCACCAGGAATAGTAACCCCTGGCATTTCTGGATGCCCAAAAAACAAAAAAATGTAAAAAACCAAAACAAAGTAAACAAACCAAAAAAAGCCCACAAAATTAACTTCTGTCAAAAGTGCGAATAGGATATAGAATTGCTTTTTTGGTTGTTATTGCTGTTTTTTTTTTTTTTAAACTAGTGCCTAACCAGTCTTCTCAAGAACATTTATAGGACTGAACATTTAGATTGTAAAATTAGATTTTACCTCTGAGTATGTATTGTTAGAATTGAGTTGAATTTTAGCACACTCAATGTGTACTGGGAACTCTCTTGCATGTACTGTTAACTCTGTTTCCACATTAGAAATGGAGTCTTAGCACTCAAGAGCTATAGTTAAAAACTATTTTGAGGGACCAAAACTCGTGAAAGAATTCTAAGATAAAATAGAATATTTTTAATGACTTTTGCTGGATAGAGAGGCTCAAAACGCCAGAGCAGAGATGGAGCAATATTCCAGTGGGTAAGCATTTGCCTTGCATCCAGTTGACCCAGGTTGGATCCCTGGTATCCCATTGGTCCCCTGAGCACCGCCAAGAGTAATTCCTTAGTGCAGAACCAGGAATAACCCCTGAGCATTGCCAGATGTGACCCAAAAAAGAAAAAAAAGAAAAAAAAAGGCCAAAGCATACTTGAGGTCAAGTTCAAATCAGTCCCTAAATGCCCCAACCCACAAGATGTGGACAAGGCAACTGCTAGACACTGTGCAGTCCTGAGCTGATTGGTTGAGAATTCAATTGTTAAGTCAGCCTTGGACCCATTTACAATAGAATAGTCCTTGTTGCATCCTGTCATCACTAGGAGGCTCTTAGAAGGGGGAAAAGAGGCTGCAGCTCTCAATAGTGTCAATGTTCTATACTATTTGAAACTGAGATAAAAATTAATTGAAACAGAGATTCTTTCCCTGGCATTTGGTTATTCTAGCATTTGTGTAACAACTTTTGTGAAAGCATTTTCAGTTATACGACTGTTACAATCTCAATCAAGACTTGCTTTTGCTCTATTTAAACTTTACATTGAATTATAATCTTGACTATTCCTAAAATTTTATTTTTATTGCATCCCATGTACTATATTATTATATAATTTATATTAGATTTACTATTGAGGAAAATCACTTTAAATAAAATTATTTGTAAATTTAGTGTGTATGTTCAAATACACATATATGCAAACAAAAGCTTTGGTCTTAATTATTGTACATAGATTACAAGTAGTTTCAGAAGAAAAGCAAAAAATATTAAAAATCATTTCTACCCATGTCATTAAGATCTTAGCTTTAAAAATGATTAAAAAGTACTATCAAATTAAGTATGATTGATATCTATGTGCAAGTATTATGTATGTAATTTTTTATACAATATATAATATGCATTATTTTTTCAGAGTTTCAAGAGTTTACTTTGTAAATGAATAATGGCTCTTCTTGCCTGAAGTCACTTCCTGATAAAGAGCCAAAATGAAGAAATAAATAAATATAATGTGGTTTGTGAATTCCAGGCTTCTTGGCTAGTCACAATTGGTGTTTTGTTATCTTGGCTTGAGGAAAATAATTATAATTACTTTCCTCTAAACAGTTGAATTAAATCCAACTCTGACTGTCATAAGTTTATGTATCTGTTAGAGCAAAAATTAAGATTAGCAATGAATACACATGCCACTAGAATAATATTTTTTAAGCTTTTCTTTTCTCCCATCCTCTTTCTGATTTCATCTAATTGGCATCAGTCCCAATTCTACAGAAATCACAGACTGAAGCGTACTTTCCCACATACTGTGCAGTGAATTGAATAAAGCCATCTATAACCAGAAAAAAACTCATATTTTACATGGCATTTTATTCATTAAAATGTTTTCTTTGCTTTATGACTATGCTTATATAGCATTACATATTTATCAAGTACATTTATACTATATAACATTACTAGTGTTATACATACTGCATAACAACCCATTTACACTGCTCAATTATTTTAATGATTATCACCTGAGTTATAATTTTGCTTTTTTTTTCGTTTTGGGTCACACCCGGCAATGCTCAGGGGTTACTCCTGGCTCTGCACTCAGGAATTACTCCTGGCGGTGCTCAGGGGACCATATGGGATGCCGGGGATCAAACCCAGCCTGGCACAGCCCGGCCGCGTGCAAGGCAAATGCCCTACCCGCTGGGCTATTGCTCCGCCCCAATTTTGCTATTTTGAACAAATAAAAATTGTTGATTATGATACTGACCAATTTTAAGATAACATTTATTCAATGACTCAAATTAAAATCATAATTAAGAGGCTGGTATTCTGTTCAGCAGTCATGGATACATGCTTGGCATGAAAAGGGGGGCCCAAGTTCTGACAACACTGTGTGCCAAACCCCTGTCCACCTAAACACCACAGAGTATAAGGATGGCCCCTTAGCACCATGAAGTTGTCTTGGTGGTTCCCAATATCACTAATGGGGGAACCTCCATATTGCAGACAAGTGCTGACATTAAACTGTCCAGTTCGGTTGGTGGAATATTGCAAGGAGTGGCCCAGAACCCCGTGAGCTTAGTTTGGGAGAACAAACATATCATACTTTAAACATTTGTTTTACAAATATCTAATAATCCCAATGGATCTTAAAATCATTTGATCTATCAGGCAAATTAAAGAAAACTGAGTGCAAAGTATAGAAAAACAGTAAAATCATATCAATATGGGGGAAAATCTGAAAATTAAAGATCCTTAACAATAAATATCAGTATTTAAGAACAGAATCTGCAATTTTGTGGAGGGTTTTAAATCAGGAACAGGGAAAATTTGATTTGAAATAAAAATTGCATGATGTGACTAAAACTTTCACCAGGGATTATTCTACCAGAAGAGATAAGGGGACATGAAATAATTTTTTTTTCTCAAAGGACTGTTTTGCAAGATTTTGATTATTAAAAGAGTGAGAAAAGAAGATGTAAAAAACTGAGATTTCATGCCCAAGGGCCTGGAAAGATGATAGTTCATTGAAGTCATACAGAGAAGGAAGAGAAAGAACACTTAAAGAAAAACAGATGGTCTAAGGTCAACATGATAAAAGCCATAGTAGAAAGTTTTTATTTCTGATTTTAAAATTACAATGTGTTGTGCACCGATGTTTTCATGCACAGGCTATATTATTTGAATTGTAAGGACATGTCATGCAAGAATATAAAGAAAAAAAAGGAGGTCAATCAAGCAGTAAATTTTTATCTCCACTGTTAGGAATATTAGAGAATAGCCAATACTCTTTCTATAGTGCTAACATATTTCGAAATGATGGTAAGTTTTCTTAACTGACTTTTCAAGTATTCACAATTAATTTTTAAGATAGCTAAAGTGTTATTCTTGCATATAAGAAAATACCCTGCCCCTGGTGGTGTTGCAGGTATGGCTGCGTCAGCAGGTGGCATACAGGAGACAGGCTTGTCTGCACCCAGGGCTCTACCCCATGGGTCTTGGATGGTTGATTGTCTGACATAGAAAATGACTGGGCCCCCTGGGATGAACCCAGAGTACAGCAGAGCCTGGCAAGCTACCCCTGGTGTATTTGATATGCCAAAAACGGCAACAATGATGAACCTTACTCCCAATGAATGGAGAAGTTACTGGCACCTGCTGAAGCAAATTGATGAACAATGGAAGACAAGTGATACAAGTGATAAGAAAAGAAATACACAGAACTTTGTGATGTTCCCAGTATCGCATAATTAGAAAACAACATAGAAAAAGCCAGGGAGACACATTTAATATACTTTCAAACCCCAAAATAATAAAAGCTGAGAGACATTATTCTCTCCAAAAAAAATTCTAGGCCATTCACTTGCTGTTCAGCAGTGTGTTCTTTGTGTTGAAAGAGAGATGAATAAAAAGAGTAAACTACAAAGTTTGTGTCTAAGGAAAGATGAGGTAAATATCTTTATTTAGTGTGTTTTATGTATCAGTCACTCTTTTAAGTGTTTTACAAATTAGTCTTCACTATTAGTCTGCATTACATTTTCCTTCTCTCCCTCTTGAGTTACTTGGAAGACGCGAGCAGAGGCAGGCTACATGGTCTACGTATTCTCATGCCACTTGCAGCAAAATGAGATTAATAATAATAATGACATGAAATGAAAGACTGTTAATGCCTAATCTTAGACATTCAAGGGTAAATGTATTTAAATATTAAGAAAACAGGAAAGTAATATATTCTTTTGAATATAAAGAAATGGTCTGAAATGATCAGACCATTTCAGTAATAGTCTGGAGAATGGTGATTCTTAAAAATATGCATAGAATTTACAATTTCTATAGACAGCCATCTAAAATCATTCTAGTACTTTCTAGTGTAAGTACTCTATAAATAGGACAAACTTTGTTATTAATTATGTTTTATTAACTGATATTTTATTAACTGATGTTTCTTATATTGTGGCAATGGAATAAAAGTATTTTATTATAACTTTAAGTGTATATAATAAAAATATTTCAAAAAATATGCTAAATATCACTATCGCTATCTTCCCTCTAATCATCTATTTGCTAGAGCGGGCACCAGTAATATCTCTATATGTCCTGATTCATGCTAGTAGAATCCAAAGGCATCCGCTTGCTCCAGGAACATAAAGAGCCTCAAACCATTATATTAGGTCACGGGAATGACCTAATATAAATGTTACTGGTATTTGGCATATAAAATACTACACGAGCAGCTTGCCAGGCTAGCTGTGCAGGGTGGTCTGGCTTGTTGTGAGGCTCTGCTGGGTGGCAGGCCAGGGCTAGAACCCGCCATGCCTCCGGGTGCCTCACGAGCAGCTGGGCACAGGGAGAGCAAGTAGCAGCTCTGCCCCATGTCTGAGAGTCTCTGGTTCAGCATACCTTGGCCAGGATTGAAAAAAAAAACTGCTGCAGGGTGGCTGTGGATGATCCGGGCTGTGATAGTCTGGTCTGCTGGGTGGAGTTGTGACAAGAGGGAAGTCCGGATGTGGAAAATGGAGGGGCCCCATGGAGTAGGGGAGGGTGGTCTGGCTTGTTGTGAGGCTCTGCTGGGTGGCAGGCCAGGGCTAGAACTCGCCATGCCTCCCGGGCACCTCACGAGCAGCTGGGCACAGGGAGAGCAAGTGCCAGCTCTGCCCCATGTCTGAGAGTCTCTGGTTCAGCATACCTGGTCCGGATTGAAAAAAAATATATAAACTAAATATAAACTTACAAAATTAAGCAAGCAAGCAAACATTTGGATTTTTCTTTTAAATTAGCACTTTGAGTCTGAAAAATATGAAACAAAGAAACAGTGCACATATTACCATTCAATTAGTTTGTGAGGTAGATCTTGAAACTTATTTTATGAGAATACTCTAGTTTATATTATACAATTTTGGATAGTCACTAGGCTTATTTAAACAACTCTATCTCCTATCTTTGCATGCTACCAAAAGGAAAAATACAGAAATTATAAGATCCATATTCTCAATAATGTGTATTTAGAAAAAGTTGTTCCTTTTAGGAAAACAATAAAAATATCAACTGAAAAAATTATAAGAGCCTTCAAAGATACAAGCTCATTGGCTAAGAAATAGTAGAAATAAATCAATGGGACTATGTCTAACTTAAAGCATAAGCAAACACTACGAGAGAAATGAAGCCTATAATAAAAAAGCAATCCCACTAATTTGGAAAAAAATAGTTTCATTCATACATCAAATGGAAAATCTCAATTATATATATATATATATAGATATATATATGTATGTAAAGCACTCTTAACATGCAACAACAAGCTAAACCATATAACTCCACAAAACTGGAGCGAAGGTATATAAAAACATTTTCACATGAAAAGAATGTCCATCATTATTGGTGTTAAGGGAAATGTAGACATTTTAATTTGCATTTAAGGCAAGTCGACCTCACACCAGTAAGAGTTATCTAAATGGAAAAGAATGAAATAATAAATACTAGTAAAAATGGAACTCACACACACTTCTGGTGGAATAATTAGGACACAATGGAAAATATTTTGGAGATTTATCAAGGCATTGCAAATAAAACTTTTGTATGAACCAGCTATCCTGAACCTGGGATCTACAACACGCAAACATTAATCTAAAAAAGAATGTGCATTCGACTGTTCCTTGCAACACTATCTACAAGTAGCCAAGATTTGGAAATAACCCAAGTGCCCAATAATAGGTGAGTGTGTAAAAAAATTGCCACATAATATGTATTTATAACCAATGGAATACAATTCAGCAGTGGAAAAAGATGATATTTTGAAGTTTGCTACAACTTGAGTGGAATTGGAGGGTTTTATGCTAATTAACATGAGCTAAAAGAGTAAAAGAGAGGGGCTCAGAGTGATAGTACAGCACGTAGGGCATCTGTTTGAACAGCACAGGTTCAATTCCTAGCATCCCAAATTGTTCCCTGAGCACTGCCAAGAGTAATTCCTGAGGGGCCAAACGATAGCTCAGCAGGTAAGGCATTTGCCTCGCAAGTGGCCGACTCTGGTATGTGGGGAGTAATTCCTGAGTGGGAGCCAGGAGTAACCCCTGAGCATTGCCGGTTGTGACCCAAAAAGCAAAAAAGAAAAGAAGGAAAGAGTAATTCCTGCGTGCAGAACCAGGAGTAATACGCATCACAGGGGTAGCAGAAAGAAAAAGGAAAGAAAGAAAGAAAGAAAGAAAGAAAGAA
This sequence comes from Cryptotis parvus, assembly GCA_021461705.1. Classification (NCBI taxonomy): domain Eukaryota; kingdom Metazoa; phylum Chordata; class Mammalia; order Eulipotyphla; family Soricidae; genus Cryptotis; species Cryptotis parvus. The sequence continues at coordinate 110,126 of JAJIBD010002705.1, forward strand.
AGAAAGGAAGGAAGGAAAAGGAAGGAAGGAAGGAAGGAAGGAAGGAAGAGGAAGGAAGAAAGGAAGAAAGGAAGGAAAGGAAGAAGAAGGAAGGAAGGAAGGAAAGGAAGGAAGAGAAGGAAGGAAGGAAAGGAAGGAAGGAAGGAAGGAAGGAAAGGAAGGAAGAAGAGGAAAGAAAGAAAGAAAGAAAGAAAGAAAGAAAGAAAGAAAGAAAGAAAGAGAAAGAAAGAAAGAAAGAAAGAAAGAAAGAAAGAAAGAAAGAAAGAAAGAAAGAAAGAAAGAAAGAAAGAAAGAAAGAAAGAAAGAAAGAAAGAAAGAAAGAGAAAGAAAGAAAGGAAGGAGAAAGAAAAGAAGGAAGGAAGGAAAGAAGGAAGGAAGGAAGGAAGGAAAGGAAGGAAGGAAGGAAGGAAGGAAGGAAGGAAGGAAGGAAGGAAGGAAGAAAGAAAGAAAAGAAAGAAAGAAAGAAAGAAAGAAAGAAAGAAAGAAAGAAAGAAAGAAAGAAAGAAAGAAAGAAAGAAAGAAAGAAAAGAAAGAAAGAAAGAAAGAAAAGAAAGAAAGAAAGAAAGAATAAAAAAACAAAGAAATTAGGATCCTTATTTCTAATTTTTTAGAATTAGAATTAAGGTTACCCCACTTTGGTAACCTCAATTCTGTTGTCAAAATTTAAAGATTGGGGCCGGAGCGATAGCCCAGCGGGTAGGGCGTTTGCCTTGCATGATGTCGGCCTGGGTTTGATCTCCGGCATCCCATATGGTCCCCCGAGCACCGCCAGGAGTAATTCCTGAGTGCAGAGCCAGGAGAAACCCCCTGAGCATTGCAGGGTGTGACCGAAAAAAAAAAAAAAAAAAAAAAATTTTCACCAGGCACTCTCTTTACCTTAGCCTCTATCAAATTTCTACAGATGGAAAATAAAGTTAATCGTTAGCATAATTATAAGATATTTCTACCCTTTTGTTACTTTAAAAGGAACTTTAAAAATGTTTAAAGTTTTAATCATAATTTGGTTAAAAATTTTTAAAGTATTTAATCATAATTTGGTTAAAAATGAAATACTTATTTCTCTAAAATGTGTGACATAGAAAATGTATTTTCATGAGAATACTTTTAATAGCTTATGTTCTTTCTCCTTGATGATGCGCACAAATGGTGTCTTTATAATTTCTTTCTTCCTTTTGGCTAGGAGTACTGCAAAGATTTGCAGCTGGAAAATCTTTCCCCTAGCTTAATGAATATTCATAGCCATTTGCAAAGATAAAACAGTAAAGAAACTCTCAATTAGTTTAATATGCAACTGAATTGGGTTCATTCCTAATGGTTGCTTCCCGTTTTTTAAAGTGGAATCACCTTGGTAAGGAATTAATAAACAAAATTTCCCCTATTAAGAAGAGGAAAATAGAAGGTTGGAGGTATGTGAAATGTTTATAACGGTGCAATTATAAGCTTCACTTTGAAAGTTTAATCTCACCAGATACTAGTTCCAAATCTCTCTCTCTCTCTCTCTCTCTCTCTCTCTCTCACACACACACACACACACACACACACACACAAAACACATGCACACACATGCCTTTAAACTTTCCTGAATACTACAACAACAAACTATTTTTATACAGACACTTTATGCTGGAGAAAGCTATTTTTAGGATGAATCATATCCTGGTCTTCAAAAACAATGGGATAAAACCGGGTACTAAATACAAGGGCAATATTTCCACTGTGAAAGGGAAAAATATGTGTGTATGTCTGTGTGCTTATATGCAAACTTCAAAAAAGCTTCATTGATTAACTAAATAGTAATCAAAATCTACTAAAGTAGATTTAGTAGTCTAAATCTACTTTAGCATGTGGATATTTGTACCTTCAAAGCATTTATGATTATGTGCTTCTCCATTTCAATAAATAAAATCCTATTTAATTATTTAATTCTGTTTAAAGTAAAATTGCTATTCACAAAAAAAAGGACTTTTAGGTTCACTATCATTACCTTTTAAGTTCTTATGAGCATCACTGAAATTTCTCTTCAAATCTTAGAAGAGTATGCCTTTAGAAAAATAAATTTTCTCTGAATCAAGCAATCTACTGCAGTTTACAATCTAGGAGAATTCTGTGGCTTTTAAACTTTCAACATGCAAGTCAGAATACACAGCAAAACACTCTTAGAAGGCTATGTGTTTATTTTTTCAAAATGGAGGTGCTGTTGTCCAGATGCATATTCTAAGTAATGTTTCCTTAAAAAAAAGTTCAAAGAAGCCTTGCCAAATCAAAGTTCTAAAAATAATACACATTGTAATGAATGGGTTTTTGTTTCTAAAATCGGCATGAGATTCTGTAATATTTATCCATTTTAAGACAAAAATTGTTTAAATTAAAGACATGAATGAGGAAAAGAATCATTTTTTCCTATAGTAAAAAATTTATGTTAATAAAAATTATTTTATACAGGTAAATGTAGTTTTGAAAAAGTGAAAAATTTAATTTCACATCATAGAAAACAAAAATAAATTATGTAATGTTTCTATTCTATGTGAAGACATTTTCTAACTTTAAGTTGTAAATAAAAATTAGCAAAAAAGGGGCCGGAGCGATAGCCTAGCGGGTAGAGCATTTGCCTTGCATGTGGCGGCGTCTATGCCAGCCCAGGTTTGATCCCTGGCATGCCATATGGTCCCCAAGCACTGCCACAAGGCAGGAGAAACCCCTGAGCATTGCCGGTGTGACCCAAAAAAACAAACAACAAAAATAAAAGCAAAAAATATTGCCAAAACATATAGATCTTAAATTTGCAAACTGAACTATAAGGATATTCTGCATGAGTATGGAACTTTTATTTTATTTATTTTTCAAACATTATTTAAATCCTGTGATTTACAATGTTGTTCACACACAGTTGTCTCAGGTACTCAATATTCCAACACCAATCCCACCAACAATGTGCCCTTATCATCCCAAAGTCCCTAGTTTCCCACCCATCCTCCAAGAGCCTGCTCCCTTTGCAGACACTGAGTAATTAACATAATATTGCTTGTCATGATGTATATTTCATAATGAAGTTGCTAAGGGTGTGGCCTTTTTACTGAGCTGTTACAAACAAATTGAGTGTAATGTGCTACTCAGTCTATCAGTATTGTAGTCACTGTGCACTCCAGGAATTCCAGCCTTCAAAGGCTGCAGTTAGGTTTTTAACTGAGTGGGGTTTGGGGTATGGAGTATGGGGCCTTCCAGAGGAACAGCAGGATAGGAGGAGGTGGCCCTTCCCAGAGTCCTTGAAAGCCTGGGGATTTCAGTCTCAAAGCCTGCATACCTGTGGTTTTCAACAGATTAATTCCTTAGAGGAGCTCCTCTGAGTAGTGGAGATAGGCCTTGAAAACGGCAGTGATTGTGGGGTGTGGAGTTTTTCAGTTGCTAGGCTCTGTTTGATAGGGCCAGACCCACACCAGCCCTCCTCAGAGGTGCCCTAGATGTACAGCCTGGTGGACTGGGAGCACTATGTCACTTGTTGCTCTCTCTCTTGAGATTTACACAAGAGTCTTTGGATCATAGCTGGTGAATGAGCTTTTTAAAAAAAAATGTTTTATTATACTACCATAAGATACACAATTACAAAGATGCTTGTAATTGGGTTTCAGTTATACATTGTTCCAGCATCCATCCCTCACCAGTGCCCTAATCCCACAACCAAAGTCCCCAAGTTTCCTCCCCCTCCCCAACCTGCGGCTCTCCATCTATCTCTCTCTTTTCTCTTACACATTGTGGCTTGCCCTACAGACATTTAGGGATTGTCATGTAAATCCCTTTGTGTACATTCAATGCTCAGTTCTAGTCTGGCATTACCATTTCCCACAACTGGGGCTTCTGACACCCTTCCAGGTTTATTTACAAGTTTCTGAAGTGCAGCCAGTAAGTGAGCTTGTATGGTTGAGCCTGTAGTGGTTTGTGTGTGTGGCTCCCACATGCCTAACTCTGGGAGGCTTAACGTCTTGGAAGACAGTCCTGGGTTGTTGTAGACTGCTCCAGGGGCAACATGGCTATTTTGAGGTATTGAGACGCCTGAGGGCACCCTCTGGCTGCTGGCGCCTTTGTCCCACTGGTTCAGGTTGATCTGCTGGTGGGGCCCCTCCCCAGAATCCCAGTCTCATCCACAAGAACAGCCCTGGGGGGACCGGACCAGAACTGTGGCAACTGACTTTCACTACTTGGGCACTCTAGGTGGGCTGAGGCAACCAGTCCAGCATGCCCCATACTGAGTCTTCCAACTATTGGAGCTCTGGCGAGCTTTCTTCCATTGTGTGTTGCTGGTGCACAGACTGATCGGGAGAGGAAATGACAGCTGGCGCCTCCTTGGTGAGGCTATTTGCTGCGATCTAGTATGGGGTGCCTCGCCTCCCCCCCAACCTCAGTATCTATACTCCGCAGCAATGCCAATTTGACCTGAAAAGCACTTTTCAGACATATTTAAACTCCATCATCACATAGAGTACCTAAAGCCCTGAGTGCTCTGCCAGCTGAAGGACCGCGTTATCACCATCATGATGCGACCCACTCTGGGCTGGCATTTGTCTGGAGGTGACCATCCAGTTTTATTTAATGGCATTTTCCCTGAGCCAGGCTATCACGAGGTATCCGCGTTTACTCACTCAGAGTTTCTGGCCTCATCTGCTACTCAGAGCTTTTCACACACACACACACACACACACACACACACACACACACACACACACACACACACACACATCTCCACACTGCTGGTGGGGACAATGGTGGGAAAGGCTCACCTCTGGTGGTGCTGGGGGTAAACAGAGTTAATCATGAAAACATACTCCAAGCCTTATATCCCAGTTATAGATAAAAGGTTGATTTCCTGCCTATAGTGAGTTAGTTACTTGTAGGGAGTCTCTGAGAAGTGTTCCTTGTGTATCTTTTTGAGATTGCTCCCATCAGATTTTCACCCCATGGTTGACTATAATGACATAATTTTTAAAAATTTGTCTAAATTGACATTTTTAGTAGACTTGTGGGGTTGATAATGTTTCTCAACACCTATTTATTCTGGGGAAAAATTGCATCATGTCAAAGGTATTTAGATTCAGTTTGGGCCACAGTGGAGGTTGCACTCCAGGCAGTGCTTGGAGAGGAGTGAAGGGGCAAGAAACTGAACTCAGTTCTTGCATGTAAAAACATGCACTCCACCTATTGAACTATCTTTCTGACAATTCTACTTATTCTTAAGGAAAAGAAACGAACTCAGATAGCCCTTCTTCTATTATAACAAAGAATTATTGTACTAATTTGGACTATGATATCCCCTTAATAGGGACAAAACTATACATTAATTACAAAATGTGCATGTACTATGAAACTACTAAAATCTTCAACTGTATGGAGGGGGGACTCAATTAGCAAAAAAATAGCTTAATAGTCTATTATCTCATCCTAACTTTACCCTTGAGTTATAACTTTGTAGTAGGATGGAGAAAGAAGAAACCGGGAGATATTTCAAAGTCTGTATATTTCAACATTATAGAAATATATCTATGAATATATATATATATATACATCATATAGGAAGAAGGCAATAGTATTTAAGGTGGCTAAATTATGTATTGATCTTAACTTTGAATGCTTTGCTATGACTATAGGAAATTAAGAAAAAAAATAAAAATATTTGAGTTCTAACAATTAAAATCTGGCAGCTCTGTAAATCCTCACTTTGATTCTGGGCATAACGATTCATCTTTAACCAGGAAAAAATGTTACCTAAGATTTCAGAATTGATCCATTCTCTTCAGAAAGATATTTTGCACCCAACTCACAATCTCTGTCCTTTTTCTTCTGATATTTCAACTCTGCTCTGCCTTTGTTTTAGAGATTAAAGTTTACTGGCTCTGCTTCTTTCAGTATGATTTCCTCATGTTCATCTTGGCTTGGAATCTCAGAGAAGCCTTGGCTGAATTTTTTCTTAGTAGTTCCCTCTTTGTTTGATTTCCTTAAGTACTATCAAGTTAACTATACCATAGAGAATTGTTTTATCTATTATATTGGCTACTTTTCCTGGTACAAAGTCAGCGAATCAATTTCTTGAGTGTGCTACATTTAGTCATTGACAAATTCCGCTTCCCATCCCCTGATTATTCCGCCTTGTTTTCACTTCTTATCAAGCAATTTTGTCCACTCCAGATTATTGACCTGGTTGCACTTTGCTGCCCTCTTCTGACCTAAAATCATTATGGTTTTGATCTGGCAGAAACCAAAATTTTGGTGTTTACTAGACTCAGCTATATGATTGCAATCTTTTATATCTTGCCTAAAGTAAGAATTGCTATTTCTATTACATTAATTTGGCTGAACATATGTAATTATGAGATCAACATTTGTCATTATCAATATAGGTATTGTATTTACCTATATTTAAATTATTCACAGCATTAGTTAACTTATTTCTGTGACCATCCCAACTGTGTCAGATTATGAGAAATTTTCTATAATTAAATGAGGATCAATGAAAAAGGATAAACAGGCTTATAACACTTGCAGTGAACACATAGTTTTTTTGTTGTTTTGTAAAAAAAATTTCCCTAATCTGGCATGGATATGTCTATCTATTCAACTGATATTTGCTTATTAAAATGAATTATTTTTAGTCATCCACATTGTCTGCTAATGTACTAAAAAGAAGATGATATTATTTATCATCATGTTTTTTATATCGATTTATTTATGTTGTGGAATAGTAGTCATATTCATACTCAAATATTAGAATTCTAAACAAATTATACAGAATAGTTAAGTAATTATTCCATAGAAGCCAGGCAAAAAGTCCTTTCCAGATAATTGTGGTAAACCAAGGAAGGAAAGACAATATTATAACAAAGAGGATTAAAAGACTTAGAGACACTGGTAAATTCAAACATATAAAACATCATTGAAGAACAATATTTTCATGACTAAAAGGGAAAAAATCTGACATATAGAAAATAAAACTAAAATGAAAGACATGAGTCAAAACCAAGGAGATACTTAAATTCTTGGTTGAAAAATGCAAAGATAGTCCACAGAGTGGGAAAGAATATTCACCCAAAGCCCATCTGATAAGGGGTTAATATTCAGGATATATCTTCTTTTTTACAAGAAGAAAACAGCCAATCCCGTCAAAAATGTGGAGAAGAACAGAAACTTCAACAAAGAAGAAATTCTCATGGCCAAAGGCATATGAAAAAATGATCATCATCACAAATCACCAGGGAGATGCAAATCAAAACAACAATGAGATATCATCTCCCACCTAGAGACTGGCACATATCCAAAAGAGCAAGAACAACAGGTGCTGGTGTGGATGCTGGGAGAAAGGGACTCTCATCCACTATTGGTGGGAATGCCGACTGGTCCAGCCTTTGTGGAAAACAACATGGACATTCTTCCAATGACTAAAAATTGAGCACCCATTTGACCCAGCAATACTACTCCTGGGAATATACCCTGGAAGGCCAAAAACACAGAGCAGAAACACATCATCTGCACTTTTGTGTTCATAGCAGCACTGTTCACAATAGCCAGAATTTGGAAACAACCAGAATGCCTGAGAACAGACGGCTGGATAAAGAAACTTTGGTACATCTACACAATGGAATACTATGCAGCTGATAGGAAAAACAAAGTATGAAATTTGCCTATAAATGGATGAACATGGAAAGGATCATGCTGAGTGAAATTAGCCAGAGGGCAAAGGACAGATACAGAATGACTGCATTTATTTGCAGGATATAAAAAAACATAGTAGATACTAATATCCAAGGTAAGGCAAACATGGATCAGGAGGTCTTGCCAGTAGGTGGAATCTACCACAAGTCTGTGGGAGTCAGAGGTTAGGTAAGACAAAGATGGGACAGTTATTGCTAACAGTTATTGGAAATGATAATACCAACCTAGAACTGAGCATTGAATGTAGGCAAAGGGATATACATGATAACCTATACATATATGTATTGCAAGCCACAATGTGCAAGAGAATGGAGAGAGAGAGAGAGAGAGAGAGAGAGAGAGAGAGAAAATTGCTTGCCATAGACAAAGGCTGGGGAGGGTGGAATCAGGGGACATCGGTGATGGAAAATGGACACTGCTGAAGGGATGGGTGCTGGAACACTGACTGAAACCCACACATGAACATCTTTGTAATTGTATATCTCACAGTAGTATAATAAAATTTTTAAAATAGGAGAAATAAATAAATCTTATTTCTGCAAAAACATAAAAATAAAATGAAGAAATTCTTGGTTGAGGCCCGGGGCCATGGCCATAACATGAAGCGGCTGGGGAGGCTGGAGCTCGGCTCGCCCGGGCCCAGCTGAAGAGGGGACCCCAGGAGGGCAGACGGGTTTTGGGTGTTGGCCCGTCGCCTCTGGGGGTCCCGGAAGCAGCCGGATGAGACTTCGCCCATCACACTAGCCACCATTTTCGCTGTCCAGACGCTGCTAAACTGCCTCACGATCAGATCAACAGAGCAAAACCTGTTCGAGCCCAGGTAGGCGGCTCCCAGAAGCGGGAATCACTGGGAATTTGTCAGATGGAGTCAGGGTTCGGCCATTACCCCTCTCCATTTTGTTGAGCCTGGTGGCCCCGCCCAGGAGCTGCCCGGGGCCATCAGCCATAACATGAAGCGGCTGGGGAGGCTGGAGCTCGGCTCACCCCTGGCCCAGCTGAAGAGGGACCCCCAGGAGGGCAGACGGGTTTTGGGAGTGGGCCCGTCGCCTCTGGGGGTCCCGGAAGCAGCCGGATGAGACTCGCCCATCACACTAGCCACCATTTTCACTGTCCGGATGCTGGGAAACTGCCTCACGACCAGATCAACAGAGCAAAACCAGTTCGAGCGGTGCATTAAAATAGTGGAAACAGTAATGTCTTTTAATGCATTGAATTCCACGAAGAGCAGGAAAGTTTGGTGGGAGGGAGAGATAAAGAGGAGAGAAATGACATACAGAACCCGCCAAGTAGTTGAGGTGTGGGAGGGGGGAGGGAGGTGGGGGACATTGGTGATGGGAGATGGGTTTGGGTGGAGGGATGGGTGTTGGAACACTGTAGAACCCAAACTCTACATGAGCATCTTTCAATTGTATGTCTAAAATGGTGTAATAATATTGGGGGAAAAATAATAAAATAAAATAAAATCGGAAAAAAAAAATAAAATCAGCTCAGAAGAGACCATACTGATTCATAGAACAAAGACAGGAAGGAAATTCTGGAAGGACTAGCACAGTCATATGGATACATGTGAGTCAAAGTGCTTTTGCACCTTTTCCTAACGTTTATTTTTTTGGAGGGGAAGGGGCTCCCCCAGCAGTGTTCAGGGGACAATTTCTTGAGTTGCCTCAAGCCAGCTGGGCTGGGGATTCGGTGTGAGGGCCTGAGCTTGTGGCTTAGCCCCTAAAGTGTTGGCAATGACCTGGACACCCAGGGGAACCCTCAAGGATTTCTGTTCTCACACCTAGCAATGCTTTGGGTCTCCTCCAATGCACCTGGAAAAGCTTAGGGACCATATGTGGTGCCAGGGATTGAAAGGGCTGGTTGCATACAAGGCATGAGTCTTAATCCCTGCACCATTTCTCAGGGTCCTCCTAGTGATTCCTTAGCTCGTATACAATTCTTGTTTAGGGCCACACCCTGAACACACTGTGTTCAGGAGTTACTCCTGGGGTGTTTTGGGGGACTCAAACTTGGACCTCCTGCATGCAAATCATGTGCCCAGAATATTGAGCTATTTTTTAGCATGCACACAGACACAAACACACACACACACACACACACTTACACACACTTTTTTTTAATCAAACTGGAGAGTGTGTTGATTTTCGAGTTGTTCAGCTTTGGGCTCCTTCCCCTACCCCCATTCCAGATTCTTTCTTGGTTCTCTGGCCTGGGTGCTGGGCCACTACAAAAAAAAAGAAATTCTTGGTTGAAAATAACTTTATTTAAGTCTGTAAGTTACTATAAAATGGGTAGATGTTGATATTTAGCAGATGAATGACATTATCTAGTTGGGGCTTTGGATTGAGTCTCTCAACTCTTGGGCTGATAATGCTGAAATGAGGAGTGAATAATTGTGACTATCTTTAGAAGGGTTCATTAAGATTGAAATGAAATGGCAACAAACACAAAACAAGATAAGATATGAATTGCATATGGCGAAATTACATTCTATTTTATGCTGAAATAAAGAAGAATTTAATAACAGAATAATGGAGACTCAAACATCCTAGAAATATGCCATGTGTCGATATCTATGCCATTTTATTTATTGTTATTATTATTACTATTTGCTTCTTGGGTCACACCCAGAAATGCTCAGGGGTTACTCTTGGCTCTGCACTCAGGAATTACTCTTGATGATGCTCTGGGGACCATATGGGATGCCTGGAATCGAACCTGGGTTGGCTGCATGCAGTAAACACCCTCTCTGCTGTGCTATTACTCCAGCCCCCATCTGTTCCATTTTCAAGATTTCAAAGACACCAAGAAAAATTTTAATATTTTCAAATCATATTTTTTCAAAACTATTCTAATAGTAAGTCAGCTGCTCCTTCTATATACATTTCTATTGCCTCTGACATTGGGATTTCAGATTATAATAGATTTCCCTTTATTCCCCTTTATTATTCTTTCTATATCTCATACTAAGATGAATTTCATTTCCCCTAAAATTGCAAGAGCTATTACTAGTTCTCATCTATCTCTATTAATTGGGTTTCTTGTGAATTATCTTAATTGTATTTGTTTCTCATTCACTTAATTATCCATGTATATGTACTTTCTTTTTCAGTATCATCAGACTTATCTATTCTGTCACTGGTAACATGTTTACCCCTTAAACTATTTACATAGTTACTTTGTACTCATCTGTATTCTCAATTTTTAGATAAAACTATACTCATATATTAAGCATGATTCTTATAAGTGAAGTACTTATGCATATGAATTGCTGACACTCTTTTTAGGCCAAACACTTCAATAAATATTAACAAAGCATGTTAGAATGATATACAGAATATAAGGTGCTTGTCTTGCACATGGCATTTTGGGGTTCACTCAGCAGTACAGCATGTGTTCTCCGCCAGTACTGCCATAAGTGATCTCTGAGCAAGATGCAGGAATAACCTGAGAACAACTGGGAATGACCCAAAACCAAATATTAAAAACAAAAAACAAGTGAGAAAGGGGCAAGAAAGAGAAGGTAGGACACAAAAACAACGGACTAATTTAAAAATAATTTTGAACAATTATTTAATGGGATTAGTTAAAAAATGTAGTTGTTAACTGGAAGTTTTTATTTTTTGATTCACAAAACATTATTTGGCAGCTATTTTTCAGGCATATAAAATCTTATCATTAAGTGCTTGTGAGTAGAGCAAGCAAGATGAAAGGTGACTATATAAGATAATCTTAGAAATTAGAGCAAAATCTTCCATATTCTATTAAAAGTTTCTTTACATAAGATGACATGAGAGTTCCATGCTAAATTGATATTTATGTTATTACAAATGCTATAGCATCACCAACTGAAAACTGAACACAGAAGCAAATTCTCACGAAAGAACAAAGAAAGCCCTAAGGGACCAAACAAGTTAAAAAGGGATGCACTATTCAGACACTGTTTTCCTTACTGCCATGATAATTATCTCTTGCATTCCTGAACAGCGCTAGTAAACAGGAGCTCATTTTGCTAAGACATGTCTCAGAGTAGTCTAACTGAAAATGTTTCTCAAATCTCTCTCTCTCTCTCTCTCTCTCTCTCTCTCTCTCTCTCTTCTCTCTCTCTCTCTCTCTTCTTCCTCCTCTCTCATTTCCCCTCACTTAGTAGGTGGGACCAGAGAGATACTATACAAGGTAAGGTGTCTGCCTTGCAGGAGACCTACATTCTAGACCAAGTGCCACTGAAATGACTCTGAACACAGAACTAGAAGTAAACCCTCAGTCCAGCTGGGTCCAAAAGAGACTTCCATACCCCCAATGCCCTGCCACCCTCGGAGAACATCATGCAACAATTAGAATGGGAAGGAATGGGAGTGAAGATAGACGGTCGGCAACTACACCAACTCCACTTTGCTGATGATATCGTTCTAATAACACCAAACATTAGCCAAGTGGCACAAATGCTGGCTGACTTTGACAGAGAATGTGGAAAGATAGGTCTACAGCTGAATCTCAACAAAAGTATGTTCATGAGAAATGAACTAGTTCCAGAGGGCCCCATTCACTCTCAATGGAACAATTGAGAATGCTGCAATCTCTGAATGCAGCAGTTATGTGTACCTAGGTCGGGAAATCAACATGATGAACAACCTAAAACCTGAGCTGCGCAGAAGGAAGAGAGCAGCATGGAATGCCTTCAAAAGCATCGAGGAAATAGCAAAAAGACAAAGAACCTCCAGCTCCAGGCAAATCTCTCAACTCCAACCGTTCTCCCTGCATTAACATATGCCTTAGAGACCTGGGCCCTACGAAAGCAGGATGAGAATGCTATTCGGGTTTCCCAAAGAGAAATTGAAAGAGCTATGCTTGGATTTTCTGAATCCAAGCATTTAATTTTCATTTTTACTAGATCAATTTTCTAGATCAATTTTCACTAGATACTCTTATGATCTGGGGAAAATATATTTAGTATATAAAGGAAAATTGAGGGGGGGTATTCTGTATGCATATTAGTTTCAGCCCAGCTCCGTGCGGCTGCGCGGTTCATCAATAAATGCTAGATTTTGAGATGACTACAAGAGTATGCTACCCGCACGGCAGAGCCTGGCAAGCTACCCATGTCGTATTTGGTATGCCAGATACCAGTAACAATTATAGACCTCATTCCCATGACCTGATGGAATGGTTTGAGGCTCTTTATGTTCCTGGAGCAAGCAGATGCCCTTTGGGCTCTACTTGCATGAGACAGGTCATATGGAGATGTAACTGGTGCCCGCTCGAGCAAATCGAAGCGGTGACAGTGACACCAATACAGTGTCACTAATACAGTGACAGTGATTAGTTTCAGGACTGAGAAAGTGGAAAGAAAATACTACAAAGTATGTGTTAAAGATGAAACAAGAGTCAAGAGAGTTAGTTTGGGGATTACAGCATTTGGTTTGATGTGACTGACCTTGGTTCAATTTCCTGCACCATTGTGGTATCCTGAGCTCTGCCAGGAGTGATCTCTGATAATAGATCCAGAAGCAGTCATGAGTACTGCCAGGTGTGGGCCCAATACCTTGCTTAATAACACTTAAATATATGCAATTGAAAGATGAAAAATACTTTCAAAATGTATTCTAATAAAATGCAAGCTATAGACTTGTATATATAAAATACAAACTAAAGATTTATATATACACAAACTATAGACTTGTTTATAAAACTTGATATTTATATAAAGCAAATTATATATATAATTTGCTTTATATAAATGTGAGGGAAGTCAGTAGAATGATAAAGTAAAATAACTAAATCGATTTTTATAATCTACCATGTGAATTACCTTAGCAAGATGAACTTTTATTGATTGTGCTGCTCAAAATGAAAGTTAGAATTGTGAGAATGAGAAAAACAGGGCTAGCAACCAACAAGCTTATGTTATTGTCTGAACAGTATAGTCAGAAAAGCATCTGCAATTTTAATAATTTCATAAAAACTTAAAGTTTTAATATTTTTTGAACTTTTGAGTATAATGACAAACACACTCTCGCAAGCCTGGCAAGCTGCTCATGTAGTATTTGATATGCCAAATACCAGTAACATTTATATTAGGTCATTCCCGTGACCTAATATAATGGTTTGAGGCTCTCTATGTTCCTGGAGCAAGCGGATGCCTTTGGGTTCTGCTGGCATGAGACAGGACATATGGAGATATTACTGGTGCCCGCTAGCAAATAGATGATGAGACGGGAAGATAGTGATAGTGATTTGAGTATAATAATTTTGTAATTTTGTATTTAAGATAATTGAGTAAAATTGAAATAATAATGCCATTAGTATCTGAAATTCCACAAGGGAGAAACAATTTGTTTTGGTTTGATGTCGGGAGCTCCTCCAGGGTCCCCGACAGTGCCAGGAAGCGAAGTTCCCTTCTACCTCCGGCCGGCGAGAAATGGATGAAAACTCAGGAATCCGATGCAGTTTTAAAAGGCTTTACTTATCACAGGTTCAGGCATACAAATCAGAAAAGGAAAAGCCGGTGCTTAGGATTCCAGGCTAGAACCCAAGCCACGTGTAGGCCAAGATGGCGGCCACCACGTGTAAAAGCTTTGTAAAAAGGGGAAGACAAGACTTCCAAGAAGGGTTAGCGCTCACAAAGAGCCCAAAAAGAAGTGCGGGAGAAAGGAAACCAGGCTAGTTTTATACCCCTGCCACTCAGACCTTCCTCCCACTGTTATGGAAAGCAGGGAGGGTCAAATGCCCTTAGGTAATCCCTCCCTGCACCTCACCTAGGCCCTTTAGTATGCTAATGTTTTGAGCCAAGATCTGCCTGGAAATGCCTTTATAGGGTAGAGAAGGGGGTTTCTGAGATGGCATGTCTCTGTACCAAAGACTAATACTAATGCCAGTTAAATATTTCTCCAAGCCTTCACAAGTCTCTTCTACTTCATTGTAGTTTTATATTTTAGTTGCTTTTGAGTATATTAGGGAGCCATGCTTGTTTGCTTGGAAGCAAACAGCATTTCTCTCTGGTCTAATTACCCAGGGGTCCTGCGTGGCCAGGCTAATATGCTGGTAAGATCTAGCTAGTCCCACGATGATTGTGGTAGCATGGGAGAATATTTATACCAGCTAGTACAGCATACATGGTCAGATAAACTGCCACATTTAGACTACCCCCTTATCTACGAAGTGATTTGCAGGCGGAAATTCAGAGCATATGCAGCGGCCCTTAAAGGAGTCCTGCAACAGTTTGATACTCAACTAGGGAGGGTTTTTATGTGATCTCTCTTTTTATGCTACCTCTCACTCTACTTCATACATTTGTGAAGTTCCAACTTCATTCATTTACACAGAAAAAGACAGTGAGCATTGCATTCACTACTAAATACTGCCCTTAGGCAAGTCCAGCCAACCCTTCTTTCTGCTCCTCTAACTTTCTATGTTGCCAGCATCTCTGCTGCTCCAATTCACTACTGCCAGTGAGGATAATATAAGAACCCACTCTCAACTGACTCTCTCAACTGTTTCTTCCAAAGTTTTTTTTTCTTAATTAGGACACTATTACTTTAAATCTTAAAGGAGCCCTGATACTAACAATTACCAAATAGTTTGATTTCAAATATGGAAAATTAATAACCAAACCAAAAAAATGGCATAAAAATTAACCAAAGCAAAAAGTTGGCATAAAGTCAAAATTAAGTTGGTTAATACTATTTTGGTTAATACTATTCACCAACTTTCAGAGTCGAAACTACTGTGGTTACCAGAGTAAAAGTGAGGTGGAGTAAAGCATTGTAGTGGGGTCTTTTGGAGTAGGAATGCACTGGAACATTAGTGGTTGGTCCGATACACATAAAACTCGGTCATTTCAAATATGAGATTACAAGATAGAATGGAGTTAAATTATACTGCAACAATTCTATAATATTGACAATTAGTGATGACTCAAATAAAAAAGGAAAGTGTCATTGTTTAAAAAAAAGTCACACTTGAAATGAAACATTTTTTCCTGATTTGCTTTCCAGACATTTATGATTTATGTGTATAATTTATTTTTGCTTTGTGATGCACAGGGGTTACTCCTGGCTTTGCACTCAGGAATTCCTCCTGGTGGTGCTCAAGGGACCATATGTGATACTGGAGATCGAACCCGGGTTGCTCATATAAAAAGCAAATGCTGTACTTGCTGTAGTATCACCCCAGCCCCTAAGTATATAAATTCTTGATTAAAGAACTAAAAATGTATTTTGAGCTAGGTTTAACTAAGAGAGAATTTCACTGTATCACTGTCTTCCCATTCATCATCAATTTGCTCGAGCGGGCACCAGTAACATCTCCATATGTCCTGTCTCATGCTAGTAGAGCCCAATAGCACCTGCTTGCTCCAGGAACATAAAGAGCCTCAAACCATTCCATCAGATCATGGGGTAATTGTTACTGGTATTTGGCATATCAAATACGACATGGGTAGCTTGCCAGGCTCTGCCTTGTGGGTAGCATACTCTTTGGAGTCATCTCTAAATCTAGCATTTATTGATGAACCGCACAGCCGCTGCACGAGCTGGGCTGTAATCAGCTCTTCTGCTGGGTGGAGTTCTGATGAGAGGGGAGTCCAGATGTGGAAAATGGCGGCCCTCATGGAGTGGAGGGTCGCCTGGCATCTTACGAGGCTCTGCTGGGGTGGCGGGCCAGGGCTAGAACCCACCATCCCTCCTGGGTGCCTCGTGAGAGGCTGGGTACAGGGAGAGCCAGTAGCAGCTCTGCCCCATGTCTATGAGTCTCTGGATCAGCATACCTGAGCCGGATTTACAAAAAACTGCTGCAGGGTGGATCTCGATGAGCCGGGCTGTGATAGGCTGATCTGCTGGGTGGAATTCTGATGAGAGGGAAATCCAGATGTGGAAAATGGAGGCCCTCATGGAGTGGGGGGTCGTCTTGCTTGTTGCAAGGCTCTGCTGGGGTGGCGGGCCAGGGCTAGAACCCGCCATCACTCCTGGGCGCCTCGTGAGCGGCTGGGCACAGGGAAAACCAGTAGCAGCTCTGCCTCATGTCTGAGAGTCTGTGAGACTCACAGACAAGGGAGAATTTACTCCAAGTATATTTCAAGAGTTAGTGACTAATATTAGCAAAATAATTGAAAAGTAATTTATGAAATTTCTATTTTTAATTCAATGTTGTAAAATTTATTCTTTCTTTGTCAACTGCTGACACTTATAACATGTGAAACTTAGTAAGCTACTCCAAAGAAATTGTAGCTAGAGGAATTACATAAAACTGTTCCGTTCATTAATTTTATTCTAATGCATCTGAATACTCTTATAGGTTCTAAAGAGGGCAACAGTAAAATCTGTAAAGAATGAAAGAAAGCAATTTCAAGTGGGGCTCTATTTTTCATACAGTACTAGTTATCTAAGAACTGTCTATTACCTTAGTTTGGGAAATATAAAATATATATTACCTTAATCAGCAGCACTCTTTTCCTTTGCAAGACAATTTTTTATCTATTTTAGTTCTAATATTTCAATTCTAAAATAAATGATTTTCTTGACAGAGATATTTGCCTCAATACACTACATAAAGCACTTTCTCATTAGCAATAAATTCAAAGAATTTAGCAACTTTTAAGTCATGCAATTCACATTTTCAAATTATGCTTGAAAGTTGAGATTGTTTTAGTTTAGTGTTTTCCAAGACTCAATGAAATCTTGTTCATTTCTAAAAGTTCTGCCCTGAGCTGTCCAAATGAAATTGGAACAATTTGTTCCAACTTCATATATTTATTCAACAAACAGTTGAGAAGTCATTACCTCATGATACTTTACTAAACATTGAGAATAAATAAATAAATAAATAAATCAGAGTGCTATTCTCTAGGGGAGACAAGATGAGGGGATTACATTGGAAAAGATAAGGATGTGACTATTTTTTCCATCTCTAAAAAAAATTATTTTTCTGTTGATACATTATGACTGTGGAATTTGATGACTCTTATAATTACATATATTTTCATGTGATTATATCTACATTACTAAAAATTGATTTATTACTTGTACACAAAAGAATCTAATCCTATATCACCCATGATAAACAATAATAAAATCTTTTCTTTTCTTTTTTTTTTTTTTTTGCTTTTTGGGTCACAATTGGCGACACTCAGGGGTTATTTCTGGCTCTTTGACCAGAAATTTCTCCCTGGCAGTGCTCAGGGAACCATTTGGGATGCTGGGGATGGAAACCAGGTCAGCCATGTGTAAGACAAATGCCCTACCTGCTGTGCTATTGCTAGGACCCCCATAAATCTTTGTATACAAAATAAAAAATTCATAATTCATAATGGAAAGGCCACATAATCATATAAAATTACTCTACTGAGTCTTCTAGAAAAACAATACATATTATCTACTTGGATAAGTCAACTTCATTATTTTAACTGATATCAACTTTTCTCACACAATATTCCTAGAGTCTACTTATTTTATGTTTATGAATCATTCTTTAGTAAAGGATACATTAAAAATCAGTGCACAATGGAATACTATGCACCTATTAGGGAAAAAACAAAGTTATGAAATTTGCACATATAAATGGATGGATGTGGAAAAGATCATGCTGAGTGAAATAAGCCAGAAGGAAAAGGACATATATAGAATGACTGCCTTTATTTGCAGGATATAAAAAAAAATACATATATAGTATGATACCAATATCCAAGGTCAGGTCTTGTCAATAGGTGGAATCAACTGCAAGTGTGTGTGGAGTAGGAGGTTAGGTAAGACAGAGAAGGGAACAGTGTGCTAACAATCATTGGAAATGATAATACCAGCCTAGAACTGAGCATTGAACGTAGGCAAAGGGATACACATGATAACCTCTAAATGTATGCATTGCAAGCCACAATGTAAGAGAAGGAAGAGAGACAAAGAGACAGAGACAGAGAGAGAGAGAAAGAGAGAGAGAGAGAAGAGGTTAAGAGCCTGTCATAAAAGCAGGCTGATGGACGGGGGAGGGATTGGGGACACTCATGGTGGGAAACACGCACTGGTGGAGGGATGGGTGCTGGAATACTGCATGACTGAAACCCAAACATGAATATCTTTATAATTGTATATCTCATGGTGGTATAATAAAATATTTAAAAGAAAAATTTAGAAAGAATAAAATTAAAAATCAGGGAAAAAACAAGTCTCTTAAATTTATGCTGAAGTTATCAGAAATGTTATCAGTGAAGTTTTTAGAAAAGAGACAAAATAAAAGTCAAGCACTATTTAACTTACTAATTCCATTCACACCCTTTTTTCTCTCTAGTTACACTTGGTTTCCCCACAAACACATCCCCTTCCACCTTCAGAAATGCTTTCAATGGAAGAAGTCTAATGAAATTAGCTACTGAAGGAACTTGGAGGTTTGAGCCTTTCTCTATCACAAGGAAACATATGTAAACAAAGATAAGAAAATTCAATGAGAAAGCAGTTGGAAGATCCATGGAAAATAACATAAGCAACAGAAAAGTGCAAAAAAAAACATACTAAGTGGGGGGGAACAAAGCTACTTCTGAAGTGATTAAAGAATAGGTTGCCAAGGATTCTGAACATGGACATGCTACTCCACGGAGCAAAACTTAAACAGAAGTAACTGCTATTAACAAGTCAACTCCTCTCTCATTTTTTTACTGTGCTTTCTGGAATGCTAGTTTTAACACAAATATTGCCTCTTAATCTAATACCATTAGGAAATGCTGCATTAAGTTAATCTCAAAGAACACATTATTTTAGTAGCTCTCCATGCCAACCTCTAAAGGAACTGAGTTACACTCTAATAGGTATATTAACACAGAGCTGAAAAGTTGCCGCCACTGTGAACTTGTTCTTCAACCTTCATTCAATTGGTCTAATAGCAAAGTTTCAAGTGTACTCTATGCCTTGTCCTTTCATTTGTGTTTGAATAATACCACCCCCCAAGCTCTAAAGGATTTTACTTTATAAAATATCTTTTATCTTTTGCTCTTCTTTCCTTTTATTTTCCTCCACACATGGTGGTGATAGGGGAGAGAATTTCCTGGCCCTTGGGATTGAGACAACACTCTTGCGTGGGAAGCATGTTATCCGGTCTTTTGAGCTCTCCCTCACAACACTTTCTCAATCTTTTACATATTTTTGTGAGCATTTTGATTTATGATTTCTTTATTGGCCATATTTCCTATGCATAAAAACCACCAACTATTTCTCGTTAAAGAAAGGCCTCCTTTTTAATGATTTCCTTGACCAATATTCCCATTGGTTTCCCTCACATTATAATCTAGCGTGTTGGCGACTCTATATGCATTGTCTGTGGTTCCCTTTCCCCTTGTGCTATGCTTTCCAGTATGACTTCTTTTTTATAACAAGTTAACTGAAAGAAGGCAGAAACCCCCTTTCCCAACCAGGGCAGGGCCTACTCATGGAAAGTTACCAATTTAGGGCCTGAGTGTCCTTTTCATCTTGAAGTAACCTTTTTGTTATCTACAAAAGGTCCAGAACAAATTCCTGTTAGAGGATTATGAGACCCCCGCTCAGAATCTACTATCTGGCCTGAATTGCCTGGATTGCATTCCTGCACGTACGCATAGCCATTGCTGACCCATGATCCCATGCATGTATCTAGCCGCACCAAATATGGAAAGAAGTATTAGGCACACTCAGATTGGTGGGTGATGGTTACCTAGTGCAGAGTGATTGGCTGCCTGCACGCACACCTTGATGTGATATTTTAAACCTATTGGATAGTTTATGTGCGGGCTTTTCTGTAGCATGGGAATTATTCCTTAAAAGATCCTCCCTGGAAGGGCTCGGGGCTCTTAGCCACTGACCGCTTTGGGGTCACGCTATGAGCCCGAGTATACTCGCTTATTAATAAAACCGTTGCTTTTGCATAGGACTTAGTCTCTCAGAGTTTTCCTTGGTAGGTGCGGCACTCCGAGGCTCCCAGTCAGTCACCCCATAGGGTGGCCAACCCTACAAACTACTTTTACTCAAGTTTCAGTGCACAAGATTCCACATGTAGTGAGTACATTTAGTCCCATTACTCTTTTCACTTATCTCCATTGGTGGTGTCATTCAAACAGCAGCATTCTGGATTCCAGTAGCCCTTTCTTCTGAGCCAGCTCTCTTTTATATCTTCCTTTTTTGGTATGTGATGTGTCACTTTTGCTTCCTCCAGCATTCCTTAAAAACTCATGTTCCCCTGTGCTACCCTGAACTATCATTTTTCCAGTTACTCATTTTTTGACTTTTATAAGATCCATATAGTAACGCTTTCATTTCCTTTTCAACACTACAGAATCATTTCAGAAATTTGGGCCCATATTTACAACTTCCTGAAAGATTTTTAGGCAGAAGTCACACCACTGCCTAAATTTAGCACTACCAACACTGACTCTGTTATACCTATTTCTTTCCATTTTCATCAAATAATCAAAGCTAGTGTGGGGACATAGGAAAATATCTCTTTACCTCCATGAGTTCCTTTTGAGGAAGATCGGAAATATATGGCCATCAGATGTGTGAGTAGAAGTCAATCAGAGTTGCCATCTATTTGTTCCAAAACTCTACAGCACCATGAGCACCTAGAAATGAAAAACTCTTAGGAGAATATTGGAACCTTAATGTTAACAGCACAATCATTCCCAACTATACTAAGCATTGGGCTCTAAGCAGCTAGTATTGGGGCCTGGCACTTCACACCACAAGGCCCTGGGATGGGGCCCAGAGGTGGGCCCTGTTCTTGAGTCAGCGGAGCTTCCAGAAGCTCAAGAGTTTACACCCATCTGTGTTTATCCAATGGGAGACTGGCAGGCAAATGATTTACATCTTAGGTGAGGCAGGATGTGCCTGGTCTTCTGCTCACAGGAATATGTAAATCAATGATTGTTACCTTGCAAATGTTACCTTGCAAATGCTAAATCTGTGATTGTTATCAGTTGCAATGGCCCAGGAGCTTGCAAATGCCACGTGATTTGTGCTTGTACCCCTCCACCCAAATATTGTATAAAAGGCTTAAACTGTGCTCAGTAAAAAACGAGTGCTGCTATCTAAAACTCCCAGCTGTGTCAGTGTCTTTCTTTCCTTTCTTAGGAGCAGCAGCAAGGCAGAGTTTCTCCTCAGTCCATCCCTCTCCTTTTTCCGCAGGGATGAAGTCCTGCGGAAAGATCTAGGTCTCTCTCTGCAAGATCTAGGTCTCTCTCCAGGCATTAAATAATATGCTTTGATTTGTTAAAGAGAGTAAAAAGCTTACAAAACATAGAAAGTTTCATTTAAAGAAAATGTACCTACACATGACAACCCTTTAATGTATGTTCTGTAATCCATAGTCTGGAAGGGAAGGAAAAGAGAAAGAGAGAGAGAGGGAAAGAAATAAAGAACCTGCCATGGAGGAGGGCTGGGGGAGGTGGGAGGGAACCAGGAAGAAGTTGGTGGTGGAAGATGGGCACTGGTGGAGGGATGGGTGCTGGAACACTGTATGACCAAAACCCAAATATGAACCTTTTAATTGTATATCTTTGTAATTGTATATCTCACAGTGGTATAATAAAATACTTAAAAAACAAATATCTAGGTCTCTCTCATTCGTGCCAGGGGGCTGCTGGCCAGGGCCCCTGACAACCAAGAAAAGTCTGGAATATATGAAACCATATTTTAATGGCAAATAGCTTATACGTATGCATGCAGGTTCTTGAGGATCACAGTCTTATGAAATGGATGATGGCAGTCGTCAGTTTAATAATAATCTAATAAGCATTTTAATGAATTTTCCTTATTCTTGGAGTAGGTAGAGAAACAAAATTCAAAAGAGCATGCCTTAAATTAATAGTTCATGCATAGTATCGATAGATTGAGTCAAATATAAAAACATGGATGAAAGATAATGCATAATATTGGAGCCAAATTTTTTTATTAAATTTTTTTTCTGAATTTAGTCACCATGAAATTACAAAGCTATTTATGATTGGTGTTTCAGATGTGAAGTGTTTCAAGAGTGATCATTTCACAA
Organism: Cryptotis parvus; assembly: GCA_021461705.1. Taxonomy (NCBI): domain Eukaryota; kingdom Metazoa; phylum Chordata; class Mammalia; order Eulipotyphla; family Soricidae; genus Cryptotis; species Cryptotis parvus. The sequence continues at coordinate 132,815 of JAJIBD010002705.1, forward strand.
GTGTTCACTTCCTTCCACCAATCTGCCTTACCCCATTTGTTTCCACACACCAGTTTCCTCCCACAAGAGGTCTTTTTATTTTTTTATTTTGAATGAATTAATTTTATCTTTTTATTATAACACCATGCAATATATAATTGAAGAGATGCTCAAAATTGGGTTTCAGTCATACATTTTTCCAGTACCATCCCTCTACCAGTGTCCTATTCCAACCACCATTGTTCCCAAATTTCCCCCTCCCCCCTAGCCTGCAGGCACTATTTCTCTTCTTATCACTTTTCTCTCTCTCTCTCTCTCTCTCTCTCTCTCTCTCTCTCTCTCTTACACATTGTGACTTGCCCTATAGGCATTTAGGGATTGTCAAGTACATCCCTTTGTGTACATTCAATGTTCAGTTCTAGTGTGATGTTAACATTCCCACAATTAGTAGAGCACTAGTACATATTTATATACTACTAAGGAATGCAGTCATTCTATATCTGTCCTTTACCCTCTGACTAACTTCACGCAGCATGATAATCTCCATGTCCATCCATTTGCATGTAATTTCATGACTTCATCTTTTGACAGCTGCATAGTATTCCATTGGGTAGATATACCACAGTTTCTTTAGCCAGTCCTCTGTTCTCGGGCATTCAGGTTGTTTCCAGATTCTGGCTATTGTATATAGTGCTGCAACGAATCCCAGGAGTGGTTGCTGGATCAAATGGGAGCTCAATATTAGTTTTAGTTTTTGGAGGAATGTCCATATTGTTTTCCAAAAGGGCTGGACCAGTCGGTACTCCCATCAACAGTGATGAGAGTCCCTTTCTCCCGCTATCCATGCCAGCACTAGTTGTTCTTGCACTTTTGGATGTGTGTCAGTGTCTGTGGCGTGAAATGATACCTCATTATTGGTTTGATTTGCATCTCCTGATGATTAGTGATGAAGAGCACTTTTTCATATGCCTTTTGGCCATTCGAATTTCTTCTTTTTGGAAGTTTCTGTTCATTTCTTCTCCCCATTTTTTATGGGGTTGGCTGTTTTTTCTTGTTAAGTTCTACTAGGGAGAGGAGTATGTTAATGCAGGGAGAGTTCTCTCCTCATAGACCTGGGCCCTAGGAAAGCAGGATGAGAATGCTATTCAGGTCTCCCATAGAGGAAAAGAAAGAGCTATGCTTGGAATATCATGCCTCACTCAAGTGAGAGAAGGAATCTGGAGTTCCTACCTCCATCGCTGTTCTAGAGTGCTGTCTCGTTTGCCAAGGCATCAAAAATCAGATGGGCTGGACTGTAATGCAATTTCGAGATGACCGCTGAACTAGAGCCATTACTGACTGGATCTGATGGGATGTCAAAAGATCGCGTGGCTGCCCACCTACAAGGTGGTCAGACTTCTTCATCAAGACGCTAAACGAACAGTTTGAGGCTCTTTGTATTCCTGAAGCCAACCAGACGCCATTGGGCTACACTGGCATGTGTTAGGGTCAAATGGAAATGTTACTGGTGCCCGCGCAAGCAAATTGATGAATAACGGGATGTCAAGTGATCAAGTGAAACTTCTACCAGTGCCTGATATATTCTGGATATTAACTCCTTATCAGATGGGTATTGAGTGAATATTCTTCCCCAGTCTGTCAGCTATCTCTGTCTCTTTGTAATTGTTTCTTTAGATGTGCAAAAGATTTTCAGTTTTATATAATCCCATTTGTTTATCTTTGTTTCCATTTGCTTTGTCAGTGGTGTTTTGTCTTTGAAGATACCTTTAGCTTCGATGTCGTAGAGTGTTTTTCCTATGTTTTCTTCAATGTATCTTATAGACTCATGTCTGATGTTGAGATCTTTGATCCGTTTTGATCTAACCTTTGTGCTTGGCGTTAGAAGGTCTAACTTCATTTTTTTACATGTAGCTGCCCAGTTTACTCAGCACCACCTTTTGAAAAGGATTTCTTTGCTCCACTTAATATTTTTTGGCTCCTTTATCAAAGATTAAGCAATCATATATTGGAGAGTGTATGTCAGGATATTCAGTTCTATTCCATAGGTCTACAGGTCTGTCTCTATACCAATATGATGCTGTTTTGAAACCATAAGAGGTATTTTTAAAAAATAAGTTTTTACATTGTGTTTTACCACATTGTGGATGATAGAATTTCATACATATACTTCACCACCAATTCCTTTGTGCTAAACAAGACAAACTCGTTTGTCTCATTGTACCAATTATTGTTCATTCCAACGATATGATTTCTTTAAAAAAAACTTTTAGCTTTCCCTCTGATAAACTCTTCACCTATATTTAGTTTCACATGATCTAACTACCATAGGTCTCACAACATTTTTTGAGCATGGAACAATTAATTTTTAAAGTGAGTGATAATGTCTGTTATGCCTGGTGTGAAAAGTGGTATCAGACAATGTGATAAGTTTGAGTTTAAAGATATCAATAGATAGATAATCTGTCATTTAAAAGAAGACTGTGTAAGGAGTATGTTTTAAAGAGATTGATATCAAAATTATAAGTAAAATATACAAGATAAAGTTACAAATAAGTTAGAGAAGTCAATGATAAAGATATAGAAATGTGTAGCCAAGTTCATAAAAATTCAGTTTTAAATAAAAGCAGTTTTACTTTTAAGTTTTTAAGTTTTAAAACTCAGTTTTAAGTTTTAAGTTTTGTGTAGCTTAACATTAATAAGTTACGTGACAACCTATTTCTGAATTGTCATGCACTGTGCATAACACAGATATTAACAGAAGCATAACTTCATTAAATAAAAATGTTAATTAAAAATATAACTGAAATGACCATTCATTTTAGGCATCTAACACAGTTTCAAGAAGTTAAGTAGAAGTAACATATAGTCCAACCATCTCACTGCAGGTTTTTTATTCAAATAATGTCTTCCACGTTATTTGAGCTTTACGTTAAAATACATTATAGAGCTTTACATTAAAATAAAAAGGATCCAAATAAAATATATTATTGAGTCTCCTTGCAGTTATGTGCTATTAAACAATGAGCTTCAATTAGAAATATTCAATACGTAAAATAACCCATTATTATTGTACAAGAGACTAAAATTATATGCTATATTTACAGACAATTAATACAGATTTTCAATAACATTTAGTTTTTTATTTATTTTGAGCCTTTGATAGTCTCCTTAACATAAAACCTAATATATTTTTAAACCAATGCTACTTTGATAAAATAATTCAAAGAGTATTTTAATGTCTTAAAATTAAGCTTTTTAATAAGAAAATTAAATAACTGAGACATTAAAGATACCAGTACAATATAGTCAAAATAAAAACCTGTCGTCAATAATTTTAATAGGAACAAAAGTTCTAGAGGTACTTTGGCATATACATACATAGTTAATATATCAGATCGAACCTGTTTTCCAGTAATTCTGTGCATGTTCAGACAAACAACACAATGAACATAAATAAATGTCTATTGTTTACTTACTTGAAATAATCAGAGAACAAGTACTTCTTATATTGAATACTAAAGCCATTGTATATAACTGTGGTATCCTGTTGCATGACAAAACTGGGTGGACTCAGTGAGGAATACAATAGATTGCAAACATTTTATCTGGTTGTTCTCATTCCCTGGGCCAATATGTTTTCTTTTCCCATGAGAACTTTCTGTGATAGTAGAGCACCAATATCCTCTTCTATTCTAAGTGAAATGGAAGGTATATCAGTGTAGAACATAAATTATCCCTGCCCAAGCAAAGGAAAGACAAAGTTTACCTCTTCTAGACATAAACAATCCCTGCTTTGTCCCAGCTACTTCTTTTCTCTGTGTAGAGTGTCCTGTCCTTAGTCACTGATTAATGTTTCTAAATAAATGTTTAGAAACTCCAGAGATACTCAGCCAAAGCCCATAGTTATACAAATTTTCTGAAAGGTTTATTTAGCACATAATGTAAATCAAGACATGAAAAGTTTGAGCTGTTCTCCCAATTCTCAATATTAGTGTATGCATGTTCAACCCTAGGGAGATGATATATTTGTTTTATTTCTAGGCTATTCTGTGACAGAAGGAAAATCCTTCTCTATGCTTATATGTATGCTCAAAATTTCTTGTTCCTCCAAACTTCTTTATTTTTCTGCTCATATTCCACATTTAAAAGCACTTTCCTATATTTTGTAAATAGCTGTTATAAAGATGAAGCCATTAGGTGATTTTGGAATTGGAGGACGAATATCTGGAGAATAACAAAACCTCAGATTTCTCAAAGCACAATGTATAAAGAAACCCTTCATCAAATTAAAAAAAAATCAGACTCTAAAGAACCAGAGGAAAATTAAGGATAATTTGTTTTCTGTCTCAGGATAGACAATTGCAATCACACTTGTTGTGACCAATCCTGTATCTTCCTTAATTTTGAACCTGTGTATTGCTGCAACATCACCTGACTATCTCGATGTAAAATATCAAATGTATACAATGAAAACGCCGTCTTCAACAATTCTTAGAGAAAATTATCAAAGAATTATTGTCATTACAATATAAATTAAGTTAGTGATCAAAGGGGAGCTTTATTACAATGCTTATTTCATGTATATAAAAGCATGGCCAATACATTAAAGTTGTAATTTCATGGATATTACTTACTTATTATTTTATGTGGTGTCATTGATATTTTGACAATTTGAAAATATTATTCTCTAGCCATGATGTTTTTACAACAAAACACATAACGGGGCCAGAGAGATAGCCCAGCAGGTAGGGTGTTTGCCTTGCATGCGGCTGGCCCATGCTGGCCTGGGTTTGACCCCCAGCATCCCATATGGTCTCCTGAGCACCACCAGGAGTAATTCCTGAGTGCAGAGCCAGGAGAAACCCCTGAGCATTGCCAGGTGTGACCCAAAAAAGCAAAAAAAAAAAAAAAAACCACATAACAGGCAAATGCTCCAATTAAAATAATTGACTCTTACATCTGAAGGAATTAACCTTATGTAGACAGGAAATGTCAGTATTTGTAGATGGAGGCTTTGTGTATAAGTATCTGAAAAAGAAATTTCTCAATTATATCAAAGACTAGACACATTTGTCATTGAAATACATAGTGATTTTCAAGTGTCATCAGCCAAGAATCCAAAAGATATTGGTCATGCAAAAAATTTGCAATACACATGGCGAAATAAAAACTTATCTAACAAACTTGGTGAAAGTCTTGGTGTCCATTATGTGTAAGGCAAGTAATTTACATAGTTCAATAGTTTTACTTAAAGTCTTGTAATTATCATAAACAAAATTTATTAAACAACATGATCCTTAACTAGTATAATAGTTATGTAGATGAAAATCTATCTAATAGAAAACTCTTAGATAAATTACTATCATACTAAGTCTTTTGAGATTGCAGAATGGTTTTTCATCTTTAAAAAACGTCTATATTACTGAAGAAAAGATATACACTTGCTAAGAGTCAAAGCAACATATTTTTCCTGCATTATCTCAAGAAAAGAGAAAAGAGAGGGGGAAAACAGAGACAGAGAGAGAAGAAACAAAGAAAAGCATGAAAAGAGAAAAACATAAAATAAACATCTAATGATCATAGTCTTATACTGATGTCTTTAGTCCAATTTTTTAAAACCTTTGTGTTGGTATGTGATAGGTGTTTAGTTCATTTCATTTTTTATTTTTTTGGTATGAGGTCAACCAATTTTCAAACCATTGTGTTGGAGACTTTTCTTGTCCCAACGACATGCACTGAACCCCTTTGTTGTAAAATTATTGACCATACAGACTTCAACGCTTTCATTTCTATTCCATGGAACTGAGAATCACTTATCTAATATTATATAATTCTCTTTACTATAGCTGTGTGGTATATTTTATAGTCAGGAATGCAATACTACCATCTTCATTTTACTCAGAATTGCCTAGCTGGTCTGGAAATTTTATGGTTTCATACAAATTTTAGAAGCATTTATTTTATGTCTCTGAACAATTTCATGAGAATTTTGGTGAAGACACCATTAAATCTATAAGGTGCTTTAGTAAGAATGGTATATATATTTTTATTTTTATTTAATTTTTTTTATTTTGGGCCACACCCGGCAATGCTCAGGTGTTACTTCTGGCTCTGCACTCAGGAATTACTCCAGGCGGTGCTCGGGGAACCATATGGGATGCCAGGGATTGAACCCGGGCCAGCACAGGCCGGCACGTGCAAGGCAAACGCCCCACCCACTGGGCTATCGCTCCGGCCCCAAGAATGATATATTTAATGATAGTGATTTTTCCAATCCATGAGCAAGGGATATGTCTCCATTTCATTAAGTCTTCTTTTATTTCATTTCTAGTGGTTTTAGTTTTCAATAAATGGGTCTTTCTCAAATAGAATGATATTTAAGGGATGTTGGCACCCTCATGAATAGGTCTCTTTTTTTTAAGTGTTTCTCCCCTATATAGTTGTTTATATAAAGATATAAATTGTATTTACAATATATATCTTATTATACATACAATATATATCTTATTTTATATACAATATATCTTATTATATTTATTATGTAAATACAATATATATTGTATTTACAATATATATCTTACCTCTTCATATATTGCCGCATTGCAGATTTATTATTTCTACAAGACTTTTTGGTGGCATCTTTAGATTATTTTCTACATATTAAATCATGTCATCTGAGAATAGTGATAGCTTGACCTTGATATGAGCCTAACAGTGAGTAAAAACAGTTCATAGAGTTGTCTTCAAAGAAGTCTCCATTCTGGAAAATAAATCAAAAACATAAATAAATAAATAAATAAAAAAAGAATGAAAGAATGAAAGAATGAATAAATAGATAGTAAATAAATGGATAAATTAACAAATAAACAAATAAATAAATAAACAACAAATGAACTAACGAACGAACGAATGAATGAATGAATGGGATTCCAGAGAGATAGGATAGTGGGTAGTGTACTTCCCTTGCACATGATTGGCCTGGGTTCATTTCCAAGTACCTATATGGTCCCCCAAGTCAGACAAGAGGGATCCCTGAGAGCAGAACCATGGATAAGCTCTAAACACTGCTGAGTGTGGACAAGAAAAAAGAGAGAGAAAGAGAGAGAGGAGAGGAAGGAAGGAAGGAAGGAAGGAAGGAAGGAAGGAAGGAAGGAAGGAAGGAAGGAAGGAAGGAAGGAAGGAAAGGAAGGAAGGAAGGAAGGAAGGAAGGAAGGAAGGAAGGAAGAAGAAGGAAGGAAGGAAGGAAGGAAGAAGAAGGAAGGAAGGAAGGAAGGAAGGAAAGGAAGGAAGGAAGGAAGGAAGAGAAAGGAAGGAAGGAAGGAAGGAAGGAAAGGAAGGAAGGAAAGAAAGAAAGAAAGAGAGAAAGAGAGAAAGAAAGAAAGAAAGAAAGAAAGAAAGAAAGAAAGAAAGAAAGAAAGAAAGAAAGAAAGAAAGAAAGAAAGAAAGAAAGAAAGAAAGAAAGAAAGAAAGAAAGAAAGAAAGAAAGAAAGAAAGAAAGAAAGAAGGAAAGAAAAGAAGGAAGGAAAGAAAGAAGGAAGGAAGGAAGGAAGGAAAAAGAAAGGAAAGGAAGAAAGAAAGAAGGAAGGAAGAAAGGAAAAAGAAAGGAGGAATAAAGAAAGAAAGGAAGGAAGGAAGGAAGGAAGGAAGGAAGGAAGGAAGAAAGGAAGGAAGGAAGGAAGGAAGGAAGGAAGACATTTAAAATACAAATAACAGCGAAATAACCTCGCCCAACATGGAGAATAGACACTGCTTCAATGAAGACATAAAGAAGGCTGTATACATGCTTTTCATCGCTGATTATCAGAGAATGAAAATCAAAGTGATTATGAGATACTGCCTCACACCAATCAGAATGACCTCACCAAAAAAAGAATGGAAACAACCATTGTTGGAAAGAATATTGATGAAAAGTGAATCACATTTACTGCTGACACAATTGCTGTCAGGTTTAGCCTTTAAGAAAATCATGTGGACATGGTTCATAAAATTATCATGTAACCTCAAATTTTCCCTTCTGTGATTCTATCCTAAGTAAAATAAAACACAAATCTGAAAATATGTATGCATCCTATGTTTATTGCAGCATTTATTTACAATAGTCAATAAATTTATTTCCAAAAGGTCTGAAAACAACTTATGTGCCCAACAAATAAGTGGATAATAAAATTTAAGTATATGTACATAATGTCAGATTACTTGGCTATGAGAATAGGTGAAATAATGCAGTTCTCTACAACCCTCATGGAATTGGAAAGTATTATCTTAAGTGAAGTGAGACAGAAGAAAATTATACAATTACTAAATGATGTTCCTCATTTGTGTTGTATAAAAATAAAAGCAAGAGATTAGTGAATCCCCAATTAAAACATATTCTAAGATATTGCTAACAGAATGTTGAAGTGAGGCTGCACAGATAGAAGAGTTTTTGTAACAGTGGTAGATAGTTACACGCTGATGGTGGGGCTGGTGAAGTAGCATTGGAGCACAACATAATACAGTTTTATCACTTGTATCATTTATCTTCCCATCGTTCATCAATTTGCTCCAGTCGGTATCAGTAACATATCCATATGTTCTGTCACATGCTAGTGTAGCCCAAGGACAACTGCTTGCTCCAGGAACATGAAGAGCCTCAAACCATTCCTTCAGGTCATGTGAATGAGGTCTATAATTGTTACTGGTTTTTGACATATCAAATATGACACAGGTAGCTTGCCAGGCTCTGCCGTGTGGGTGGAATACTCTTGTAGTAGTGTCTCATCTCGTGCATGTATTGAAATGGGGAAAGATCAGCTTTTCTGCTGGGTGGGGCTCTGACGAGCTGTGGAGTCGGATGTTGAAAATGGTGGCCCTCGTGGTGTGGGGTTCCTCTGGCTTCTTGCGAGGCTCTAACTGGGATGGTGGGCCAGGGCTAGAACCTGCCTTCCCTCCTGGACACCTCATGATCAGCTGAGCACAGGGAGAGCCGGTAGCAGCTCTACCCATATCTCTGAGTCAAATAGTTTAACTTAGTCTATGCTGAATGCTATTTTTATTGAGTTAATATGGTTTACAGGACAGTCTATATTGCATATATATACATATATAAAAATATAATTATACATAAATTATATATATAATTATAAAAATTATATATTATAAATTATGTATTTATATATGATTATAAATTATAGTATACATTAATTTTATATAACTATATTAATTATATAAATTATATGTAAATATATAAATTATATATCAATTATATCAATTTTGTATATATAATATATAAAATGTATATTATATAATGCATATATTTATATATTATATATAATATATACAAATATATATAATTTATATATACATAAAAATATATATATTTATCACTTGTATCACTTGTCTTCCCATTGTTCATCTTTGCTCCAGTGGGCACCAGTAACATCTACACTTGTTGGGAATGACGTCCACTTTTGTTACTGTTTTTGGCATATTGAATACACCACGGGTAACTTGTCAGGCTCTGCCGTGGTTCTGGAGTTGATCCCAGGGGGCCCAGTCTTTTTTTCTGTCAGACCATCAATCATGGGGCCCACGGGGCAGAGCCCTGGGTATAGATAAGCCTGTCTCCTGTCTGCCACCTGCCAGAGAAGCTGAGCACCACAGACAGCCACACCTGCAACATCTCGAGGGCAGCATATATTTATATATATATGTATATATATATATATATTATATATACATATATGAGTATGCTACCCACGTCAGAGCCTGGCAAGCTACCCATGTCGCATTTGATATGCCAGATGCCAGTAAATTATAGACCTCATTTCCATGGCCTGATGGAATGGTTTGAGGCTCTTTATGTTCCTGGAGCAAGCAGGTGCCGTTGGACTCTACTTGCATGAGACAGGTCATATGGAGATGTTACTGGTGCCCTTCGAGCAAATTGATGATGAGGGGAAGACAGTGATACAGTGATATATAAAACTACCATGTACCCTTGGGCTACACTAGCATGTTACAGGACGTATGGAGTTACTGGTACCCGCTTAGAGCAAACCGATGATCATTGGGAAGACAAGTGATACAAGTGATTATATATATATATATATATATATATATATATATATATATATATCCATATATATGGTTATATATATGTTATATATGGTTTATAGAGTCTATATTGCATATATGCAATATAGACTCTCTTATAAACCATATTAGCTCAATAAAAATAGCATTCTGCATAGGATGAGCTAAACTATTTGACTTCTTCCATTGACTGAGCTAAAGGGAATAGCAAAATGGAGTAAGAAAATATTTGCTATTGTCCTAATACAAAAAAGCAAATACAAGTTACTCATAAAGAATGCAGTCTGGACCAAGAGGCAGCACCACCATGGTGCAGAAAGCAGGGGTTCTCCACACAATCTCTGTGGTGACCTCCATAACTGAGCGAAATGAAATGGTCCTCCTCAGC